>RQTK01000470.1:205829-240007 GCA_003991915.1 Elysia chlorotica
ACAAACTCAATGAACATAATCAGAAATCGTTCAGCTTTATTGAGCCTTTTTTCATGTATTTGTAATGTAAAATTCTCAACGAAGCCCTGGACGACGTAAAAGACTGTGAGAGTATAAAGCCTTCAGACTGTACAGCCGCTGTGGAAGTCAAGACCAGGAAGTAGACACAAGTGGCATGCCATTTCACGTTGACAAACGACCTCTTCAGAGATGATAGATTGACTTGAATGTTTTTCACTTTTTAAAGTTTCACTCACTACACCCTTTTAATTAACCCCAGACTAGAATAGGCCTACTCTGTAATTCCATGAATACTAAAAAAAAAACACTTTCGCCCCCCCCCCCCCCCCCCTGTGTGTCCCAGGTGGTGGCGCCCCCAGATCTGCCCCAACCAGAAGCAGAGCGCCAAGACCAAGTCCCTGGATCTGGAGACGGTGGCCGGCATGTACGTGGTCATCCTGTCCGGAGCGCTCCTCTCCCTGTCCATCTGCTTCCTGCAGTTCATGTTCGCCAGGTTCAAGAAGAAGCGGGTACGTCCCATTACATTTGTTAGATGCCTTGCGATTCACCTGCTTCCTGCAGTTCATGTTCGCCAGGTTCAAGAAGAAGCGGGTACGTCCCATTACATTTGTTAGATGCCTTGCGATTCACCTGCTTCCTGCAGTTCATGTTCGCCAGGTTCAAGAAGAAGCGGGTACGTCCAATTACATTTGTTAGATGCCTTGCGATTCACCTGCTTCCTGCAGTTCATGTTCGCCAGGTTCAAGAAGAAGCGGGTACGTCCCATTACATTTGTTAGATGCCTTGCGATTCATCTGCTTCCTGCAGTTCATGTTCGCCAGGTTCAAGAAGAAGCGGGTACGTCCAATTACATTTGTTAGATGCCTTGCGATTCACCTGCTTCCTGCAGTTCATGTTCGCCAGGTTCAAGAAGAAGCGGGTACGTCCAATTACATTTGTTAGATGCCTTGCGATTCACCTGCTTCCTGCAGTTCATGTTCGCCAGGTTCAAGAAGAAGCGGGTACGTCCCATTACATTTGTTAGATGCCTTGCGATTCACCTGCTTCCTGCAGTTCATGTTCGCCAGGTTCAAGAAGAAGCGGGTACGTCCAATTACATTTCTTACTCTAATTAGAGGCCTTGCTATTTCTGGTTCCATAGCAAAGAACGAAGATCTGCCCATAAACCAGTGGGGATCCATCCCCGTATCGGCCACCCGGCACTGGTCATGGAGTGAGGGGACCAGGGGATTCCACAAAACATTCCGACAATCGATCTCATTCAGGTATCATTACCCCGGGCGCGCGGTGTTAGCTTTCCAGTGGAGGTCTTGCGACCCATCACATGATATCTCCTAAACCTATAACATGTGGAAAGGGAAGCTATAACTTTGTTACTCTAATTAGAGGCCTGGCGATTTCTGCTCCCATAGCAAGAACGAAGATCCGCCCATAAACCAGTGGGGATCTATCCCCGTATCGGCCACCCGCCGCTGGTCATGAAGTGAGGGGACCAGGGGATTCGCCAAAACATTCCGAAAATCGATCTCCAAACAGGGGCGTATCATCACGCCGGGCGCGGTGTTAGCTTTCCAGTGGAGGTTTTGTGATAGAGTGGTCCATTGCGAAACAAAGAATATACGTACGGGAAGCTGACCGATGTCCAATGAGCAGTTCTGTTCGAAACTTATGGAGCCAATGGGCGATTATAAAAATGTGTGTGTATGTGGCGTGACTATGTCATCGCCATCGCCATGTAGATCACATAGTACCGCTTGTACTTTATCACACGCTTTACGATCCACGTGACAAGAAGGGATGGCACAATCACGTCCCGTGAGGATGTGGATTTCTGATTGCCCATTGGCTGTTTATAATTGGGATTTGACGGTTAGACGGTTAGGCGGTTAAACAAGTCACATTATAGCTATTAGAGGCTCTGTGGTAATGGAACGCATAGCAAACACGAAGACAATACGTGCGGGAATCTGACGGGTGTCAAATCAAAGCTCTGGTCTAAACTTAATGGGCTATCAGAAATCCCGTGTGTTTGTGGTGTGGCTCTGTCACCTTATATTGCCGTTATGGTCGTCAAGCTAGTGTTAAGTGGAGCCCTCACTTTATATCACAGGCTTGGCGTCACACCTGACGATAATGGGTGACATTTTTACAATGATTGTGGTTTTCTGGGCTCTCATAGTCTCTGTAAGTCTAGGATGGAACTCTAATTATAAGATGACGATTTCAGATTTCATATTTATGTCTTTGGTTTCGATCTAATTCCTGCTAGGCAGGATATCTATTTAGGTTTTGAAAATGTTAAGCTGGGTTTTTAAAAGCCTGGCTTTATCTGATCGAAGATTACCCATTCAAAGATCGCCCAATTACATTTACGAATCATTGTTGAATCGATTGCATCGTTGTTTGGAGTCTCTCTAGTCTATTAAGGCTGAAATTTGTTAGCAATAGCATGAGCCTTCATAAATGAGGAGACGGTATGCCATTTTGGTAAAATTACAGAATAATCTCCTCTAGTCGTCAATTTTTCAAGTTTGTTTTTAAAATTTATGAAAGAGAAGAAACGCTGTGATTTCGTAAATTTATTCACTTTAGACAATATGATTAATCATGATTGCAAGCGCGCTTTAAACATCCGAAACTTTCTGAAGAGCAATTTGTTCCTTCATATTTATTTATCCACTCTCCTACATCTTTCTTATCATTGAACCTTTTGACATCGCATACTTTGTAGGCCTATTTCTTGTGTGCACACTATTACGAAAATTCCCAAAATTTTACAAAGGTAAAAGATTTGATATTTACTATTTTGAAACGTTAGGTGTGCAGGTAAATACAAAAAGGTTCCAACACAAGAGGGTATCAACCCGCTCAAGTGTGCAGCGTGATAGAAAAAGGTTAAAGCGAGATCTGCTTAAAGTATTTGCAAAACAAACACAAACGAAACAAAAT
Organism: Elysia chlorotica; assembly: GCA_003991915.1. Taxonomy (NCBI): domain Eukaryota; kingdom Metazoa; phylum Mollusca; class Gastropoda; family Plakobranchidae; genus Elysia; species Elysia chlorotica. Next base: position 208,800 of record RQTK01000470.1, read on the forward strand.
ATTCCTATCTCCTGATGCTCTCTGGATGCTGATAAAAAAATTGATGACGTAAACAATGTTTTTTTTAGGTTTTCATTTTCCTTAATGGTTTGTTGCCTGAGTGTTTCTCCTTTGTCTCAGTCGCTATCTGTTGTTTAGATCTACCTGCGCCCTCGCCTTGCCAAGCAGACAGACATTGATATGATATCAGTCCGGATTCTCTTATTCTTTTAGAACAGATTTTTTGAAACACATAGATCTAGGTGGCTTGTAATTATTTAAAGAAGCAAAAAAAAAAAAAGAAAAGAAAAAAGCACACTTTTAATTTATCTCAACAATCCTCAAAGATCGTAGATAAAAGGTTAACTGAATTACAAGCAAGGTACAGAAATGTAATTTGCAAGTTGTAAAGAAATGCATTATCAGTTTTGTTATCTCCTAGAAAAAAAATTCCTTCCCGGTGGGAGTGCTGTGGTTTTTATTTTTAATATAATTTTAAGAAAATGCCCTGTAGATCTTCACTTAAAACCCATTTTATACTGTAGTCCAGGTAATATGCGCCTGATCTCATGAAATGGTTGTTTTCAAATAGCAGGCTTTCGAAATAGATTTTTTGGCTAAAAGCGAATGTGTACTTTAAAGGCGCGATAGGCTTAGGATTATCTAAGTGTAACGTGTACCTGACTCCAACGTTTATTTGCTCTCGATGCATTCTCTTCACACAGAAACTCCAGAGACAGGAGAACGGCCAGAGGCGAGACTCTGACGCCCAGCTCCCGCCAGGGGAAGACGCCATGCCCACTGCATACACGGGAAACAAACCCGCAGGCCCAGACAATGAGATTACGTACGCTAACCACTCACAGCCTTACTACCGCGACCCCGATGATTGGAAGCTTAAGTACGACAGCTACTAAAAATAGCCGACTGTTTCAAATTGTCAAAGTATTAGGTAGAGTATTACCAGTGACAATAGATTTAGTGAGACGCTTCACAAAAAGAGCTCACAGTGATTTTGATACGGGGAGCTAGCGTGACGAGTGCTGGCTCTATTTCTTTATTGAAACTTAAGCGATTGAACAATGATTGAGTTTTTACTAAGGTTTAAAGAAAGAAGCAACTGTCTTTATTTTACCGACCCAAATACGTAAAACTCTCCAGATGAAACCTCTCAGTATTTTACCTCTGTGGTATTACCAAAGAGTGTGAAATAGTGAGATGTTTCATAGGCAGGTTTTACGTATGCGTGTCGGTATACTCTTGTATTACCAGAGAGTGTGAAATAGTGAGAGACTTCATAGGCAGGTTTTACGTTTGTGGATTGAGGATAATTGAGGTAGTTGCTTCCTTCTTTAAACACTAGAAAAACTTCTTTGTCTAAAGATTGGTTGATCGCCTTAATTTTTATAAAGAAACAAAGTCAGCCGCGTCACCCTCGCTCCCCGTACAAATAGCACTGCGAGCTGTTTTGGTGAAACGTCTCACCTAATCTATTGTTTTTGGTATTACTAGACGCCTTTGTTTCAATGGCTGATTGTGTGATGACACAGGGGATGTGGTTGCCTTGCGGTTAGAGCATTGGTTTCCAACGCAGGGGGTCCGTGGTTCGGGCTCTGCCACTGGTGGGTCGGTGTCATTTCAGTGGGACGGGCCAAGTCACTGGTATCCCGCTCTGAGGTTCTCTTACTGTATATGAAGGACATGTTGTAAGACTTAAGAGACGTCAAACTAGAAGAGAGGGTTCTGACTCTCCATTGACAGATGTGATGCTAGGAAACAAAATGTCATATTTCGTCTCCGGACCAACGTATAAAAGAAGGCCCTTGACTTATTGAAGCAGCAACTTGTTAAATGTGATATAATTATTGCTTCACATTGACTCCCACAGACTTTGAGAGCTTGTTCAATGTTGATGTAATGTTTTTGAGGATACAGTACTTGCAATATTGACGTACATACGAATGAATGAATTTCTCGTAAGTGAATAGCAATATGTAAATTTATCTCTCTGTCAAAACCGATATTGACCATGATGTCTAGCACCTCTGTAATTATTTAATCATTGCAGGGCAAATGTTTGGTGCGGTCGATGTGCATTTAACACGTATTAAAATTCATGTTCTGTTTGTGATAAAAATGTATGTGCACATCACAACTATGACTTTTGAAACATACAAGAAATAGACGGCTGAAACTTCAGTGGTTTGTGTTTACTGTTATATCCTCTGTATAATTGATATGTTGTTATGTCAGATTTGCCTTATTTGAATGATGTATACCAAATTGGTTTAGAGTTTACTGGTATCGCCACAAACGTTACGCTCACTTCGCCTGTAGTACACAAACTTCGAAAACTGTAAACTACTTGCATTTATTTAACGGCAAAATCGAATCTTGTTTACTTTTTTTTTCCAGATAGAGGCAGTTAAATCCATGATAACCTAAAAACCATTTTATACCACCATGCACTTTTACCGTAGATATTAAATATCCGATTAAGAATACAAAACAAGCAGTTGCCCGTGAATGTTAAAGTGCGTTACTTTTTTTTAATCGATAGGAGTATTTTGTGAGGTTGTGTTTGTTAGAATATCAAAAGCAGTTTATTTATGAGTACTGGTAAATAAAATGTCCCAAACAAATGTTTTTTTAATCCAGTTTATGTATTGTATAATAAATGTCAATTTTCAACATGCCTCATAGATGAAGAGAGAGAGAGAGAGAGAGAGAGAGAGAGAGAGAGAGAGAGAAGAGAGAGAGAGGAGAGAGAGAGAGAGAGAGAGAGAGAGAGAGAGAGAGAGAGAGAAAGAAAGAGAGAAGAGAGGAAAGAGAGAGGAAGAGAGAGAGAAAGGGAAGAGAGAGATAGAAAGAAAGAGAGAAAGAGAGAGAGAGAGAGAGAGAGAGAGAGAAAGAGAGAGACAGAGAGAGAGAGAGAGAGAGAGAGAGAGAGAGAGAGTCCAGACAGACACACAGGTCGCTAGGATGAGAAAGATCAATAACAAATAAAGAGTTTGTGTAGACGTACTACATTACTATTAACATAAAATAGAAGAATTGCGAGGGAAAACAAGAGAAAGAAATCTTTAAATTAAATAATGTTTTTGAATCGTGAAAAAAGGACGAGATAGAAAAAGAGTCAAAGTACAAGATGGAGCGAAAGAGAGACATTGTGGGAGAAAGAAAGAGAATAAAGAGAGAGAGAGAGAGAGAGAGAGAGAGAGAGAGAGAGAGAGAGAGAGAGAGAGAGAGAAAGAATAAAAATGAGGAGCTGATATTTACTTTCTCCTAGCCTTAATGAATAAAAGCAGTAAACTAGAGACTGAAAGAAAAAGACAGAAAGAGTGTGAGGCTGATTAAGAGAACTAAAACTTAAATTTCCATGCGACCAACACAGTCCAATGTTGTAATCTGAAACTGGCTTCCTCAAACATTAACCATTTCCAGTGGATGTCATATGAAAATCACAACCCATTTTCTTGTTTAATTTTCATACGATTTTTATTGATTATTTCCATGTCTTAACTTTTTTGTTTTATTGTTTTTTTAACATCAGCATCATCTTCAAAATCATGTCTAATTTTTGTTATGTGTCTCCCCTTCCCCTTCCCTAATCCCATCGCTGTGAATATGCTTTTTCATAAAATAAACATCAACATACACAATGTGCTTCTTTTGGTATTCCTTTTTTAGAGAGAGAGAGAGAGAGAGAGAGAGAGAGAGAGAGAGAGAGAGAGTGAGAGAGAGAGAGAAGAGAGAGAGAGAGAGGGAGGAAGGGAGGAGTTGACAGATAATGCGTAAATGAAAATAGAGAAAGATAGATATTATAATAATTTTCAGACAGTTACATCCAAACGGCTGGATCAAAGGTTGGTATTAAATTAACATCTCTTAAAATGAAATATAAAAAAATGACTTTATGGTAATAATTATGTAAAACTGCTATGACTACTGGAAAAAAAACTGTCCCTGCACAGAATGAAACGTTGGAATGCAGATGAATGTACCTGGGATAAACATAGTTACGATGACTGAAATATTGGGCAATCTTTAACTCATACTGATATTTAAACGTTTAAAACTCAAAGCAACCTTTTGTTTTTAAAGTCCTAGTTTTTTACACAAACATTGCAGTATTTCCCGCAACAGAGATTCCTGCCAACGTTACGGCTCTACCTGGAATACTCTTGCACTTCTTATTGTATTAAAACAGAATGTGGCAGTAGAGTTTGGTTATCAATATGCAAGGCGCACACAATTTTTAAAAATAGGTATAGTGCAGCTCTGAAAATACAAAAAGATACACAGACGTGCATTTTCTTTTTAAAAATACAATATTTGTGCGAGATTTTTTTCTGCATTGGAATGTTGTATTATAGAACTCAGCTCATGACTAAAAATCTGATGTATGGATTTCCGTTTGGTACAATCATTATGCAGATTACTGAGCACTAGGAGATACGAGACGCCAGTATTTCCTGAACCGGTGTCCTTTTAATGGCCCCAAAGAAACAAAAAGTCCGACGTCTAATACACTGAGATAATGAGGTAATTCAAATAATGTACAATGTGGTGAATTCTATATGCATGAAGCGCATTTCCATAGGACGTTTTTCGTATTTAACTGGTTGGGTTTTTTTTTCTTGGTTCATTATAGTAATGCTTAAGGATTTCACGCACAAAAGCGCAAAGTGACACTGAAAATATTTGTAGGTGTAAAATACACAATTTTGGGTAGACTAATAATACGTTTCAGTTTCAATTATTGGTAGCGCTCTTCTTTCATTAAAAAAGGAAGATAAATTGTTTCTAGAACATAAATTGATTCCCTCATTTTTAGTTTATCTATTTTCATCCCGCGGCGGACTGCCTAAAATGTGGCTTTGTGCGTTTTGCCCTTCCAATAGTCGTTTATATTGAGATTAAACTGCAAAATCCAATTTAAGCAGTATAAAAAGTATTACAATGTGTTCACGTAATGTTTTTCCTTTTTTTATTAGCTTCAGTAAATAAAATAGTAAAGAGTTAGAAACGTCGCATTCGCGTAAAGCAAGAACGAAATACAAAATAAAAAAAATGATTGAACGGGACATTGATACAAATCATTTGTAACCAGGAAACATTAAGTAAAAAAATAACATTTCCACAGCAGTCGAGCACTTTGTAAAGCAATTTATACAACCTCACCGAACATATCTCAAGCACGAACATACTCAGACTCACACAATAATATTAACCTATCACTCACACTACATTGTAAAAACCGACAAGAGAATTGAGACCGACATCATTTGCTTCTCAATCAATTATTAGTGTACATGTTTAAAGTCCTTAGTTGCGTCAAACGCCGAACAGACATCGCAGTCTATAGAGATAGTAAAAAAAATAGAGCGCAGCTTGGAACACTGGTTCAAGTCCTTACTTTAACTAGCACCGATCAGAGAGAAAGGCCAGTAAAAGTCCTTATTTGCAGCAGGCGACGAAAAGAGAGCACAGGCTGAAATAGTAGTAAAACTCCTTATTTGCAGAAAGCTCCCAACAGGTGAAACATGGAAATTTTCAGACAGTTACATCCAAACGGCTGGATCAAAGGTTGGTATTAAATTAACATCTCTTAAAAAATGACTTTACGGTTATAATTGTGTAAAACTGCTATGACTACTGGAAAAAAACTGTCACTGCACAGAATGAGACGACAAAAAAAATGAGATAATTTAAATAATGTACAATGTGGTGAATTCTATATGCAACAATCGCATTCCCATTGGACGTTTTTTGTATTTAACTGTTTTTTTTTGTTTTTTGTTTGTTGTTTTTTTTGTTGTTTTTTTGGGGGGGGGGGGGTTTGGTTCATTGTGGTAATGCTTAAGGATTTCACGCGCAAAAGTGCAAAGTCAGACCAAAAATTCTGTAGGTATTAAATACATAATTATAGGTAGCCTAATAATACGTTTCATTTTCAAATTATTGGTAGCGCTCTTCTTTCATTAAAAAAGGAAGACAAATTGTTTATAGAACATAAATTGTGTGTCTCATTTTTAGTTTATCTATTTTCATTCCGAACTGCCTAAAACGTGGATTTGTGCGTTTTCCCCTTCGAGAAGTCGTTTATATCGTAGCTAAACTGCAAAGTCCAATTTAAGCTGTATAAAAAGCATTACAATTTGTTCACGTAATGTTTGTCCTTTTTTATTAGCTTCAGTAAATAAAGTAGTAAAGATTTAGAAACGTCGCATTCGCGTAAAGCAAGAACGAAATACAAAATAAAAAAATGATTGAACAGGACATTGATACAGATCATTTGTAACCAGGAAACATTAAGTAAAAAAATAACATTTCCACAACAGTCGAGCACTTTGTAAAGCAATTTATACAACCTCACCGAACTTATCTCAAGCACGAGAATACTCACACTCACACAGTAATATTAACCTATCACTCACACTGCATTGTAAAAACCGAGAAGAGAATTGAGACGGACATCATTTGGTTCACAATGCAAATAATAATGTCAATCAATGTTCATTAGTTTACATGTTTAAAGTCTTTAGTTTCATCAAACGCCGAACAGACATCGCCGTCTATAGATATAGTAAAAAAATAGAGCGCAGCTTGGAATACTGGTTCAAGTCCTTATTCGCAACTAGCATCATGTAAAAAGTCCTTATTGCAGCAGGCGGCCAAAAAAGAGCACAGGCTGAAACAGTAGTAAACTCCTTATTTTCAGAAAGCTCCCAACAGGTGAAACATGGAACTTTGGTCGAAGTCCTTATTCGCAGCTGGCGCCGAAAAAAGAGCACAGCTGGGAACGATGGTAAAAGTCATTGGGCCCTAAGTACAGCGCTGTTGTAAGCTTTCGACTTGTCTTTAAGATAAAAGAATGGAGAGGCTTCTGCCACGAGTCGTGATCTACTGTGACCTACTTACGATCCTTTCTTGCAACAGGCGCCGAAGAGCGAGCGCAGCTTGGATCTCACACAGCGCAGACTGCGCGACCACCAGCTGACGTGTCTCTGCCTCCGCCTCCGCCGCCGACGCCTCACGCGCATTCTCCTGGGCAGGCCGAACAGCAGACCCCTGGGTCCCTTGGCGAAACCGTCGTCCATGCCGCACTCAGAGTCGTCGTCCGAGTCCCTGGACTGGGGCCCGCCGGACACTTTGGCCACCGCTTGCGGGTCCAACACCGCGCCTTCCGCAGCGTCCTCGGACTCGCGGGCCTTGTCGCTTTCCTTGATCCCAAAAGGGTCCGCGGTCAAAGGCGGGTCAGAGAAGATGATGGGTTCCGGCTTGTTCTCCTCCAGCATTTCTATGATGCTGACGGACGTCGACTGTGCTGGAGATACTTTGTGCGTGACAGCGGGAGCCTTGGAGAACTTTCTCCATTTGGAAGCTGAGGGTGGCCTGGTGTCCCGCGGGCTGTTTCCGCATGACCTGGACGCTTTGCACTGAACTTGGGCCCAGTTAGGCTGGGCGTCGAACGTTGTGGCCATGTTGACGTTGTCCCCAATTTGCCCGTCGTGGAATCTGGCCGCGCTGTCTGAAGACGGTCTTGTCTGTGGGGATTGCCTGTTTGGGTACTTAATGGGGTTAATGCTACGCCGCGTCTTTAGAGAAGTAACAAGGGCTGAGTCGGTCTGGCTAGAGCCAGGTCTAGAGCTCCTGGGACTTTTGATGGATGGAAACGTTTTCTCGAACCCTCCCGTGTCTTCCACATCCCCTGCTGACAGTGATCTGGGAAGGGGTGATCCAGACTCACCAGTTTTTGGAACCGTCTGTGTGTCTGGGGAAGGCAATAAAGATAACGAACCATCCTGGTCCATAGATAACGCTGTAGCGAAAAAACTGGGCTTGTACAATGATTCTTCCATTGAAAACGTTATTGAATCGTCAGCATCGGTATGACTTTCAGATTTTTTAGCAGCAGCATCGCTTTGAGCAGGCTGTTCAGACCTCACTTGTGGATGATTCAGTGTGGTCGCTTTGTGATAGGAATCTGATTCTCTCTCAAAACCACGAACGTCGCCACTCCCAGATTGTCCAGTTTCCATCGCTCCTGTACCCACATTGCCTTGGTTTATCACCACAAAAGTTTCGTTTGAGATATTTTCATTCGGGCTGTGCTGAGCGCACGCATCCTCTTCTTCATCCTCCATTAAACCACAGCCATGATCGATGGTGGAACTGCTGCAGGTGTAGGTCGCGTGCACCGCTACTGCGCTGGAGTCCGTCAGAGCCACCGACCCACTGGGGCTGTCGTCTGCTTCACCCGGGGCATTCACATCTGATACATTGGATGCTTGGCCAGGCTCTAAGTTTGTGTCCTTACTGTCGTCTTTAAATTTTCCGCTCAAATCGTCACGTGTGTCTTTTAGTCCTACGACCTCGTCAGTTGTGTGAGTGTCCTCCGTGCATGGAGATTTCATTGTTCTTTGACCCATGCCCATGGACTCGTCTATATAACACACTGTTTTATCATGGGGGTCATCGGGCGTGGGATAGTTTTCTCGACAGCGCAGGATTTCCTCTTCATTACATGTTTCTTCTTTTCGTTCAGTCACAGTGATTTCTGTATCTTTATAAAGATCGAGCTCTGAGGCACCAACGTCGTCAGAAACTACGTTTGTATTAGAAAGTGCTGTCACGGCTTCTGCGCCTTCATCTTTTTCTATTCCCCGCGGTGATATAATCTCGACAAGTTTTGAGGGACTATGAGTTTCTTCGCACAATCTTGAGGCTAATTTATCTTTAGACTCTGCATCTACACAGCTCTCAATGTTGCTAATGTTAGTGTCTGGCTTCTTCGAGGTCTGCTTGTCACAAATATCTCTCAGCCTGTCAAAGTAAGATGGCTTTCTCTGGTCGACGTCATTGCTCGGAGAATCGCCAGAACCTCCACACACTCCCAGGCGGACTGGGGAAGACAACTCCTGTGTGGCGCTGGTCGTTTGGTCGCCCGATTCATTCCGCGAGTTGATCTGTTCTAAAGTTAAAGAAGTTTCAAAGTCTTTATTTTCTGATATGTCTTTGTCCTCGATATTCTTATCACCTTGAGTTTCATTGAACAGATCACTCCCCTTGCGGAAGCTTCCAGGTTCGGCCGTGGTGTTTGAGCTTGCATCACGTGTGACCTCTTGATCTAAACCGTTTTCTGTGTCTGACTCCGTGACTTGCGACCCCGAATCTCCCTCTTGCTTCAGATCGGTACAGATGATCATCGGCTCCTGCGAAAAAGTGACCCGTTTGGCTGAGGCGCCTGCGACCAGTGTCCCATTCTTTCCGTTCATGTGTTCGGTGGTTGCATCTTTTTCGTCGTCAGTAGTCGGACAATCCCCCAAATCTGTCGTTACAAGCGTGCTCTCATCCAAGTTGAAATCAATAACTGGCTCCATGTCCGTATCATCCTCGTCGTCCCATGTCTCTGTCCACTTCCTGGACTTGCGCAGAGTTCCCATGGCAAACTCTACAGCCTTCCTAACGTCGGTCAGCGTTATTTTATGCTTTGATAGATTATAATGTTTTCTTTGCTTTTTGCCTTTTGTGTTCACCAATGGCAACACTTCACTACTCTGATTTAAAAACGGTTTGTCGCAGGACGTCTCTGTCGGTGAAAGGGAAGCGTTACAAGAATTACTATTCTCCTTTTGCGGTTCGTTGACAGGGGAAATGTTACTGCTCTCTTGGACATTGGCTGCCAAATTGGTTGACTCTTGCGTTCTACTCAACATGGGCCTGTTTCTGTGGAACTGGGACTGTCCCATGAACCTGTTGGTGAAGCGGGTCACGCTAGTCGTCTGTCTGGACGCCTGGAGTCGCTCGGGCTGAAGATGGGACGACCACCTGCTCCAGCTGTCGCCCGTTGAGCAAAAGTCCCTGACGTTGCGGACATTTGCACTCACGTTAACGTTTTTCGGAGCGCCTGGGTTGGAGGCCTCGTTTGGTTTAGCTAAAGAGGTGTTGTGGATGTCATTGTTTAACCTGTTTAAACTGAAACACTGTGGCGTTACCAGCTCTTCACAGTTAAGACTCGATCTACTTGTCTCATCACTTTTGGATCTCGGTAAGAATCTCGCTTCTTTGTTCACTTTTGTCTGGCTTTCTGTCGTGGTAACGTTGTTTTTTTCGACACAGTTGACGGGCTTGACCAGAAGAAGTGGCGGGAAGTTTAGCTCCGACTCCGCGGTTTCTTCGGTTGTAGAACACGAAGCGTTTTCCTGGTACGTGTCTTTCCCGTTAGCGTCAGACATTGATGAGGTTCCCTGCACGTGAGACGTCTCCACACGGACGCCCGGCTTCTGCTCACGGCCTGACCCACTGGCCCCACTGGTCCCACTGCTCTCGCCGGCCGCCTCCGGGTTGTTGTTGTTGTTGGCCTGGGCGAGGCGCCGCCTGATGCTGTAGTGGCCGAGCCCCATGGTTGTGAGCAGCGAGTGGGCCTGTCTGATGGTCTCGCTGGCGTTGTTGATTTGGGACATGGCTCTCTTAAAGTCCTCTCTCGTGGCGGCTAAGGAAGAAGACACAGCATCGGCACACGGTAGCGAAGACACCTGAGTCCCAGTGGCTCTGCTGCTTGTAGTTTCTGGCTTGCCGCGCGAGCTGGGCTCGCCATGGCCAAAAGACGTTCCTGCAACTTCCCCCGGTATAGGTTTTTTTAGTCCAGAGTAGTTGTTCCCCGATAAGTCCTGGCCTCCCGCCTGTTTGCCGTTCTTGGGATCGGGTTCCCCTCTGGCTGCCGCGGCCCTCAACTTGGCAGCCTCGGCCTTGGACCGTTTCACGTCCTCCGGGGTGACGCCTGGAGGCAGACGACGTACGTCCTGGCACGGCCTGGGGAGTGTGTTCACAAGCTGACAGGTGAGCAGCGGCTCCGCCCAGATAACGCACTCGGCAGATCCCTCTGATGTAGTCAGGTCGGGGTAGGAGTAGCAAGGGAAAGGTTAGTGTGCATATATGAGATATGAAGAAGAGATTAGAAGGGAGAAAAAAATAGAGACATAAAAAGAAGAGGGTAAATAAAGAAAGAGAGAGACACACACACTCACATACAGACAGACAGACAGACAGACACAGGAAAAGAAACATAGAGAAAGAGAAGGAAAGAAAGCGGGAGAGAAACCAATCAACCAACCAACTACTAAACCACCAAACCACCAAACTACCAAACCACCCAACCACTCAACCACCCAAACACACAACCAACCAACCATCAAACCAACCAACCAACCATCCAACCAATTAACCACCCAACCACCCAACCAATTAACCACCCAACCACCCAACCAACCAACCAACGACCCAACCACACAAACAACCAATCAGCCAACGACCCAATCACCCAACCACCCAACCAACCACCCAACCAACCAACCACCCAACCACCCAACCAACTAACCACGCAACCACCCAATCAAACAACCACCCAACAAATCAACCACCCAACCACCCAACCAATCAACCACCCAACCACCCAACCACCTAACCACCCAACCACCCAACCAATCAACCACCCACCCAACCACCCAACCACCCAACCAATCAAACCACCCAACAACCCAACCAGTCAACCACCCAACCAATCAACCACCCAATCAACCAACCACCCAACCAACTAACCCAACCAACCAATCAACGACAGCGTACCGGACTCTGGCCTGGAGTTGGACTCCTCCGTCACCTGGCTCTGAGAACTGGAGTCCGGGGAGGAGGGGCAGGACGAGACCTCATCACTGTCGTCAGACACGCTCTCCAGCTCGATGATGTGGGTCGTCTGGGGAGCTGCCGAGAGAGAGAGAGAGAGAGAGAGAGAGAGAGAGAGAGAGATGGGTAAAGTAAGTTCTCGAGCACACAATTGACAATATCTGAGGCAGACAGAAAGGGCGTAGGCAGTAGTGAAATTAACATAGTGTGAAATAGATCTAGTTATAGGCCTCCCAGCGATATTTTGCGTATGTGGGTCGGGATGGTGTACTGTGGCTTCCCTCTTCAGACCTGTGTAAAAATGGGCTGCCCTATAATTGGCCAAACGCTTTAGTTTCAATAATGAGCTCTTTATCTCTTAATTAGTTTTTTCAAACTCACTAAATGTATAGTCTCTTGTAAATCCAATACTGTATACATCTGTCAATCCTGTCGCTGGTGGCCTGAAATATATCCTATCCTCCCTCAAGTTTTTTTGTGGCATTGAAGATAGAAACGATGTTGGTTATGGGTGCATTACTGCCTCAAACTGAGACCGACTTACGGGTTAGCTAAACGGTTTATTCAGCATGTTGATAGCTCGATGATCAGTTTTTAGTCATCCTTTTAAACTCCCTTTTTAGAATGAAAGAAATAACACTTTGAAGGCTGATTGAGATGGCATCTCTGCCATTGAAATGAATTTATGAATGAATAAAGCCACTTTCTTTATAACGTTTCTTCTATCCGAATATAACCTTTTTTATTTGGATTATGGGAATAATATCAGTGAAAAAATATTATGAAAGTTAACATTTACCGCCGAAGCCAGCTAGAACTTGGAGTATTTTGGCCGATGTTTGGCACATATGCAGATACGTTTTCTGCTGGTCTAGAATTTGGTTGAATTGTTCCTTGTTTGAGTCATCATCGTCGTCTTCCTCTTCCTTCCTGGAAAAAAAGACGATACCGCACAATACAGACGATTGAGGGGAACAACCTACTCGTAGAAACTTTGAGTCGGTTGAGTTGGGTTGGGTTGGTTTTAACGTCCAAGCAGCACTATATAGGCTATATTGTGGACGGACCCCAATACGGACGTCTGACAATTGTATGTGCTGCCACACACGAGATTTGTGGAGAAGTTTGGAAGGATGAAATATCTTGGACTCCACTTTTCTAACAGTAACTTACTAAGATCCATGCGTCTGCAACATATCCTCTGAGTTAAGTCAAACCATGTTCCAAAAAAAAAGTATCATTAACCAATCATCATTAATGTTATGTTCGATCGCTCTCTTTATAAGGTCTCTCGCATGTTTGAAATCAAATAAAAAAAACAATATCATGATTCTTACTAATAAAAAGTTCACGTTGCGCTTTCTCATCACAATTATTCTCCTCATCCTGCACAGAAGTCATAAGACGTAAAATGAAGGTATTCATATTCATATCACTCTTAATAATGTTGAAGGCCAGAGTAGTTGTTCCCCGATAAGTCCTGGCCACCCGCTGGTTTGTCGTTCTTGGTATCGGGCTCCCCCCTGGCTGCTGCGGCCCTCAACTTGGCAGCCTCAGCCTTGGAGCGTTTCACGTCCTCCGGGGTGACGCCTGGAGGCAGACGACGTACGTCCTGGCACGGCCTGGGGAGTGTGTTCACGAGCTGGCACGTGAGCAGCGGCTCCGCCCAGATAACGCACTCCGCAGATCCCTCTGGTGTGGGCAGGCCGGGATAGGAGTAGCAAGGGAAAGGTTAGTGTGCATAGATGAGATATAACGAAGAGAAGAGAAGGGAGAGAAAAAATGAGACATAAGAAGAGGGAGAGATAGAGAGAGAGAGAGAGAGAGAGAGAGAGACAGAGAGAGAGAGAGAGAGACATACGGACAGACTGAAAGACATAGAACAAGAAACATAGAGAAAGAGAAGGAAAGAAAGAGGAAGAAAGGGGGGGGGGGGGGGGGGAAGAGCACAAGGGAAAAAATATGGAGCAACGGGGGGTGTTGTGGGAGGGGGGAGATGGGGGGGGGAGAAAGTGACAAAGGGAAAAAGAAGACTGACATTTTTTTTCTGATGGTGATTTTATAATTAACCGAACCGATGTGTACCTAAAATATTGTGGAAGTAAAAAAAAGCCAAAAAACTGAACAAAGAATAACTAAGGTCTACATTTTAATTGTCGTATCTCTAAAGTACTGATGAATACATTGAACGCATTGTCATGATACATTGACCTCATTGGACTCTTTTTGTCAAATTCTCGCCAGATTCCCCAGGACGATGTTATGCAGTCGCTTCCCAAAAGGAAGTGTACCCTCAAACATTTAACAATCGAAGCTGCAACGGCTGTTTAATGATTGTTTAGATTAATTGAGATGCTTTTATGATGATGATGATAGTATCATCTGATCTAGTTTGTCGCACTAAAAGGATTCCACATTCCACCTTTGACTTAGAAGCGCATCCACCACTTTTCTCTCTCACGTATCTGTATTCTTACACTTGAAATACCAAAAGCTAAACAATTACTATAGAGTCGGAAGCAAAGAGAGCTGATTATATGGACCTTAAGAAACACGCGATCAGTATAAAAACAAAAATTAAGTGTACACAGACCCTAAATCTAGTTTCGTACAATATACAGGACACATTTAAAGAGGAGTAGTCAACATGAAAAGGTAAAGCACTTTACAAAAACAGAGAAGAAATACCCACAATGTTATGTTTAGATCTAGCTTGTCATTACGGATAAGACAAAGAATGGGAGTTCTGGCAATGTAATTTGTCGAATTTGGTTCCATACTGATCGTATGTGAGCGGCTGAGACACTGTGATATTCCCTATCTTTGTATGGCAATAGTCAGACTTTAAACTTGGGACCCCCTGTCGTATAGACTCCTAGCTGGGAATCTAAGAGACTAAAAGACACTAAAAGAGCAACTAATTTGTATATGTGTAATTAGTCGACAGATCCGTATGCAATATAGTCTATCATTCTTGTCTACTGAAGTTGGACGTTCAGAAACCAGCCAACCACTCAACCAACCACCCACCCAACCACCCAACCACCCAACCAGTCAAATACAGCGTACCGGACTCTGGCCTGGAGTTGGACTCCTCCGTCACCTGGCTCTGAGAACTGGAGTCCGGGGAGGAGGGGCAGGACGAGACCTCATCACTGTCGTCAGACACGCTCTCCAGCTCGATGATGTGGGTCGTCTGGGGAGCTGTCGGGTGTACCGGAAGGGGGGAAGGTGGAGGGAGAGACGGGGGGGGGGTAAAGTAAGTTTTTTCGAGCTCACAATGGATAATATCTCAGGCAGACAGAAAAGGCGTAGGCAGTAGTAAAGTTAACATATTGTGAAATAGATGTAGTTATAGGCCTCCCAGCGATATTTTGCGTATGTGGGTCGGGATGGTGTACTGTAGCTTCCTTCTTCAAACCTGGGTAAAAAAAGACTGCCCTAAGATTGGCCAAACGCTTTAATTTCAATAATGAGCTCTTTATCTCTTAATTAATTTTTTTAAACTCACTAAATGTATAGTCTCTTGTAAATCCAGTACATCTGTCAATCCTGTCGCTGGTGGCCTGTTTTACTGCCTCAAACAGAGACCGACTTACGGGTTAGCTAAACGGTTTATTCAGCATGTTGATAGCTCGATGATCAGTTTTTAGTCATCCTTTTAAACTCCCTTTTTAGAATGAAAGAAATAACACTTTGAAGGCTGATTGAGATGGCATCTCTGCCATTGAAATGAATTTATGAATGAATAACGCCACTTTCTTTATAACGTTTCTTCTATCCGAATATAACCTTTTTTTATTTGGATTATGGGAATAATATCAGTGAAAAAATATTATAAAAACATTTACCGCCGAATCCAGCTAGAACTTGGAGTATTTTGGCCGATGTTTGGCACATATGCAGATACGTTTTCTGCTGGTCTAGAATTGTGTTGAACTGTTCCTTGTTGGAGTCATCATCGTCATCTTCCTCTTCCTTCCTGGAAACAAAAAGACGATACAGCGCAATACAGTCGTGGCAACAAGCGACTCGTAGAAACTTTGAGTCGGTTTAATAGATATGTTTGGAAGGATAAATAATTTGAACTCCAATAACTCTAACAGTAACTTACAAAGATCCATGCGTTTGCAGCATATCCTCTGAGTTAAGTCATTACCATGTTCCAAAAAATAGTATAATTAACCAATATTCGTTAATGTTGTGTTCGATCGCTCTCTTTATAACGTATCTCGCATGTTCAAATCAAATAAAAAAAACAATATCATGATTCTTTACTAGCTGAAAGTTCACGCTGTGCTTTCTGATCATATTCTCCTCATCACGCACAGAAGTCATAAGACGTAAAATGAAGTATTCATATCATCATATCACTCTTAATAATGTTGTCTGCTTCATAACTGGACTTTTTTTCCGATGTTAGCTCATAGAAAAGTATCCATTAAAACTTAACACTCACCCTGAATCCGAATTGTCACCGCTCTCCATTCGGATTGCTACACGCAGATCAACGCGCTTTGGTTTGATCTTGTAACGTATTTCTTACACTCTAACAAAAGGTAGTTTTAGAAACACGAACATCTAGATCTAGATATTCTTAGAATACCATAACCTAATATCGAGTTCTTGATCAATAGATTAATAGGTCAATCTAGATCTAGGCTCTACTCTAATGTAGATCTAGATCAGATCTATATCCAATGTACTTTAACGTTCTTCCTTCTCTTAATCAACACTATCGAACAAAAAAAAGAGTAGATCGTACCCCCTTATAAAAAGAAAATGAGGGATACAGATCTATATTCTAAATACCATTGTTTGTTTGTGTTTTTTTCTCAGCCAATTTTAACCCAAAGTCTCGTCTATTGTCTTTTTAAAAAAGGTTGGCAAGGCCCTTTTTTAAACAAAACAAAATGCGGTGTTAGGCGGTGCATTTCAGCGGTGTCCCAAGTTTAATTTTCGGAAATACCAAAACAATGTGTCATTTATAGGAGCACTCCAGATTTTAGGCAATAAGGTGGATAGTAATATTGATATTTTAATGAACCTCTATTATAATTATGCCTGATTACTCACACTCCGAGGGTTTCAAAAGTAACTAAGCTATCTTGTAACGAGTTCTATTGTACATAAATTCTAAATCGGAGGGGTTTCAAGAATTTATCCCACATTTAAAATGTCCATAAAGCCAGATAAATCATTTAGAGAAAATTGTTGCAATGTATACTAAATCTTTCTCTCTTTCTCTCTCTCTCTCTCTCTCTCTCTCTCTCTCTCTCTTCTCACTCTCTCTCTCTCTTTGTTTTTCTCTAACGCTCTCTTTGTTTTTCTCTAACCCTCTCTTTATCTCTATCTCCATATTTCTCTCTTTCTCTGCATTTCTATCTTTCTTTCAATCTCTATCTATTGCAATCTCTCTCTTTCTCTCTATCTCTTGCATCTCTCTCTCTTTCTCTCTCTCCCTCTCTCTTTCTCTGCAAGCGAATTGGCTCAAATATGAAAGCGTTGACATTTTTAGGGGAACTTCCGTTTGGAGCCCACAAATTTTCAGTCTTTAGTCTTGGGAGCCATCACCGCTTAGGAAACAACTAACCCATACAACAAAAAACAGTTCCCAAATCATGCATAATAAAGCGTGATGGCTCGCGGCTCTGCGACTGTGTTTTCGACGCCAGAATTTTTGCGCAATGTTTACACTTTTAGCATCCCGTCATCGCTATATTCAGCCAAACTCTAGGAACACAATGGACCGTGGCGATACCGCGCTAATTGATTTCTCCCATAAACGTTTCGCCTAATCAAGTTCTCCAAATTGTTTGAACTGTGACGGGGCGGGTATGTCTCCATCGCAGCCTGGGTGAGTTATGGCCAACCGTGTTGACTCGCCTCATTGATTTCTAAAGGGATTGTTGATGGTGCAAATTGAAACGTGATCTTTTTATAGCCCATTACATAAATACAGGGTGCGCAAAGTGTTCCATTAGTAGGCCTACTGATGCAACGATACAGAGAGGGCCAGTTAGTTTAGGTGGTAGAGCGTTGAGATAATATTTGGGAGGTCTCTAGTTCGACCCAACGATCGGGCATACTTAGTCAGATTCTGTCCACTATTGGTTAAGGCCGTGTCCGTATGATGTGACCTGTTGAGAGTGGAGTC
Organism: Elysia chlorotica; assembly: GCA_003991915.1. NCBI lineage: Eukaryota > Metazoa > Mollusca > Gastropoda > Plakobranchidae > Elysia > Elysia chlorotica. The sequence continues at coordinate 226,624 of RQTK01000470.1, forward strand.
TTGGTACGCTGCATTGCCTCTGTGAGGCAGCAGGTAAGATGGACAATTGTCAGTCTTGGAATCCGCTATGCAGTTTAGGGTCCTTCTTGGGAACTTCGGGGAAGATATGAAACGTATTTAAGGATTTCGCCAGGTTATCTTGAGATAAAGTGAAACATAACAACATTGCACCACACTTGCTTTGCTAATTGATGACCAGTAAACTGCACTGGATTATAATAAAACGACTGTGAACCAGAAACGGACGTACACAATCTAATATGCATAAACAGAAACTCTTAGGACTACCTACGTGTATTCAATGTATTGGAAGTTCTCAGACAGTTGACCATTATAATCTTTCAATGCCCTTTTAGAAAATTTGATAGAGGATATGACACATTTCAGGTTGCCGATGACACACTAACATTATGTTTTAAATATGGATGTGGGGCCATACGGTACTACTATTAATATCGGTAAACTTTTAAATATATTATTAAGTAAGTGTACGTGTCAACCACACGGTTGCTAGATCTAATCTCTTCATTATAAAATAATGTCATATTGATTCAACAAATGTAGATTTGAAAAATCAATTACAAATATCAGGGGGGCGAACTGGCTCAAGTGGTAGAGTGTTGGTCTCCAGATTGGAAGGCCCGCGTTTCGAATCCTACGATCAGTCCTTTATGTATCTTCCCTATTTAGCTCCCTACATGTCAGGACAGTGTCAGTATAATGTGACCGACTGAGACATAAGTCCACAATCCCCGCCCCCTCTCGAGTCTATCAGCACATACAATTGTCAGACGTCAAACTTGGGGATAATTTTCAATATGATCTATATATAGTACTGACATGGATGTTAAATAAACTCAACAGCTCAACTCATAAATATCAAGTACATTTTGTGTCCACCCACAGGTCTTTTATTGCTTCAATGTCTGATATGAAACACGAATTCGGTTTTATGCCTTTAATTGTCAAATGTCAAATTTCCGGACGACACAGGTATAATTCTCATGGAGATAAGAGCAGCACTACAAGTGCAAAGTGTTGTACGGCATGAGAGAAACAATGTAACGTTAGATCAGTGTGGCTGCGACCATGGTTATTAATCAAGGCACCGTAATGGAATTGGTCACGCTCTGTTTGGTCGAGGCTTCCAATCTCTCCATTGAGAGCCTAAGTGCTCGTGTCAATGGGCTATTCTTCAACATCATCGGTTGTTGTAGGTTCACCCTACAATTGAAGCTTCTCACATTTTCTTGTTGTTGTTCTTGGTTGTTTTTTGTTGATTTTTTGTTTTTCTTCCCTCGCTTTTTCTTTTATCGACCAAATGGTATTTCAATTCTAATTTCTTAATCTGAATTTACCCATACATACATACACCACTATTCAAAACTCTTTTTTTGTCTTTTGTATCTCTCTTTAACTTCAACATTCTATTACTTTCCCTGAATATCCTATTTCTATCCCCTTTTCCACCACACACACACACACACACACACACACCTCATTCTACATCTCTAGGCCTCCTCACTTGTATTTTAACCCAGAGAGTCGAGTGTCAGTGTAAATGGACTGAGTGGGTGGTATATGTGGGTGAATAGTCACGCCTCTATAACTTCCATCCTGGAGTTAATTGCTACGTAAACATTGATCAATACTGTCCATATTAATATCCAGACCTAATGTATTCTTTCGGTTCTTTTGTCTAGTCCAGGGCAAGGTACATAAAGACTTGGCCAGTCCCCACGCCGTCCATAAAAGGCAGTCCGTGGATGTACATGATTCTACCATCTCCTCTCTTTTGTCGTGTTGCTTTCTCGCCCCTTGTTTGTAAACACATTCGAGTTATCTTCCCCCCGAATCTACCAGATCTAGAACCATTTTAGATGTATATTGTTTCATTGCTGGTTCTCTCTCTCTATCTCTCTCTCACTCTCTCTCTCCCTCTCTCTCTCCCTCTCTCTCTCTCTTTCTGTGCGTTCTCTCTCGCACTCTCTCTGTCTCTCTCGTTCTCTTTCTTGCACTCTCTCTCCCTCTCTCCCTTTCCCTCTTTCTCTCTCTCCCTCTCTATACCCCCCGCTCTGTCTTTTTCTATCTATTTCTTTCACCCTCTCTCTCTATCTATCTTTCTATCTATCTATCTCTCCCTCTCTCCATCTCTCTCCTTCTCTCTTCCCCTCTCTTTGTATCTTTATATCTCTTTCTTTCTCACCCTCTTTCTCCTTCTCTTCCCCTCTCTCTGTATCTTTCTATCTCTCTTTATCTCTCACCCTCTCTCTCCTTCTCTCCCTCTCTCCCACTCTCTCTTCCTCTCTCCCTTTCCCTCTCACTCTCTCTTCCTCTCTCCCTTTCCCTCTCACTCTCCCTCTCTCTCTCTCTCTCTCTCTCTCTCTCTCTCTCTCTCTCTCTCTTTCCAGACACTACAGGATTTGCGAAGCTCACGACGATAACGGATAACGGATAACGTAACCACACCTCTCCTTGGCTCCGTAAATCTAAGAGAAGAGCTGTGATTGGACGCAGAGCAAATTCTCTTGTTTCCTTCCACTTTGCTCTGCCCTCCTCCCTCCCAGGTTCTAGGTTTAGGAGATATCATGTGATGGGTCGCAAGACCTCCACTGGAAAGCTAACACCGCGCGCCCGGGGTAATGATACGCCCCTGTTTAGAGATCGATTTTCGGAATGTTTTGGCGAATCCCCTGGTCCCCTCCCTCCATGACCAGCGGCGGGTGGCCGATACGGGGATAGATCCCCACTGGTTTATGGGCGGATCTAACACTGTGTCAAAACAGTTTCACCGCGTTTTGTCGACCCATTAGCATCAGAGATATTACCATAGCTCTTCATACTGAAGGTATGGTAGTTAAAAGGTAGAGTGTTTGCATCCTTCATAGAAGTCTAGGTTCGAGTCCTGTTCAGGACGCCGCGGTTTTTCCTCTGCAGACAGGGTAATAGTATAATGTGATCGACCAAGTCCGGAGACCCGTCACCGCATATTACTTTATTAGAATCAAGCAGACTGATTTGCCTTTTGCGACCAAATGGTACCCCTCTATTAAAGCGCTCTGCAAATAGAAACATTATATAATTGAAAAGAGCTCTACTTTACATAACTTAATAAAAGTATCCAGCGAAATTAAAAAGTAGGTTAGTTCTGGAAAAAAATGGGTTGACGTTCAGACACTAAAGCCGGCTACAGAGTGACGCTTGAATTTATCGACGCTTTAAGGAACTTGAAATCCGCGCCGATCAGCTTGGTGTGAACTCCACAGGGTAGACGCCTAGACGCCGATTATGACGTGTGGCGGCTAGGCAAAATTAGCCTACTGCATCGTCTGAAAACTAGTGCAAAGCTACAATACCAATACATGCAGTAAAAAATTATTTATGGGATTAAAATTCATTAACATTTATAAAATGAAAATTAAATGCCCACAATACATTATTTTTTTTATTTTAGTCCAAAATCAAATTCTGCCCGCGAAGTCCTCTTAATTTTTTGACGCTGATTACAAAAATCTAATTGGTTTTGTTCTATGTGAAGCCTACGCTCCGCTATGTCCATTTACACAATCGCCCTAGTCCATCCCGTGACGTCACACATCCTATGACTCATGTTTTCAGCGTCGATAAGAATGGTTTCTCCATTCTTATAAAGCTGAGGCTGCCGAAGCCCACTTATCAGCGCTCACAAGGAGCGGTGACTCTGTGGGGCTAGTTGATTTTTATAGGGGAATTCTTATTGTGATCGGCGCTTATCAGCTTTCGGCTTTCACCCTGTGGTCGCCCTAAGGCAAAAGCAATAATCAGTATAGCAATTTTCAATATGTTACTGGCCTGATTTTTAGAAATTCAATCGTAATATCATTTACATTTACATGACTGTACTTCTGTGGAAAAAGTAGGCATGCAAAATATCTAGTGTCGTTTATGTTTGTTTGTTTTCGGTTGTTGTTTTTTGTGTGGATTTTGTTGATGCTGTTTCTGGTATAGTTTTTAATTTTATTTTTTTTGCTTATATTTGTTGATGTTGTTGTTTTTGCTTTTCTTTTGTTGTTGTTTTTTGTTTTGTTTGGTTTGGGGGTTTTTGTGGGGGGGGGGGGGGGGGGGGTTGGGTGGAAGGAGGGGGAGGAGGTTGTGTCCTTATGACTAACAGTCTTACTAAACCTGGACAGTTTGATTGTGATTTCAAACAAAGGCGTAAATTCACAATAGGGCTGGGATATCGAGAGAACATTTTGGACAATCTTTCTGTCATATCGCTCAGATAAACATGGACAGTCTTGGGGAAATAATTATTGAGATGTAAATTGCTATTGAAATAGACAGTTCTTCCTTTGGCGTTGTCGTAAAAAAACAACAAGGAGAACATTTATTACCGGGGATTTCCAAAATCTGCGCGGCTGCTAAGTCCTTTTGTCTTTTCACATTTTGAAAAAATTAATATTTAAAGAAAGTCTTTATGAAACAAATACTTATTTAAAAAAACACATCAAAATAACAAGGAATGAGGCAAAAATAAAGCTTGAATTTTGTGAATGTTGTAAGCCTATCTGTTTCAGTACTGGTTGGGTCGGCGTCAGTATAATGTGAACGGCTAAGACCGGCGCAATGGTATCTCCGCACTGTCTGTGTGTAGCGGCATGTAATATTGTCAGACGTTAGTCTTGGGACCTGTTTACTGTATAGCCTACATAGTGCTGACGTTGGACGCTAAGCAGCAAAATCATAAAATAAACTAAAATTCAATCGCAATTCGAAAATGGATTTTTACAAATTGATTACAACAGTTAATATAGAGTTTTTGGTCCGCGGGTTGTGTTTTTCATTATTGAAATCTAAGAACGTATCGCATTGTAATGGCGACAAAATGAATGTTTAAAACTTTATAGGAACGCAAACGAACTAACCAGAGACTTATCATGTTTCCGTGTTGACCTAAATCATATACAGATTTCAAAACACATGTTAATAAGTCAGCACGTTTCAAACAGTCGTAAACATCTCATTAACATAATAATGTTTTTAAATACTTATCTAGGTCGAGTAACAAGAGTACCTTATGCAAAATATTATTGAACAAATATAGTTTTACCTCAAACCTGTGTTATAACTTTGAAAGCGTAATAAACAATCATCTAAACGTGGACAGAAATAAATTATGAAGTAATGCATATAAACGTGGACAGAAATAAACTATGAAGTAATGCGTGGTGATGTCGCCTTTCGCCGGCGTGTGGCTTGCCGAACCGTTTTGTGAAAGGGAAAAAACCCTACTACTGCTGCTCCTGCGTTAATTACTACTATTACTATTACTACTACTACTACTACTACTACTACTACTACTACTACTACTACTACTACTACTACTACTACTACTACTACTACTACTACTACTACTACTACTACTACTACTACTACTACTACTACTACTACTACTACTACTACTACTACTACTACTACTACTACTACTACTACTACTACTACTACTACTACTACTACTACTACTACTATTAGGAAGAGAAGCACTGTTGAATGCTACTGATCCAGTTTGCATTGTACACGCCAGGTTGTGTGGAAAGCGCCAAGGTGGTATTCAGACAGCCACACCAGGACATAAAATGCTAAAGCATGGGCCAGATGTTTGCTTTAATATCTGTTTTACCAACACCATGGAAACAGAATCCGCTACAGCAGTTGCCTGGTCTTGTTGGTTTCCACCTGATCCACCTGAGGAGGTTGTTGAAAGATGGAATACTGTGTATATCATGTTACCAGCAACCATGGACTATAGTCATTTTCCGGTGCTGCCTACACAATACAGTATCTCCAAGTCATTTTCTACTTTAAATCGGGCATAATAATTACATGGTATTCCCTGACTCTTTTAGGCGTTTTTTAGAGCGTTTTTTACAGATTTGATTTTAATATATAAATTATATGAACTGTGTATATATACAGTTCTGAATTTCCCTGCAAACATGTTATGTTGCTAGGAGCGGGCGCGGACTACAATCTCCAAGTGTATATATAAGCGTGTGTATATGTGTGTGTATATATGTGTGAATCATTAACTGGTTAAGGCCGTTCTTCTGAATGTCTTGTTTTCATGTTTGACTTAACACAATTGTATACATAGACCTACACATACTAATACAAATCTGTTATGTCGTTATGTGCGGGTGCTGTGTATTATCTCCAAGGTTGTTACCGGGGAAGGTACAACATTATACAAGGATGCTTTAACAAAATCAACAGGGCAGCGAGTGCAAGATTTTCCTGTAATTTTCACCTAGGTGATCATCTTGCAAGTGTTTCCGCATCGCTCCGCTTTGATGTTTTTTCCGTGAACCATTAAACAACAAATGGTGAGGTCGAATTGATTGTTGGAGTGGGTTAGACTGCAGCTACTTAATACTTTTTTGGTCGAGAGGAAAGGTCGCAATCTTTGAGACGCGTCACGCAGAGCTATTTTTGCTGTTTTTATTTCACTGTTTCCAACTAAATATATGCAATATGACTTAACTAGTTTACTTTGTTGTTAAGAGGGACCATTGAGTGGTGTAAATTTGCTGAACACATTAATTATTTTGAGATGTAAGAGGAATTTTAAAGAAATCTCTATGCTTCTGTCTCCCCGTCTCTCTCATAACATTTCCATTAAAAAAACGATATTGTAAAGTAAGTGCATTACAAACAGTATTAGCCAGGAAAAACCAACTTTTCGAAATTTAAGTCCCGATTTTCTGAATGGCACATTTAGTTTGGTTTGCTGCCAAAATGAAGCTTCATTTACAAAATAATACAATTTTTTTATGTTTTCTGGAGGGCGTCTAGGCGTGATTGACACTTAGTTATCCAATCTAGAGAAAAGTTCGTAAAAAAATGCTTCTTGAATAAAAATGTTTAATGTTCCTTGTGAAATAGTTGATAGTGAAAACCCTGGTTTGTGCTTCAGTGCAGTGCTAATTCAAACGCCTCACTTAAACTCCCACTAGAAATAAAAAATAACTCTTTAAAATAATATATGTTGCAGTATTATTTGTCGATGTTTTTTTTTTTAGCAATGAAACACCTAGGGATTTTTTGTGAATTCTCTTATTTATAATAATGATCCATCATCTGTCGGAATATTGGACTAAAAATTGGCAGAAAATGAGAAGTGCACTGCTTACAACCGTATTGTTTGGTTAGGATAGATCCATAGAGATAGAAACTCGGACAAGGACAATAACTGTATCTCATTCGTATTCTGTTTCATAGATAAAACCAAAACCACTCCAGAGGGATGTGGGTGGAAAGGTAGATGGAATCAAGGGTGAAGAGGACGACGAAGAGGAGGGTGAAGAGGACGTGGAAAAGGATGAGTGTGATTATGACGAAGAGGAGGACGTAGAGTAGGGCGAAGAGGATGAGAAAGAGAACGAGAAAGATAAGGACGAAGAGGAGGATGCAGAGGAGGGTGAAGAGGACAAGCTATCGGAGGACGCAGAGAAGAACAAAGAGGTAGAAGAGGAGAAAGCTGATGAATTAGAAGAGGAGAACAAAGAGGTAGAAGAAGAGAAAGCTGATGAATTAGAAGAGGAGAGTGGAGAGGGGATTGAGTAGCTCTAAGAGATGATTCACCTACTTCAACTTTTTATCCGAATCTCATTCATTTCCCTAAGTCCATCAGGATTTGTCTCCCCTTGCCCATCGGCCGATGAATCCAACAGTTTTTGTCCGCGATGTCCCCCTCTTCATGGCACCAAATAATGAATAAAATCTAGGGTAATAGGTTAAAGGGGTAATATTGTTTTTATATTTTTACCGTGTGACACGATATCCAAACGTTTCTGAATTTATTTCAATGAAGGATGCACTAAAGCTTCACATTTTCAAAAATTCCAGACGGAAATCGTGATTTTAAATTATAACATTGTAAAAGACCAATGCACGTTTTACTGGTATTGTAGTTGTTTGTAACGATATTTAAAAATCAATTTTTCTTCAACACAAAATTGATATTGAATGAGCTATGTAGATATTTATGTAGATATGTCTGTGACCCACTAAGTTCAAAAGGATATCCACTAATTCCAAAAAGAACTGGCTCATGAATTTGGTTTTATTTGGTTAAGTTATTTTCTCAACGTCCATCGTCGACAAATAGGCTATCGCAGACGTGTCTCAAGACATACCTCTGACAGTCTTGGTGTGCTGCAAAAACAAAGCGGGAATACCAGAACTTTTGTCTTAGCAGGTCTTATTATGCTGAGATCGACCCATTCAGTAGGGAATAAAGTGGCTAGCTTGAGGATTGAACCACGGACTTCTAGAATAAAAGACACGCTCTAACTTTGAGCCACCTCGCCTACAACATTTTTTTTATTAAAGTGTAGAGCTCTTAAGTGCTGTTGTATAATTATGACTTAACAGAAGATAAGGGAACTCCCCCGCGCCTGTGTTGAATGAGAATGCATTATTCAGTAGCTCTTCCTACGATAATGGGCGGGATTTTCCAAAGCCAAAAACCTGTGATAGATCGCAATTGTTATGGGCCAAAAGAACAAAACAAAAGCTTTAATAAGCTTTCCTTTGTCATGAAAATGGTATTGCCTTTTAGTATTGTAATAGAGGAAAAGTGATCTTGTTACATAATATGTAAGTAGGACGTAAAAAAATATCGACATAATGATTATTGTTATACCTTTTTTTCCCCTCATCTATTATTGTGGGTCGTGTGAGGTGTTTTCCGGCAGATGTTGGCGTTTTACGAAAAAAAAAAGAGAAAACAAAATTGAAATGAGATTCAAAAAGAGATTTAGCTTCACGTTTTAATTTTCAAGCAACGTTTTAAAATTAAAATCTTAGAACCCATGCGCCGTCTCCCTTTAGCTTTCCCCCTCAATTTTACGGCCTTTGGGTGTGATGCTTGTTTGGAAGAAAGAGAGATTTTAAAGAGAGCAGGCAAGAATTTGGTGCTCTTTTTGCTCTAATACAATGGAAAGGTTATAAACAAAACGGGTAACCCAAGTTGAGAGATGTTTAGTTCTGGCTGTAGCACTTAGAGGCTGAGTTGTAGATCTAGGTCATGCTAGTTAATAATTTAACGACTTTATAATTATTCAGTAAGCCTATGATTGTGGTCTAGATAAAACGCAATGCGTTGTATCGTTAGTGGTAGAAGTCGTGATTTAAATGTATTTTGTAAACCGCCCTTCTCTCAGGCGATATTTAAAGTGAAATTAATATCCCTCTTGTAACAGTTGCTTCGTGTTGTTTCCTTTACCTGCATAGATTATGTTGTGTTTTTTAAACAGGAGCGCAGCCTTTTAAGATTTAACTTTGTTGCGAAATTAATGTATAGGATAGAAATGAGTTATAATTAATATGGTTTATGTGCCAAGTATCCTATCGACTTAATTTTTGTACAGAAAATAATACCATTTAACTCAATATCTACATGGTTGGAAATATCCCTATGTAGGTATGAGATAAAAAAAAATTTACATTGGCGTTTTCTGAGTTTTGATTTGTAAAATAAAAAAGTTAGATGAGAGTATTCGAATAGACAACAGAGAATGTTTACCTGAATAACATACTGCTCTAGTTGGCATAAAATCAATCCTTTTTTCGACTTCTAAAAAAACTTTACTTAAATTGGCATAGATTATCTAACTATTTTGTACAGTTTTTAGCTGTTTTAACACTTTATATATATTTGATAGCTGTTTTTGTTTTGTTTTTGTTTTGTTTTGTTTTGTTTTATTTTGTTTTAATTTGGGGGGGGGGGGGGTGAAACAATAATGTTGATCAAAACAAGTAATGGACTTTTGAAGTTCTAAAGACACTTACATCTAGCCAGTCTTTTTTTTTTAACTTAATGTTTCTCTGAGGGAGTGGTTGTTTTTGTTTTGTTGTTGTCGTGAATTTGTTGGTTGTTTTTGTTTTGTTGTTGTTGTGAATTTATTGGTTGTTTTTTTTTGCTTTGTTGTATTTGCTGTTTATATTACTCTGTTCTCCTTAAAATTTGCCTTGATATTAGCGCATGACGTTTTTAAACAAAATTGGCAAAAGCTTCAACAGATCATTTAAATTCTATTTATAAAATCCTAGAATGAAAACATTGCGTATCGCTGATTAGTGCCAAATGGGTTTTATACCACAGCACAAGAAGTGAGGATCGGTAAAATGTAGACATCCTGAGTTTGGAGTGACTTTTAACATTCATTACGATGGATTATATGAAGAGAAAAACAGGCACAGTCACAACTACCCCCCCCCCCCCCACCACATCCACCCCCAACATACAAANAAAAAAACACNCCCCAAGCACAACCCCCCCCCCCCCCCTAAACCCCCTCCCATAAAAATAAGAAAAAGCAATTGAAAATAGGAACAAAAAATCTGCTGTGATCAAATATATATGTAGTGAAAACCAAACTGTATATGTATAAAGTAAAATATGAAGGACAATTTTTGAGATACGTTCTCCATTGCATGCATCCATTATTCCAAGTATGATCTCCGCTCCTGTCGGTACTTGTTTAGACCTACATAGCATGCGTGCCACTTCTGACCTCTGGCTCCTGCCCCGGCTACTAGTGGTCAGCATCCTGGCAGTCTGGCACTAAAGTGGTGGACAATTGGTCCCAGGCCCGGCACATAAAGTGGATCATTATTACATTATGTGCTCATACAAATGGTGGCATTTACTGCAAAGGCCATTGCGATGTCGGCGCTTGTGATAAACGAGGCTGGTATTCTTTGTTTATTGTTCTCATAATCAACAATTCTGTTTTTCATGCAAAGACCTGTAATTGTTCGCTTCGTGGCTAATAACTACACACAGTCCTCTAATTCGCGTCAATGTTTAAAACGCTTAATGGACTGCTCCCATTGTTTCGTAAGTAAAACAGGCTTTTAAACAGTTACTGTTGACCTGTGTAAAACGAAGTCCAATTTTTGCTGACGCTGGGGGTACATAAGCATACCCAGTTGACTGCTCACCTCTAGCCCTTCTCTTGATGTTAAAACCTCCAGCGACCGCTCAAACCCTTTCAAGTATGCAAACAGCGGGGTAAGATTTCAGTAAACAATAGCCGGGTTAGGGTCTAAGGCCAAGGTAAGCTCTGCTGATCTGTAACAATGTATTATGACCCGCACAAAAGTCCACACGCCATCAAAGAGCTAATGAGTTCTGACCTCCTTTTACTTTAGTTGACCCGCATTGACTCACTGATTGCTGGACCAAAATATTATGGTGGATAAATGCGGCAAATTTGTTAACTTCAATAACTCTAAGTTATATGAGGGTCTAAGGCCAAGGTAAGCTCTGCTGATCTGTAACAATGTATTATGACCCGTACCAAAGTCCACACGCCATCATAGAGCTAATGAAGTTCTGACCTCCTTTTACTTTAGTTGACCCGCATTGACACACTGAATGCTGGACCAAAATATTATGGTCGATAAATGCGGCACATTTGTTAACTTCAATAACTCTAATTTAAAATTATGACAACCCTGATCTCATCTCGTTGATTTCTAGTATTGCTTATAATCACTGTCATTTCTGGGTACTAAATTATAAATCGAGATAAATGGTAGCGGTTCTAAGTCCAAAGACTGCATTATAATTCATCAATTCTTCTGTATTAGATCGTCTAACCTCTCCTCCAATTTGGAACTAGACCTAATGTCAAATGGTATTGTTAAAGCGACTTCGAAGTTGAAGATCACAGGCAGTATATGAGAAGAGTAAGATATTAATCTCTATTATAAGTTCTTCGACATTAATTACGATTAACTGCAATGATGATTAGATCAGAGTCATTAGGAACAATTAACAGAGGTCGTATTTTGTTTGAAACACAAAGGCTTATGAAAATAGTGACAGGCAATTACAAATCTAAAAGCTAATTAAATCAAAACCAAGCAAATAATACTGTAACAATGTTCCATCTTTGCTATATTACCTCTATTTCGGATCCTTTTCTCGTAATAAAATGATTGTACACTCATTTTAATCTTTGAACATTGCGTTGACAATCGAAATAACTATTATTTCGCTTTAAAAATATGTGACTATCATTTAAAGAAAAACATTATTTATAGCTAGTTTTGCTTTGAACAAGTAGGTTTGGCCTTACAGGTAGTAGCCAACATATACCTATATTTTAAATAGTTTAAACGAAATGTAGTCTACACGTATCTCTGCTAACGCTATTCTTTCTGTTAAAGTTAAAGCCAAAGAATCGAAAACATTAAACTGTCCTGAACGTTTAGATTTATGTCATATCAGTAGTGCATTGTGTGATTAAGTAATGAACAATATTATTGCGTACTAATTTGGAGAATATTTTAGCCTACATTTTTCTCTGTCAAAGCTTTTTCCTTTTTCATCCCAAAGTGTTAGTTCTAATCAACTTTCGGATCTATTACATATTAATGGGCTTTTTTTTGCGTGGGCAAGCAGCACATCAAACATTATTTGTTAGATCTTCATCGCGAAGTTGAAATTACAAACCGCCGATTTGTTTTCAATGAACTGAATAAACCAATAATAGATTTTTACTATTAAAAGATAAAAATAACATGTAATCATTCCTTTGTTTAATTATTCATCAAAAACCAAAAACAAAATGACATACGCCGTCTATCTGGCTGATTTCGAAATCGTGTAAGAGTTCCAGTAACAGGTTGCTCACGAGTGTTTCGGTAGCCCTAAGGTAGAACATCGGCTTTCAACACAGGAGGGCCGTGGTTCGAGACCCGCTCTAGCGACATTCGTCCACTATTGATTGAGTCGGTGTCAGTTTACTGTGACCGACTGAGGCGCATTTATGGTATCCCCGCACTGTCTCATTGTGGCAGCACTTAAACTTATCAGACGTTATTTTCGGAGCCTGTCCACAATATAGTCTATATAGTGCTGACGGTGGAGGCTAAGCAACATAGCTCACGAGCGAGTGGTGGCCCCTGATTTGCTGCTACTCACACTCCGTCTCGACTCACTGACTCAGATCTACCTGTTTGCCGGCCTGGGGTGAATAAGGGATACGATGCTACTCACACTGCCCTCTCGTCTTAATGACTGAAATCTGTCTGTTGAACGGTCCTGGGCAAATAAGGAGTTCCACAGCTTAAGATATGGAAATTCTGTATAATTATTATGTAGCAGATTTAAGGTTATTAGCATATTTTATATAATATTGTGATTAACTTACTAACAGTGAATTAGTATTTCAGCTTCTCTAAACCCACTCACCTATCTGTCTCTGTCTTTCTCTGTATCTTTCTCTCTATATCAATCAATCTATCTATCTACCTATCATCTATCTTTCTATCTATCTATCTATCTATCTATCTATCTATCTATCTATCTATCTATCTATCTATCTATCTA
>RQTK01000470.1:242839-255051 GCA_003991915.1 Elysia chlorotica
ACTACTACTACTACTACTACTACTACTACTACGACTACGATAGATAGATAGATGGATAAAGATAGAATGATATATAGACATATAGATAAGTACGGTGCCTCATTTAAAGAGAAACATGTTATAAATAAATAAAACCTCGAGGTTGAATATGAGAAAATAAAAAATGAATATAAAGGTTACAACAGCTGCACAGTCGTGGAATAACAGGACCACCCTTGTACATAATTAATAAATTGGTGCTACAGACGGACATGTGGTAATCTAGAGTAGGTCAACAGGAAAAGAGAACTGTTAATAAGAGACGTACTTAATGACAGACAGGGAGGAATGTAGAGGGAGGGAGAGAGAGAGAAAGAGAGAGAGAGAGAGAGAGAGAGAGAGAGAGAGAGAGAGAGAAACAGACTGGTCAAATACAGTGAAAGACACAGAAAGGGAGGAAGCCAGACAGAGAAAAGAGACATAATGAGAGCGATTTTTGATATGTGTGTGTGTGTGTGTATAAGTGAGAGAGCGAGAGAGAGAGAGGGAGGAATGGATAGATTTGGGTTAGGCTGACTGTAGATTTATTTGTAGCCCTGTATCCGTAGGTTATTTTTTTATTTCACACAAACCAACTGGAATTAATTTCATCTAGTTTTAGAATATTTTCATTGTTTACAGTCACACTCTAATTGAAAACTATCGCAAGGTTTCGCTTTAAAAGGATACTAAATCGGTTTGTTCTAAACGACGTCTCATATTTCACTTTTACTGAATATAAATTTAGAAAATGAGGGGCAGGAGCTGGGAGAGGAAATAAGACCATCTGGTACAAGTAGTAGATTGTTCGACTCTTGGTTGGCAGAGATCCGGTTCAAAACCCATGATCAGGAGGAATGTATTTGTCGGATTTCATTCCCTTTTAGTAAGGCTGGTATATGCATAATGTGACTGGTGAAGAAAGGAGTTTTGGTATCTCTGCTTTGTGTTAATTTGGATGCACGTAGAATTGTGATTTGGCGTTAAAAAATCAACCAAACAACCAAATAAGATTGCTATAATGAAGATCTATTAATATGTGAAATCGTTTTGTTTGAGAGTACAAATAAAAGACTTTATGTCCATACTGGTATGTATTTGATTTCAGTCCTATTTATAGTTACATTTATTTTCAATCTATCTCGAATTCCCCCACTACCATTTGTCTCTCTCGAGAGAGAGAGAGAGAGAGAGAGAGAGAGTCTCTCTCTCTCTCTCTCTCTCTCTCTCTCTCTCTCTCTCTCTCTCTCTCTCTTTATCTCTCTCTTTTTATCTCTCTCCCCTCCTCTCTCTCTCTCTCTCTCTCTCTAGGCTCGTTCGCTCTCGGATCTCTAATTGCTCAATAGTTTCTTTCATGTCCAATTATTTGCGTTTCTATTTGCATAATCTCTTTCCCACATGTACGTCATGTTATTGTTTTTTGTGGGTTTTTTAGTTATTTCCGTTCATTCTTTATTAAGGGGTATGAAGAGCTGGGGAGAGTTTTTGTTTTGCCTCCTCTTTCAACTTAGCACGTCTTAATATACCACTACCTATTGTAAAAGAAAGCTATGAATACAACCCTCCTTCGCATTTCTTTTCTCCTACTTTTCTCAGCACATCATCATAATATTCATCTATTTATGAAGCTCTTACTGCGTTCCAAATAAAACTACATAAAAAATCAAGGCTTGGCAAAACATTTTATGCTCGTGTTGATTTCTCGTTATGAATTAGCACGGGGCTTTTTAGCGGAGGCGTTTCACAATAGATCCTCCCCAGACTGGTCGACGTCGCATGCTGCTAATGGCTGCTCACAGAGCTCTACAGGGCATGCTCGGTCCCTCCCGCGTGAGCACCAATTCGCTCCCTATTTGTTCCCCCTGATTGGAAACCCGATTGTTGGCACGCTATCAATGAAGCAGGCCGAGTCGGAAACGCCCAAAATCAACGACGTTTTTGGGAGAGCCCCGTGCTGGTTCATAAGGAAAAATCAAATACTAGCATAAAATGTTTTGCCAAGCCTTGGTTTTTATTTTTTTTCACCAATATTCTAGGACCGATTTTATAGGCCCCGTTTGGATTCAGGTTTTGCGATAACAGGCCCAACAGTGAAACGGAGACGATAGTTTTTACGTTAGTGGATCTGCACCGGCGTCCTATCATAGATATATCCTAGACCCACGGAGCCGATGATCCGTCAGAAAACCCCATACCTAATGTGTAAGGGTTATGTCACCTGATCTCGCCCTGAGTTTCGCAATGGCTGTAATATAGGGGAATGGAAGGTTTTTTTTTTGGGGAGATTTGTTTTGTTAATGGAGTTTGTCGATACGCCATTTTAGCTTGGACTCTTGGCATAATTTATTAGCTTTAGTTCACTCTCAAAAATGCTTGTTCCGGCTTTATTTCCGGTTGTAAAAATTCAAGATGGATACAGAGTGCAATTTTTGGCGAGTCGTGTTTGATATTTGCACACACTTTTCTGTTTCTAGCTGTCACGAAAAAGTTACAGCACTTAAGACATTTGTCACCATTTGTTGTGGGATGGTGTAGTAAAATAGAGTTAAATTCAGGGCCCTTTAAGTGTCTTTATCATTTAACACACCGTCATGAAGGAAGGTAGTTTGCCTCACTCTGCGTGCAGTAAACTCCTTTAATGGGGAATTCCCTGTCATGGCATGATTTTACTCTCTTCCTATCATTTGCGGGATTCCCCCATGCTTCGATCGGAGCGCGTGTAAATTTAAACGTTCCCATTAAACTGCTCAACTGGAACAAGTTTTCAATCAGCGGACCGCCTCAGCAATTAGATCTAGACCTATCTCCCATCATCTGTTTGAACTGATGAAAAGTAAAGGAAATAATACGCACAGGTGAGCGTTGCCATGATGTTGAATATTTCAACAGATTTCTGTGCCTTGACTGGTCAAACAATTTTGTTGGTTGTTATCTGATGCTTTGCTTTAAATTCATCTTTTCAAGTACTGTGATTAAAAACATTATAGGCTAAGAGTTTAATTTATTTCAATTAAACAAATTTTGTTCATATGAATCTCCTTTTTCAATATAGTACTAGAGTGAATAAAATAATTTATGAGAGTCTTAAGTTCTGTCATTGACGATATTATCAAGTGACTTTTAAACAGGCCTACATTTGCGGCTATAATACTTTTAGGTGATTTAGTTCTTGTGTACTCGAGTGCAAAACTACCAAAGAGCACATAAATTTAGGAAAGACGTTTCACATAGAAGGCCTACAGTTTACCAGAACTACTAAAAAAAGACTGTGAACGTATGTTGCTGAAGACGCGTTATCACTGAGTGTAATTTGTGTGGTAAAATAATGACACGTTGCGCCTCACCAACTTCATCCTGAACGATATCACAGCAGTGGAAACGTTGACCTGTCTTCGTTGAACAAACCGTTTGGGTCCAATTCTAGTATAGTCAACTGCCTCACATTAATTAATATAACATCGTTTCGGTGAATGAAAGCAAAAACAGAGAACAAAATGCAAGCCTACTGTAAACAAAGAGTTCAATTAGGATATCAGTTTAAAAATTGATGCGGACAGTGATTGAGTAGATCTAGTGCCCATCTCTGGCAGGATGATTGATTTCAGAGATATGCCAGAGATAATCATCTTGAATTTTGATCGGTTTCTGAACGTCCAGGGTCAACAACCAGGATAAATCGGGTACGGGTCGCAAGACTACCGTCTGAAAATTATGCGTGCCATCATACAGAGACAGAACGGGGTACCAAGAGTTCTGTCTCAGCCGGGCACACACATTATTGGGCATACTGCTTAAGTCAGCTCTCGCAAGTAGTATCCGAGGGTCGAATTGACTCAACTAGTAAAGCGTTTGTCTCCCAGTTTGGAGGTTACTGTTCCTAAGGGAGGCGCGGTGATCATGGGGTAGAACATCGGCTTCCGACGCATTCGAATTCGAGCCCTGGCGATTTCGCTCCCTACTGGTTTGGTCGGTGTCAGTTTAATGTGACCGGCTGAGACAGGAGTCATGGCATCCATGCCCTGTCTGTGTGTGGCAGCACATAAAATTGTCAGAATTAAGTCTTGGGGTTCGTCCACAATAAAGCCTATATAGTTCTGATGTTGGACGTTAAAACCAACTCAACTCAACTCCTGTTTGGAAACCCACGATCCGACATAAACGTTTTGTCCAATTTCGTCCCCTAGTGGATGGGTCATTGTCAGTACTTTTCAATGACAGGCTGAGACAGGACTCTTGGCATCCCAGAACAATTTCTGTGTTGTAGCACGTAAAATTGTCAGAAGTTAGTCTTGTGACCCGTCCACAATAATGCCTGTATAGTGCTGACGTTGGACGCTAATCAACAAACAAACAAGCCACAGTAGCGTTCGTGTACACATCATACCATGTCCCCATCCCCTCATGCTAGAAGTTTCCATCTATTAAGGACTACATTGGCGCTGCACGATTACAGTGATTTACGCCTCTAATTCCGTCTCTCACGCCGTGACGATGGCTGAGGAGTTAAAGTCACCATCTAGATGGCTAAAGGAAAGCTCTCCGTATCTTTATGGCGTAAATTTATTGGTTACCTTTTCTTGTTGTTGATTGGTTGGTTGGTTGGTTGGTTAACGTCCAACAGCAGCACTATATAGGCTATATTGTGGACGGGCCCAAGACTGACGTCTGACAATTTTATGTCCTGCCACACACGAGACAGGGCGGGGATACCATGACTCCTGTCTCAGCCGGTCACATCTTTATGGCGTAAATCCAATCATAGATTACCTATGATAAATTCTACAAAAAGAATCATCATGAAAACTAGTGTACGAAATATTCTGTGTGTCTTCATACCTCACGTGGTAAATAAACCCTTTTGAATCCAATTTTGTTTACAATTAGTAAACCCCTCACTTATGGATCGCTAAAGTATTTTGGTGTAGACCGTTTAACATGCTGTGTGATAAATTATTATAGTTATTGTCGTTGTGCAACTGGTTGGCTTTAGTTTGCGTGATTGTCAAAGTTTATTGCCAATTCCGTGTATCTTTGATAAAATTATCGGACCCTAGCGTGATCATAGACATTATGTTAAGCATGCAGGGATAAGCTCGTCTAAACGGAATTGTATTAAACATTATTTTCTTTGAGATATTTGAAACTCTATACAGTTGCAATAAACATGGTGTTGTTGTTTTTTTCAAACCGGAGAGCATAAATAATATTCTAAGCTTTGGATGACTAAAGGATGGCACAGAGTTTGCGTATTAAAACATCACATCTAGTATTTTAATGTACAGGGACTGCATTGCTGTATTATCGGCATCACTGATATATAGTACATTATGTTTAACCCAAGTATTCTAAGCTTTGCAGAACACTTTGCTAATTAAAAAAGGACTAAAGAATAATTATTTGACAAAGAGTTTGCTTGTTAAAACAGCACGTCTAGTATTTTAATGTATAGGGAATGCATTGCTGTATTATCGGCATCACTGATAGTATATTAGGTTAAACCCAAGCATTCTAAGCTTTGCAGAACACATTGCTAATAAAAATGACTAAAGAATATTAATTTTGGCAAAGAGTTTGCTTGTTAAAACAGCACGTCTAGTATTTTAATGTATAGGGAATGCATTGCTGTATTATCGGCATCACTGATAGTACATTAGGTTTAACCCAAGCATTCTAAGCTTTGCAGAACACATTGCTTATATGACTAAAGAATATTAATTTTAGCAAAGAGTTTGTCTGTTAAAACAGCACGCATCAATGCATAGGGGGTGCATTGCTGTATTATCGGTATCACTGAAATATAGTACATTAGGTTTAACCCAAGCATTCTACGCTTTGCAGAACACAATGCTAATATGACTAAAGAATAATTATTTGACAAAGAGTTTGCTTGTTAAAACAGCACGCATCAATGCATTGGGAGTACATTGCTGTATCATCGGCGCCACTTAAAGTACATCAGGTGGTTAACCTAATATGTATGCGATCCAGTGTATATTACATGCATATAATTAAAACCCTTAGTTTATTGCGAGTGTCAACCAGCTTTCTTTGTTTGCCTCTTATATCCATACAAACAGAAAAACATGAGCATTGTGTCATGGTGCTCTTCATTCCTTTGGTAAAGAAACTAGAATATGTGCATTGTGTAGTCTACATGTATAATTGCATGTATTCTAAATTCAGTTGGCTCACTATGGGGTAATTCAACAGTCAACACACATTACTATGCAGTAGTTCAACACACACTGATAACATCTCTATTCAGTGTGTGCTCTTAGAGAGTTGCCAACATAATATTGCGCATGGGTTTTTCAGTCGTGATAAAGATATGCATACAATAGCAGAGAGTGCAACAACTAAATCTAGAGTATGTTACTATACAGTGTTGAATGAAAGCGTTGAGTTGAGATGGTTAAACATCCAAATTCAGCACTATATAGGCTATATTTTGGACGGGCCCCATGAGTGACGTCTGATGAATTTTATGCACTGCCACACACGAAGACAGGGCGAGGATACCATGACCCCTGTCTAAGACGGTCACATTAAACTGACACCAACCCAACCATTAGGGAACGAAATCGCCAAGGCCCGAACGACGAACCTCCTGCGTCTTAGGTCAATGTTCTACCGCGCCCTCCATGTTGAATAAAAGACGTAATATATCCACCTGTATGTTAAGGTAGTATGAAACAAGGAAAGCAACTTTTCAATTCTATAATATTAATAAGCTGTTTCCTTTTCTAACGAAAGTAGTCAACATTTGGATAGCAGACTTATATCTTTGAAATACTCACAGACTGTTATGCTTGTTTGTATTTTGACTCAGAAATCAAAGGTATTTTCACTAAACTAAAATTAATAATTTGGCATTTCACAGCAAGTGAAATCAGACATTAAAATGTAGTATACAAAATAAATCATTTTTTATCATTATCAATTTCTCTAACACCTTTATAAAAATCTGTTTTCCCCATCAGCTATACCAGTAGGGAAAAAAACTTGCTGCAGCGGATAGTGAAGCGTGGACCTCTGCAAGAGAAGCTGGCACTCTAACATCAGTACCACCAAACGACCTATCTATTGACATAAATCTCTTCATCTCTTCGAACCATTTTATATTAATACATTTTTCTGAAGTATGTTTTGTATCACAGATTTTGTGCAAAACCTGTATTTACTTTAACCAACCTCGAGTTATTTGTGAATTCAGAAATTCAGCTGTACTATAAGATTATTATTTGTGTCTGTTTACATCAATCCAGTGCTGTGACGGTAACTGCAGTGATTGCGAGCAAATTTGTGGAAAAACACTGCGGTGCAGGAACCATAAGTGCCCAAGCAGTTGCCACAAAGGTATTTATAATTTTTATGCACACCTATTCTGCAACTCTCCAATTAGGTGAAAATTATAAACCAAAATATTATATAGGTCCATATCCATGCTCACATCTACTTATAAAATTATCTTGCTCCAGCTTTAATTGTATCTTTACTTGTATAAACAGAACGAAAAAGGAACCAAAAACAGCAACCCAAAAAGCAATCTCAATTGTTTGTGGGAGTATTTTTGTTTTATTAGTTTGTTTTAATGTTTCTTTATTGGATTTTTCATTGTCTCAGCATATTTTCTGTGCTAGTGTCTTTTATGAGAAAACTTTTCTTGGTTTTCGTCTTCAGGCCCTTGCTATCCTTGTCCACTGACTGTAGAGATTACATGCAACTGCAAAAAAACTAAGATCAGTGTACCTTGTGGCCGTGAGCGAGATACAAAGCCTCCACGGTGCAAACAGCCTTGCCGGTGAGGATACCTGTTGAGACCTTTAGTTGAAGATTTAGCTCTAGTTTGAAGTTAATGGCCCACTGACCACCACATCTCAGTTTAAAGAATACATTTGATTGAACTCAGCATGGTGAAATTATGCATCTTACAAATTTTTCACACAAATGTTCTTGTAAAACCTCAATTTTATTCACCTTTGTCAGGTTTTTTTGTTGTGTTTTTTAGCTCACAAAAAAACACAACACAGTTTAAAGTTAAAGTTACTTGATAGAGTAGGTTTGAGATATTTGAAAAAAGCTTTCAAATACATATCACTTTGGTTAAAAAAAGTGAATGATGGTCTATGGAGCCCAAAAGTTATTAAGTTACTATGTGTACTATGAATGATTTTCTATATCAATTTGAGGTAGAGCCATCACACTGGTCCTGAAAATATTTAAATTAAGCTAAAATGAATACAAATATTTTGGAAATGACTTATTATTAGGTGGACGTTGAAATATTATAAGTTAAATCTTAGCCAAACAATATAGAAGAAATGGAAACTATGATAATAATAATAATAATAATAAATTACATTTATTTAGCGCTTTCCATTTTCAGAATATTTTTAAAAATCTCAAAGCGCTTTACAGTGGATACACTAAATACGCATACATCATATCAATCAGCATGCAATTAAAAATTAAATATTAAAAGTTAAATCT
Source organism: Elysia chlorotica (assembly GCA_003991915.1). Classification (NCBI taxonomy): domain Eukaryota; kingdom Metazoa; phylum Mollusca; class Gastropoda; family Plakobranchidae; genus Elysia; species Elysia chlorotica. Next base: position 251,348 of record RQTK01000470.1, read on the forward strand.
TATCCAAACAATATACATAAGAAGAAATGTAGACGTAAATAGTATGCAGCATATACTCATTATCAGAAAGAATATAATAAAAATGATATAAAATGCAACACTGTAAAGCTGCGTAATAGTATGCAACCATAAGTGAACAAAAATTAATGAATTAAAATTGAAACCTTATCTCTGTCACGAGAGTCACAGGTAAACAAAAGCGCTACCATTTAAAACCGATATTAATTATGCACAGACAGATGCAAGATTTAATAACTAGTGTAAATGGAATTGAATTATACAATCTACGTAAAAGACCGACAGGTAAAAACAAGTAAAATAGGAACTTAAGAACTGAAAACACGTTTGAAAAGATGACTCTTCAGATCTTTTTTAAAGGTCTCGAGGCTTGCACTCTCCCTAATCTCTCGTGGAAGAGAATTCCAAACATGTGGTCCCTGAAACTGAAATGACCGGTCGCCAAATGATTTTAAATTAGTTTTAGGCGTAAAGAGTAAGTTTTGTCATTTGTAGATCTTAGAGAGCGAGATGCCTTGCTCAGATTAAGGTGCAAAAGTTCTTGTAAATATTGTGGGGCCAAATTGTTTAAGCATTTAAAACAGTTATAGCAATCTTGTATTCAATTCTTTCTTTCACTTGCAACCAATGTAATAATTTTAATAGGGGCTTTACATGCTCATTTTTCTTTTTCTTGTAAATTACCTTGGCTGCTTGATTTTGTTTTTTGAAGTTTTTTTAGTTGGTCCACTGATAGACCAGAGAGTAGTGCATTGTCATTTCTATTTTGGATAGAACCAGAGACACTATTAATTTTACAGTGACATCAAAGGTCATATCTTCTTATATGACTGATTTCTTATCTCAAAATATAAAGTTTTACACAATGAACTGACTTGATCACTCATAGTTAGACTTTGATAAAAAAATAATGCCTAGATTCTTTGCCTTTTGAGATGGTACAACAAAACTTGAATTTATTTCCAAAACCTTTTTGTCAGTCTTCTTAAGGTCAGATGGCTTTCCAAACAAAACAACTTCAGTCTTTGACTCATTGAGTTGGAGCTTATTTTGTGTCATCCATGCTTTAAGGTCAGATATACAGCTTGGAATAACAAGTTAAAATGTTTTATATTTAAACGTTTGTATATCTGTGTATCGTCCGCATATTGGTGGTGTTGCAGATTGTTATTTCTTACTATGTTTGCGGTGCGCTGCAGATAAATTGTAAAAAGAATAGGACCTAAAACGAAACCCTGTGGAACACCGAATGGTAAAATAACCTTCTCAGAATAAGAAGTTCCAACTTTTACACGGAGAGTCCGAGATCTTAAATAAGATTGAAACCATGCAAGTGCATTTCCTTTAATGTTAAAGCTAATTTTTAGACGATTTAACAGAATTTCATGGTCGATTGTGTCAAATGCTGCACTTATCAATTTAACACCTTTCAGAAATCTGTTTGTCCCATCAGCTGTGGCCATTTTACTTGAAATAAAGCAGGGTGCTTAAAAACCATATAACTATACACACACAAAATGAAAAAGCATAAAAGATTTTGTCGTTTTTCAAGCTATGTATATAGCAATTCAAAGGAGTACTGCTCTATCAGTCTTGTAGAGAACTGCATTAAAACATACCCGTAAGACAAAACCTTTACATTTTCTTTCCCCCTATTTATCTCTTTCAATAAAATATAACTTTATATTGCTCTCATTTTTTACCCTATGAAGTTACCCATAATGTCACTCTTTCTCTCTCTTTCTCTTCCACTTTCTCTGTCTTCCACTTTCTGTGTTTTCCACTTTCTGTGTCTTCCACTTTCTCTTTCTTTCTCTCTCCTTCTCTCTTTTTCTCATTTTCTCTCTCTATTACTCTCTCTCTCTCTCTCTCTCTCTCTCTCTCTCTCTTCTCTCTCTCTCTCTCTCTCTCTCTCTCTCTCTCTCTCTCTCTCTCTCTCTCTCTCTCTCTCTCTCTCTCTCTCTCTCTCTCTCTCTCCCTCTGTATCTCTTGGTCCATCTAAGATTATCAGACTATCTATCAACCCATTTCTTATCCTTTGGCACTCAACCCCTGTTCTCTTTCACTCCCGAATGTTAAGTGAGTTGCAATATGCAGATCTGCTTGCGCTTACATTCATAACCAAATAATTACATCTTATTAAAACATTCTGCCCGCCATGCACAGCTGTGGCTCGCTAGAGACGGGGAGAGAGAGAGAGAGAGAGAGAGAGAGAGAGAGAGAGAGAGAGAGAGAGAGAGAGAGAGAGAGAGAGAAGACAGACAGACAGACAGACAGACAGACAGACAGACAGACAGACAGACAGACAGACAGACAGACAGACAGACAGACAGACAGACAGACAGACAGACAGACAGACAGACAGACAGACAGACAGACAGACAGACAGACAGACAGACAGACAGACAGACAGACAGACAGACAGACAGACAGACAGACAGACAGACAGACAGACAGACAGTCAAACAGAAAGACAGACAGACAGACAGACAGACCAGACACTGTTAGCTACTAGCTACCGAACAGCAGAGCGTCATAAACTACACAAAACATGTTATAATAGAGACACACGCTGGTGTAGATACATAATGTTACAGTCAGACCCGGAAAGAAGCCGTTCCTAGGAAATAATTATTTGAAGAGTCAGTCATTGTCAACTATTTCCTGTTTTTTTTTATCGCGATTAGGAACTACATTGTACTTTGGAATGACGGAATATTAAGGGATTTCTAGCGAATGGCAAATTTCGGGTTTGACTTGAACATTTACCTCTCCAATGTGAACCTACAGGTTATTGGATCATATGGGTGAACCAAGCCCGAAAGATATCTCGATCTTCGAAATAAAGATCCGTCTATTAATACTGCATGCGTACTGTTAAGTTGCTATGATTATAACCAGCCTCCAAGAATTTACATTTTTAGGTTTTTGTTTTTCTCTTTTTCTTTTGCGTTATCACGTGACAATACTAATTGAGTCGGTGACAATATTATTAATGTGAGCGTCTGTAAAAGAAGTCATGGTATCCACGCTCAGTCGTATTTGCCAGTACAACAAGCACGCACAAACAAACAAACAAACAGTGAAACACACACATTCTTTTCACCTACGTGTCCGGTGGTTTTGTACGTGAACGTGTATGGGAAACCCTAACGCCAAAGCCAACCACTATGGCCACACAAGGGAGATGGCTGAACTGGCGGCTTGGCAGTAAAACACAACATCATGTAGAACAACTTTGTGTACCTGCTAAGATTTGAGTTTCAATATTTCAGCCCTTGTGCACTTGCAAAGGATTTGGGTTTTACCTCAAGCCTATTTCAATATTTCCGCTGTTTCTATTAAATAATTGGTGATTTTTCAGATTAACTGACATAACGTAATAGGCCTTTTCATTTGGTTTGTCGGGGCATGAAGTTTAGACTAAACAATAGAGTAATTCTAAACGATAGTATGGGAAATTCCCGTTGTACATTCAGACAAATCGCATCGCCAATTCATTTTGATAACATGTAAAATTTCAGAACAATTCAGTTTTTGTACACAGCCAAACTACAATCAAGAAAAATAAATGATTTTTATGAGGTTCAGGGTTAAGTGGTTGAACTCTCGACTCCAAATCAGACGCCCCAGGGTCCGTCGTATAATGAGGCATATTTCTTAGATTGTGTCCCTTACTGCTTGGG
>RQTK01000470.1:255067-262567 GCA_003991915.1 Elysia chlorotica
TCAGTGTCAGGGGTTGGTCTTAGCGCCCAGTTGTGACCAAAATCCTGGTATCACTGCTTCAGTGCTCTGACTCGGTGTGACAGTAAGTCAGACGTTAGTCTTTAGACTTTAGATCTGCCTGAGATAATTATGGTTTAGTACTTGACGAAGGACGTAAAAAAAACATACCAACCAGGACTGAAAACAAGACTAATCATGGAGGCCCACACATCTAGATCTATGTATGCCTTACCAGCTGGTCCCTGGTTAGCTGGCATTAGTGGTAGAGCGCTGGACTTTTGTTAAAGAGAACCCCGTTTCAATCAATGATCGAGAAAATGCATTTGCCCCAGTTCGTCTCCTATTGCTTGTGTCGGTGTAGCATAATGTGGCCGTCTTAGACAAATGTCCTTATCTTTTCTCTGCAGCACTCGAATTTTTCAGACGTTAGTTTTGGGGTACGTCTGCGATATAGCATACTTCCTGATATTGAACGTTAAGAACCAACCTCGCACAGTTTATAATAATTATTATAGAACATGTATAATATTAAAGGCGCCCTTTCGTCTTTTCCAGACTGACCAATTAAAGACGATTTTCTTCTCTAATCGTTTACACAACACCATGTTTGTTGAATTAAAATGTTTTACTGTGGATTTCACTAAGTCCTTTTTTCATTTCCCTTGCTGCAGTATTTCTATTCCGTGTATCTTAGTATTCAACTGCAACAATTGATTAAACCTACTTCTCCAAACCTTGCAAGCTTTATAAGATTAAGAAACATAAACACAAAGGAAAATATAATGGCTGTCGAACGAGAAACAAACTGTCTAGATAAAACAACACTTGTAACACATCCTCCGATGAAAAGTATAAACTTCAAAAGAAACATAATAAACACAGCTGTTGGCAACAAGAAAGTATGTGTCTGAGTGATAAGTGCGTAATGAGCATGCATCATATACAAGGCAACCATAACAAAAACATACAGATAAACAGAGATCCTTTACTTCTCCCGCACATAAGAACTTCAAGCCAAGACGACAATTTTTCAAATTAGATGTAGAACAAAGACAGCATAAAAACAATGCAAAATATATGTAAACTTACAGTGTAATTGGAAATTGAAAAAAAAAAGAAAACAATCCGGTTACGGTATATCAAAGAATGAAACAAAGGTTTTCAATTACATTTTGAGGAAAGGACAGCTCGTCCTTTGCTATTTGGAAGACAAATTCAATTACTTCAATACAATACATCAATCATCTTTGTGTACACGAACAAAGTCCCCTGTTGAGAGGTGGGGAGCTGGGGCATAACGACCCTGAGCCCACTTTGAAATCTATTCATCTGGCAAGTGCAACATGAGCAGCGTCAAAATATAGTTACAGAAGGATGAAAAAAAAAAAAGAAAAAAAAAACGATAGTTACGTCATCGGTTATGATAATAACGACGACTATGATGATGGTGATAACTAGAAAATATATGATGATGATGATGATGATGATGATGATGATGATGATGATAAATGAAAAGTTGAAAGTCCACTTACCCCACATCGTTATACTGAACGATTCTGAATGGACTAGCAGATAAAGGACGCGAAGTTCCTTTTGTAAAACACAGACACAGATTGTTTCTCTCCGTGTTCCAAGCTATTGAGCTCTGAAGATCTTTAGCCAAGTATTTTGTCCTTCGTGGCCCGTTTCCTTCAGCTTTTTTCCTTTATTTTTTTTTTTACTGATGAGCTAGGATTTGTACGAGTATTTATCACATCTGATCTTTATCCTATCTCTCTCTCTCGCTCTCACACTCATTGTCCCCTCTCTCTGTCTGTCTCTCTTTCTCTCTCTTTATTTGTCTCTCCATTTCACTCTCTCTTTCTCTCTCTTTCTCTCTATCTCTCCATTCCTCTCATCTCTTTCTCTCTCTTTCTTTCTTTTCCCCCGATGCTCTTTTATTTAAACAAACTCTTCTCTCGCTCTCATTCCGTCCAGTTTCTCTCTCCCTCTACATATATTTTTACCTCCATTTCTTTCTTTCTTTAAATGTATCCGGTTTCCCTGGTGTTAAATGATATGATGCCTCGCCTCTTAATACAAGGCCTCATTGAAATTGATGTATTGTTTCTTATGAAACAAACGCCCAAAACCCTTGCTGTGCTTTGAAAGGCCGGACAAAACTCTGTCACATTACGTTAGGATATTTTTGTATTCTTCAGGACAAACCGTATTAGTATTAGACTCTAATAGCAGGGGCGATTTGCTGCTGATGAAAGTTTGATGCAGTCTTTTCAAATTGGTGTACAGAGTAAAAGCCAGGACTATGAATTTAATGAGTACCCATTGAAATGCTATGCTGCTTGATCAAGTGTTGTATGGATGTATATAAGGCGATTATATACCGTGAATCGCTACAAGTCAGTGTATCCATTTCTGGCAAACAGTAGGTGACTGTCGAAAGGTTCATTTTCTGTGTTGTTCTACACTTTTTGCGTTAAGGTGAAGGTTAAGGTGAAGGTAAACTTAATGTATCCAGTTTGAACATTTGTTTTGGGCATAGGCATATAAATAAGGCTTTTTAATGAATTTTGCCTGTTGAATATTGAAAATACCGATTTATGTGTTTTAATGTGTGTTTTTCATGTGCATTCATTCTCTCTCTCTCTCTCTCTCTCTCTCTCTCTCTCTCTCTCTCTCTCTCTCTCTCTCTCTCTCTCTCTCTCTCTCTCTCTCACATATGATGAAAAATCATTTAACAATATTTTATTCATAGTTTTCTATTGGGGTTTTTCCAGAACCAAAGGGCATAGATAATTTGTTGTAAGCATTCCCTTAATTTATTATTATTCAAATAACCGTGCAGTGAACGAACAAAAAAAAAAAAGAACTATATTTTCAAATCATGTGCCACATGCACTTACACGTAAGGCTATACATTTATAAGCATGCTTTTCCTTCTTTTTTTTTTTAATTTTTTTTTTTATATTTTGGTGTGAAGGGTCGTCTGGGTCAAAATTAAAAACAAAAATATAACTGCGTTCTAAACTGCTATATTAAGATCTCATTAAAAGAATTACTTTCAAAATTTTTAAGGAAATACCAGCTGAATGTGACTTCTCAAAAGTTAGTGGAAGACTTTTTCGCGAGTGTCAGAGAAAAACCTAAGTCCAGTCAAGTGGGGTACATAGCAGTGACGTCAGCGGCTAGGCTGTTTGTGCGTTCACCTGTGTGTTATAGATCTTGGACAACTACATACAGCATTTCAAGCAGGGGAAAGCGACAATATTATTTTTTTTGTATTAGTATTACTTTTATTATTGTTAATAGTATTATTATTGTAGTGTTTTTTTTTCCTAAATACTGCCCTAGGACTTCTTTGGTTATTCATTTACATACCAAAGATAAATTGTCGACGCCAAATATAAATAATAATTACTCATTAGTCTGGGTTGATGGTGCCAAAAAGTTATAATTAGATTATACAAGTACACGAATAACGATAGGAGTTCTGCCCACTTGTAGGTTTAACATTGAATATTTCTCCTATAAATAACGCTAATTGCTAAAAGCCAAGATAGCATTGGCATCTAGGGATCGCCTCACAAACGGCTCAGCACAGCTTCTTGCTATCGGCCAAAAGACCAAAAGACCATTATCCTCTCTAAGACCGTTTCACTTGCAAATACACTTCTCCAGGGGGCACCGAGATCTGTTTACATAAAAGTGCGGCTGGTTGCTTTTAGTGGTACTCTGTGTATGACCATTATCTTTCAAGCCTACAGCCAATCGGTGCTCATCTAGATCTATATAAGCCAGGCATCGCATTCTCTTATAATAATAACACTGTAGAGAGAGGGATCTTTCTTGGGACCTTGGTCTAGTAGATGTTTAAACTGGGATAGAATTTCGCTTACTCGGACCAAAGATTATTGCTGTAGAGGTTATTTCTTGAAACAGGGTAGACTTTAAAATTAGAGAGAGCAACGCTTTCCCGATTTTTTTTTATAGTTGTTTTTTTTTTTTACGTCAGTAGACTTTGGTGAAATACGTGTTTCATTTACCCTGTGTCTTGAAAAAAAATACACAATAGTATTTGGGAACTATGTTTAGCGGCTACCTTTTTTTCTTGAATCGTGTTTTTAATCAACTTAAAGTTCCTACACTTTAGTTGAATAGGTGTAGTGTTTAAAAGTAAAGCGATATGTAAAAAAGGTCCATGTATTTCTTAAATATTGTGTGCAATAACCTTTCAGGCGATTTTATAGCTTTATCTTTTTACCAGTGCATACATTCAGTGATGCCAAGATACTGCTCTTTATTCATATATGGATAATCAAGGGTGTTTCTCCAAAAATATGAAGAAATCGTGTTTTTTATGAATCAGGCTGCTACCACTCCTTATACAGATTGGGTAATAGGTAAAATGGTGCTATAGGTTTAGAACCCAGCTACGGGTATTATTTTACTGTTTAAAAGGGCTAAGTTTAGAGCATGGTTGTTCTTACTTGCCAATAGTATGTTCTATGATCGCAGGTTTCAATAAAGCTTTTCTCCCTCTTTGTCTTACCAGATCAGACGACAGGTAGCGCGGCCCAATACCTGTAGGCACACCTGTTTGAGGACACTGCTACAGCTAGCCAAGTTCTGGACGTTTGAAGTCCGGACATCAATGTTCTTACCAGATTGCCAACGCTTTGTTAGATGACCGTCAATCCGTCCCAGGTTACACTAACCTGATGGTCTGTTGCCATAGAAACGCTCCATTGTGGCGGATGTAAATAGCGGCAATCCCAACTTAATATGCACCAGAACTACAACGCCTTAAAATAAAACACGCCATAGAGGATACATTGGATTTATGATCTGATGTTTAAGTCGCCTAAACTTTAGAGCGAAGGCCCAGTCACAAAGTACGAGAAATATTGATGATGGAGTCCACTATGATGGTCATCTTTGTCCTGGTACTGGCCAGTCTCACTGGAGCTGCCCTGAACGACCTCAGAATAGGTGAGAAATTTTTGCACGGTTGTTTTTGTAAGGAGTTCTTAATCAGCAGAAACTTTACTTTTCTTGAGTGCAAAGTTTGTCATATTTCTACTTGCAAAGTTTGTCTATCATTAAAAGTAAGACAATTCGCATGGTAGAGAAAAGTTTTTTATTTCATTGAAACTAACATGAACTAAATGTATTGGATGTACATTTCAATAGAATCTTTAATAATGGGGAAAAGATAGAATACTTGTGAAAAGATAACGTCAAATATTAAACTTGTGATAGATTAAACAAGTTACTTTCTATTTCAGTCTGTTTTCGTCTGTCATACTGTTGTTTTATTTCTTCTTTTTCAATCCTATTTTCTGATTTGATAGGATTTTCAACTGATTAATTTGTCCATGTTTTAATCTGTCCCATTTTCAATCACAATATCAACAACGATAACAAAAAGTATAGACATTGTAAATACCTCATGCATATGAAAATCTCTGCAATGGTTATTGGTGCATACCTCATGTATATGACAATCTGTGCAATGGTTATTGGTGCATATTGTTCAGAATAATACCATTTAAACCTGTCTACACTCGCCGTGTTTGTGGATAACAATTAGTTTAGATTACAGCAGCAATAATATCATTGAGCTGGGCTTGACAACGGGCGTCTCTTGTGGCATGTTTGTCTGGCGATGTCAACAAAGGGAGAGAACCAGCTATTCATGTACAGGACCAGACGACCGTTACACAAACTAGCAATAGCTCTGATGAAACGGAATTCCCTGTTGATTTCTGTAATCAATCTGATTCGTGCATCTCTGATCCGAACGCTCCCCAGTCCTAGATTAGATTGCTCATCAACTAGATAGGACCCCGGGAAAAGCTTGTCACGTGACACGGAATGCTTTCAGCTGTGTTTACCGGGATCTAACGTATTACGCAGACGAATATTGACTACAGAATACAGAATGCACAATACACAATAGAGAATACAGAATACAGAATACAGAATACGAGGAAATCTTTATATATCCCTCAAGGGGAAATTAAAAACTCACTCTCTTCGCACAACACAAGCATTATGAAGTTCACATAGTTAAGAAAATAAAAATCTCTTTTGTCGCCTATGAATTGTTTTGAGGTATACTTTAATTATTTTTCGTGAGACAATAGCTTGGGTAATCAATCAGACGTCACGTTTATCAAGTCTGAAGTCGAGTTGATATTAATCCCGTAGCAAAGTTAAAATAGGGTGCTGTTGTTTTACCAACTAGCTATAACATCAGACTGAAACTTCTATTGAAACAGCAATCAGATATCTCGTTGAATTTGCTGAAAAGTAATTGCAGCGTTTGTTTGGCCATATAGAGTATCTTTTAATCTAAGTCACGTGTGGCCTTTGACATTTCCAATTTAGGTGACCCCCATCAATACTTCACTAGGAGTCATCAAGAAGAGGCTTCCGAGTTGATTGCAGCAAATTTAGGAGTTTTCAATATTCCACCCGTTCCCACATTAGCAGCTTTTGTTCAATGATCGAGTAGAGATAAAAAAAAAAACTAAATAAATGTGTTTTCTGTCGAAAATTGATTGAAAAAGATTAATTAGACATTCAAAAATTTGTGGCGATGGAAGCAAAGCTCTTTCCTAGTTTTGTTAAATTCCTGCGCGGCGACGGGACCCAGTTAAGAAGGATACTCAGATTTCGTCGACCACATTATTCTGACACCGGCCCAACAAGCAGCGGAAAAGCGCGGCGGACCAGAACTGCAACCTTCCACGTAAAAGGCGCATACTCTACCCTTGAAAGAACGTAAAAATCTCACTAAAACAATAAATGTATTAATAGACGGAAGATTGAGTTTTGAACCTCTCTAGGTATGTTGGTTTGTGGATTCGAACCTCTCTAGAGGTGTGTGGGTGTGTGGGTTTTGAACCTCTAGAGGTGTGTGGCTGTGTGGGTTTGAACCTCTATAGGTGTGTGTGTGTGTGATACTGACACCGACCCAACTAGAAGCGAAAAAAAAACAGCGGTGGAGCAAATGCGGGATTCGAACCGCAACCTTTCATGTAAAAGGCACATACTCTACCCTTGAAAGAACGTAAAAAATCTCACTAAAACAATAATTATATCAATAGACTGAAGATTAAGTAGTACAGTCAGGGGCAATAAAGATTATTACTGGGTTGTTGTTTTTTCTCAGGTGTAACGCAGTTATGGCGACCCATTGTCCAGTCAGCGCTGGACGCCAGCAATGTGTCCATGGCTGTAGAGCTGGTGGATATATACCCCGGAAACACCAGGTCAACCTTCGACAGGATCGATAAAAGTGAGACATAGTGCTCCTGTTTGTATCATAAATTGTTTTGTTCTCTCTCAACATAATTGTGGTTCAAGTGTTGTTTTTATTTTATATCGGTTTTGTTGTTGTTGTTGTTGTTGTTGTTGTTGTTGTTGTTGTTGTTGTTGTTGTTGCTCTTTTATTATTACTTTTTTTAGCATAGCACAGTAGATTATAGAATTATA
>RQTK01000470.1:267567-285600 GCA_003991915.1 Elysia chlorotica
GGAGACAAAGAGAAGGGGTAGAGAGAAAGAGAGAGGGGAGAGATAGAGAGAGGCAGAGAGAAAGAGATCAATCACTTTTTTTTTGAACGCTAATCTACCCGATCTTTACCTTTGGGTTAAGCTTCTGTCTTTCTATCTGTCTGTTTGTATATATGGCTTTCTGGCTGTATGTCTCTCTCTCCCCTCTCTCTCTTCCCCTTTCTCTCTTCCCCTTTCTCTCTCTCTCTATCTCTCTCTCTTTCTCTCTCTCTCTCTCTCTTTCTCTCACTCTGCACACGTATACCCATCCATCTACATGTCTATGCCCACTCAACTACCTACCAATCTACCTATCCACCCACCTTCCTACCTACCTACACACCTATCTATATCTCTCTAACCCCTCCACCTCTCCCCCGCCACACACACACACACACAGGCGTGCACGTGCTGGAGGAGCTGATGACCAACCACACCATCGTGGTCCGGGCCTGGCGATTGCCCTTCAAGGCCGAGACTCGCCAGATACGCAACGCCCTGGTCGAGATGCGCAAAGTCCTCGTGGAGAAGAGCGTCGTGCTGTGCAGCAAAGAGAACACCCACCTGCTGCTAGAGGAGGTAGGAGGCCTTAGTGGGTTGGTTGCTTGGTTGGTTGGTTGGTTGGTTGCTTGGTTGGTTGGTTGCTTGGTTGGGTGGGTGGTTGGTTGGTTGATTGATTGGTTGGTTGGTTGGGTGGGTGGTTAGTTAGCTAGTTAATCCTGGTAGAGAAGAGTGTCGTGTTGTGCAGCAAAGAGAACACCCACCTGCTGCTAGACGAGGTAGGAGGCCTTAGTGGGTTGGTTGCTTGGTTGGTTTGTTGGTTGGTTGCTTGGTTGGGTGGGTGGTTGGTTGTTTGGTTGGTTGGTTGGTTGGTTAGTTTCTTAGTCCTGGTGGAGAATAGCGTCGTGTTATGCAGCAAAGAGAACACCCACCTGCTGCTAGAGGAGGTAGGAGGCCTTAGTGGGTTGGTTGGTTGTTTGGTTGGTTGGTTGGTTGGGTGGTTGGTTAGTTCGCTAGTTAGTCCTCGTGGAGAAGAGCATCGTGTTGTGCAGCAAAGAGAACACCCACCTGTTGCTAGAGGAGGTAGGTCGCTCTAGTGGGTTGGTTGGTTGGTTGGTTGGTTGGTTGGTTGGTTGGTTGGGTGGTTGGTTAGTTCGCTAGTTAGTCCTCGTAGAGAAGAGCGTCGTGTTGTGTAGCAAAGAGAACACCCACCTGCTGTTAGAGGAGGTAGGAGGCCATAGTGGGTTTGGTGGTTGGTTAGTTGGTTGGTTGGTTGGGTGGATAGTTGCTTGGTTGGTTGGTTGGTTGGTTAGTTGGTTGGTTGGTTGGTTGGTTAGTTGGCGTTAGTTAGTTAGTTGGTTGGTTAGTTGGTTGGTTGGTTGGTTGGTTGGTTGGTTGGTTGGTTGGTTGGTTGGTTGGGGTGGTTGGTTAGTTGGTTAGTTGTTTGGTTGGTTACTTGGTTGGTTGGTTGGTTGGTTGGTTGGTTAGTGCTGGTGGAGAAAAGTGTCGTGTTGTGCAGCAAAGAGAACACCCACCTGCTGCTGGAGGAGGTAGGAGGCTTTAGTGGGTTGATTTCTTGGTTGGTTGGGTGAGTGGTTGGTTAGTTGGTTGGTTGGTTGATTGGGTCGTTGGTTGGTTGGTTGGTTGGTTGGTTGGTTGGTTGGTTGGTTGGTTGGTTGGTTGGTTGGTTGGTTGGTTGGTTGGTTGGTTGGTTGGTTGGTTGGTTGGTTGGTTGGTTGGTTGGTTGGTTGGTTGGTTGGTTGGTTGGTTGGTTGGTTGGTTGGTTGGTTGGTTGGTTAGTTGGTTGGTTGGCTAGTTAGTTGGTTGGTTGGTTAGTGCTGGCGGAGAAGAGCGTAGTTCTGTACAGCAAAGAGAACACACACCTGCTGCTGGAGGAGGTAGGAGGCCATAGTGGGTTGGTTGCTTGGTTGGTTGCTTGGTTAGTCCTGGTAGAGAAAAGCGTCGTATTGTGCAGCAAAGAGAACACCCACCTGCTGTTAGAGGAGGTAGGTCGCTCTAGTGGGTTGGCTGGTTGGTTGGTTGGTTGGTGGGTTGGTTAGTTGGTTAGTGCTGGTAGAGAAAAGTGTCGTGTTGTGCAGCAAAGAGAACACCCACCTGCTGCTAGAGGAGGTAGGAGACTGTGGTGGGTCGGTTGGTTGGTTCTTTGGTTGGTTGGGTGGTTGCTTGGTTGGTTAGATAGTTAGTTGGTTGGTAGGTTGGTTGGTTGGTTGACTGGCTAGTTGGTTGGTTGGTTAGTGCTGGCGGAGAAGAGCGTAGTTCTGTACAGCATAGAGAACACCAACCTGCTGCTAGAGGAGGTAGGAGGCCTTAGTGGGTTAGTTGCTTGGTTGGTTGATTGGTTGGGTGGTTGGTTGGGTGGTTGGTAGGTTGGTTGGGTGGTTGATTGGCTAGTTAGTTGGTTGGTTGGTTAGTGCTGGCGGAGAAGAGCGTAGTTCTGTACAGCATAGAGAACACCCACCTGCTGCTAGAGGAGGTAGGTCGCTCTAGTGGGTTGGTTGCTTGGTTGATTAGTTGGGTGGTTGGGTTGTTGGTTGGTTGGTTAGTTGGTTGGTTGGTCGATTGGTTGGTTGGTTGGTTGGTTTGTTGGTTGGTTAGCTGGTTATGCAGTTGATTGGTTGGGTGGTTGGTTGGTTCGTTTATTATTTGGTTGGTTGGTTGATCGGTTGGTCGGGTACTCAATTAGTTGGTTGGTTGATTTCTGAAAGTTTCTCCACCAACTTACCTTTTGAAACAGTCACTGGATGCTGTAGCGGTTAGATATTCTGTCATGGGTTTCAGTGGACTTAGTTGGTTGTTTGAGTAACTTGTGACGGACAAGGTGACCCGATCTGAATTTAATTAACATTTTTTTGTTATAATTTTCTTAGTTTATCATTTATGAGTTTAATGACCCAGTTTATTTCTTTGAATCGTATGATGGTTTCATAAATATTGCATTAACTATGGCGCGCCTGTCAATGTCGTTATTAAAATTACCCTGTGGTTTTTTGGTTCGGTGCAGTTCATTAAAGTTTGTTTGACTTAATGAGTGAGTGGAGATGGAATGAATCCGGTATTAATTGTACCTGTGCAATCATGTAAAGTTTTATCAGGATATAGATAGCTACCGTTGACTGGAAGTGTGTAATCTGTGGGAGGGGTTGTTGTTTTAGTTAAATATTGTGATAATCTTTGTCAATACTACTTTGTATTTGTTTCGTGAAGATAAATTCCAATGAACTTGAATTTGTTAATTTGGTGAAATTGTTTGGGGAAACATATTCGTCCTTTATTCTGTATATCATATCAATTTCCCTAAATAATCAACTAAGGCGTCTCTCTGCTCAGTGATATCTCAAGGAAGATCACATTCTACTGTCACTGACTCAACCAGCAGGGCAAAAATAGGGCTGTCAGAGCAGGGCTTGAACCCTTGGCCTCCTGTATCGTAAGCCGACGCTTTAAAAGCACCGCCACCACGCACCTTATGGTTGCGTAAAACAAATATTAAAATAAAACAAAAATTTTACTCCTATAAAGGGTGGTAAACGTGTAGCGTACATTTCTAACTACAACCTTATTTTTCCGACTCCTGTGACAATTACCACTGACCCGCGTGAACTTCTTACCACTTAAGTGACAGATGATTTAATATGGGACAAAAAATTATTTGGAATATATTTGTAAGTCGACCCACTTTTAAGTTCCGAGTTTCCACCTAGTTATGTCGGTAGATGGTAAGGCTAAAAAGCTGTCGCCGCACTCAAGGTTGTACTAAACCTAAGACTTGCCAATCTAACACGTACAAGGGAAAACAAGTGCAAGAACATGCATATATTATTTGGCTCAAGGTTATACATTAGTTTCGATCTAAGTCCATAACCGTATTATTACTTGTTAAATAACATGAACAAAAACGTTTTGAAATTTAGAGTACTATTTGTCTGGTTCGCAGAAAAAATCGCAAACTTTGCAGTGTTTATAATGAGTTTTAAGTAACCATTTACACCTTTACCTATTTCCAAAATCGACAATTTTTCCATTCTGTTAATAATAGATAATATCCATAGTTAACTCAGAGCAACAAAATCACTTTGATGGTGTAATCATGCTGAAAAGGTAAACCGCCTAGTAATCATCATATTTATGGAATTTTTTTATAGAAAAGAGGAAAATTCAATTGCAAATATTCCAAAGATCCTAAAAAGTAGCACTAAGAAGTAAAAAAAAAAAAAAACTAATCACAATAAATGTGTTAATAGGAGAACACGTGTAAAGAAAGTTGCTTATACAAATACAAATAAAAAATAAAGCCAAGTAAAAAGATAATTCTGTAGAAATACCCTTGTATGGACCCCTTCTTTAAAATTATTTATAAGCGTATTAGCAAAACCTGAGCGAAGCCGGGCATCCCAGCTAGTTTGAAATAAGCGAACATTATTATTCGGTCTTGAGATGTTCAAGGCTAGTGAAAGCAATAAAGAAGGATTAGAAGGGAGAAAACTTACATTGTTTTGAAACCTTGGGCTAAAAATAGATTTAGTTCTGTTACAAACAAGCTTCCACGCCTTGGTTCTGTTACAAGCAAGGCTTCCAAAAATAGAAGGCACTGTCACTGGATTGACCTAGAAAATCGTGTGGGCTGACGCTGGAACACATCCGGAAAGAAAGTTGTGTGTGCGGCAGATACAAACCTTTAGTCTCAGTCAATCTTCAAGGCACACAGCATCCTGGATAGCTGTTGTCTTGTAACGCGTTTAATAAGAAAATATTAATTAATGTAAGAACACAGATGTATATCAATATATTTTATCTATTCTGGATTCTACATGTTAATTGGCAGCTGGTTCTATTGTGGTATGGATTCTGTATTGCGTTGTAGCATCTAGATTAGTTATAGATCTAGATCTAGATCTAGATCTAGATTCTAGATCTAGAATCTAGATCTAGCTTGTCAGATTCTGTATTCTAGGTTGTGACCATAAGAACTTTTTTGCTGATTTCAATACCGATGTGGATCTAATTATTTGTGGAATGTAGCTTACATTTTTGCTCACTTACAGCTCTATTTTATAAACTTGTTAAAATGCCGCGAAAGTGTTCAGTGTTTGGTTGTCGTAGTGGCTATGACTCCCTAAAAAGCAATGATGGTAAAAACAATGAGCTCGTGATAAAGGTTAAAGTATATGGATTTTCTTCTGATGTGAAGGAATTCAAACAATGGATTAGAGATCCCCAAATCATCCACACAATCTGCTCCAGATACTCCACGTTCTACAGTAAAAGCTCATAGTGGAGCTAGAGTCTTAGATCTAGATTAGATCTAGATGAGACAGATGTTTTTTTTTTCTAAACAAGACCGATTTGTTTTCCTAACACAAGAGCAGTTCCATTCTAAATTTCAAAACGAACCGTGTTTGAATTTACTTTAATTTTTAAGGTTTTTCCATCTGGCGACATTTCTACTAATTCTATTACTCAAGTTTCTCTGGAAGCTTATCACCGTTTGAAAAATCTTTCCATACCCTCTCAATATACTGATTGAGGCTTTTTTTTCTTCATGGAGTCAACTAACTGAGGTTCTACGTTTTATCTCACCTTACGGTAAGTTAAATACCAAACATTCTTGAGTAAAATCATAACACCACCCAATTGCCCAATTCGATTCCATTAACACAATGTACGGTTCATGCATATTATGATCTATTATTACAACAAACACATAGATCTACACACGCATAGCTTGTATATATTTATATAAGTAATTGTCCAGTAAAAAAAACAACACCTCTTTCTCCTCTCCCTATCAATCTATCTTTCTCGCTACCTCGCTTAATTTTTATGATTGGAAGTAGGAAGGATATAATATTATTGGGAATGATTTTTAGAACCAAAAGACATATGAGTTAGGACATTAGACTAACGCTTCTGATGATAACCGTATAACATCCGCGATTGTTAACGACGCGAATATTATTATTCCACCCTTTAGGCTTAGTACTGCACTGTGGCCTTGGCCGAGTGAATGCTGAATTTTCAGCCCACATCATTATCTAGGTCAAGTCGGTGAAACTGCCCGTGTTAGTGGTAGACCCTGTACACCATCAATATACGAGATAAAATAAAAGTGCCTCGGCAGTCTGTGGTTGCACTTACTGTATGCAAGAACGCTGTTACCACATTATTTTTGGCAACCGAATGAGCAAGAATAATAACTGGTGAGGACACTACTTTTTCTTTAGGTCTTGTTTGTTTCTGTATTGGTTTAACGTGTTCTGATCAATGTCTAGTCGTTTGACCTCGCCTTTTTATAATTAGTTTTTTTTTTTTTTCAACGACAAAAGTGTATTCTTCATCGTCCACCTTAGTTAAGTATGCTGTCGTTCGAGTGAGTATTGAATCAAGTTTTCAACCATGGATGGGCTTTTGACGATTTGTTGGGATACACGCAAAACCTTCGCTGGTAAATTAGCCCTCTTTTCACCTCAACACGTGTGGTAAACGCTTTTCCCAAACACCAAGACAAGCTGCTTAACCATAACACACGTTGAGGTTGACTAAGACTACTGTTTATCTTTCTTCCTTTTTTTGTTTTTCTTTGAAGCTGAAACTATTGCCAGCGTGATGCAAAAAGTGCGCACAATTGTTTATGCATGTGCCTCTCATGCATGAATATTGTATTTCTATTTGTGCAATTTGAGCTTTATTTTTTTTTCTCTCGCCCACTTTTACTCTCTCTCTCTACTCTCTCTCTCTCTCTCTCTCTCTCAATCTTCTCTTTTACTTCCTCTCTTGTATCTCTATCTCTATCCGGCCGTAATGAGAGGCTTATGGCGCCTGTCAGGACCACTCGCTTCCAGCCCGGTTCTATTCTGGTTGAAAACCCGGGGCCCAGATCCAGCAAGCAGTACATTATAGGCCAGTAGAGCGCCTACCGTGTCTAGTCTATCAGTGAACGAACGAACTTCCTGCTCTTTTCTACATAATTATTGGTGTTTACGCTTGTTTAGCCAGCCTGGGACGACTTTATTACGAGTGGATGACTCAGTGCTCACACACACGTACCGTGCGGTATATATATATACATGTATTATAATATATACCATGTATATTTCGCATCACTGGCGATCTTATATACAACTGCGTTTCGCTCTTTCATTGTATAATAGAGGCCTCGCGATACCGGGACCCAAAACAAAGAGAAGATCGCAGGTACGGGAATCTAATACCCTGTCCAATCATAGCTCTCTACTCGACTTAAGAAGCCAATGAGCGATCACGAAACCCAAGCCAAAGGGATCTGAATAATTATGTTGTTCGTCATGACGGTGTAGGTCGCAAAATCTGTATTGCCTTAGTACAGAATAATCACCAATAACGGTAAAGCGAACGGTTCGTTCAAAGTATATATATATATGTAATGCGATTTAAAGTTTGTTAAAGATGTGGTCAATTTGTTATCAATGGTGCCCTCAGAATCTTATGACTGTGTTTGCAGCTGTTTGCCACAAAGAAATCTAATAAAGTAAAAGAATTATGTATCGTGTATGTCGTGATTCCATCCAATAGAAGCTTGGGGGAGCAAAACGAATATTTATAATTTCACGGCTTTTTACATTGTCTGTTCAATGTTGAGTCTTTTTGGTTCTGGTAAAGGTAATAAGATCAGAAGTCAGAGAAAAGAGGTATTCCAATGATAGAAGTCTTCATAATAAACGGACCTCTTTTCCCTCCCCCTCACCTCTCTGGCTCTTAATCTGTACATATACCAGTACGAAAGAGACTCAACATTGACCAGACGGTGTAAGGAGCCCTGGATCCATTAGCCGCGAGTTATTTCGGGTTAGTTGCCGGCCTTGGGACCGATGCCTATCTTTTGACAGGGTTGTTTCTGCCGTACACTACACAACAGCTGCTGTTGGTAGACCCATCTCTTAGTCTTGAGTACCGCGCTCGAGTGTCCGAGGACTATTAGTATTAGTATTACCTATTGCTAACATGTCTTGTGTGTCTGTCTCTGTCTGTCTGTCTGTCTGTCTGTCTGTCTCTCTCTCTCTCTCTCTCTCTCTCTCTCTCTCTCTCTCAGTCGAAACAAAGGAGGGTTTGGTTAACTATTAACAGATTCACAGCATAGTTTGCATTACCGGTTGGTTATTGCTTGAAGAAAGTCATTAAGTTTAAGACCTCACCTGTCCTGACCCAGTATTCAATGGCCCATACGCCTGCGATAATTCTGTGGAATATTGTTCTAATCTATGGTAGCAATAAAGCACTCAAAATAAATGTTATTCTAGACTTATTGTTGAAATAATACATACAAAATAAACCAGAACAAATAAATACTTATAAATTCTTTTGACCGCATTGGGGTGTATGTGCTGTCTAAATACACTACAGACGTAAGCAGCCCATAACTTTCTAGGGAAAAATATTGCACTTCATTAATATGTAAATACGCTTTAGGGATTTCCCACCACCTCTTTTCACTTCCTAATCCTATTACATGGTATTCACCGCATTCCTATTCATCATAGACATTTGTTTACATTTTTTTTTGTTCAGCTTAGGGATCTGTTATATTAATTACAAGGAATTGAGAGGTCATACATTTGTAACTTCCCGATTTTTCAGAACACACGAACTCCACCGCGCCCTCCGGTTCACCCTGTAAATGAAATAAAACAGACCCAGGAAGAATAACAAAAAATAACAACATATAAAACAACCCGAAACAACAGTAAAAGCAAATAAACCAAGATAAGACTATTAAGAGTCGCAGAAGGCGTTCGTCAAATTTAAAGTTTGTTTAATTAAAACGTATAGGAATATTTTATATCATTTCCGTTTCCTCAAAAATAAGGCTACGTCTTACAATGTGTATATCATTAAATCCTTGCAAAAGGCATACACATTTAAACATTTTCGATGAACACAAATCAAACAGTAACACCGCACCCCCTCCCCCTTTCACAGCCTCTTTCTTTTCCCCCTTTTTTTAGATTGATGATTAGGTGAAAATAAAAAGGAAAACAACCAGTTTTTTAAATAAAATCGAATGTTTCTAATGTTTATCCTGACCGTATAAGGTTTGTGAACTTGCACGAAATTCTACCATGTTGCACCACCATGCTTTTACAAGACGAAGTAGTCGCTTATGGTTAATCCCGTCTGCGTTTTGCCATTCTTGTTCAACACCTGCTTAAAATCCATTTTGCGCCTGAACTGTCACGGCCCCACGTTTTAAGCAACCTTCGCACCTGGAAGCCAGTGATGGATTTGAAAAGCGCTTCCCTTCTCAATAATCCTTATTTCAAAATACATTTTTAAGAGCCCATTTAAGATGACAAGTTAAAAAAATAATATTTCCACTGCTGAGGCGAAAAGTAGGTTGTACTCAGTCGAGTTTTGACAATGTTCCTCTACATTCAACTATTGTTGTAAGCAGGAATTGCAAGTATTTTGAAGTAATACACCGTGAAGATTTTTATTACCATTGCTGCCGCCTGCTCTTTCAACGAAATATTGATGCATATTGAATGAGTAATAATAATAATGATGATTGATGATGGTGGTGATGATAATAATAATAATAATAATAATAATAATAATAATAATAATAATAATAATAATAATAATAACCAAAATATTCCCGAGATTTATATTAATTTCTTAGTGTAAGGAAACATGATCTTGATTTAACTACATGACTGTAATACACATGTGCATGTGTTTGTAATCGCTTCAGACAATTTTCACATTGATTCTTAGCGCACTGTCTTTCGAACTTAACATACTTAAATTATTTCTCATGTCTCTGTGGGGTAACTTTTTTGTGCTAGTTGCTATAAAAAATACACCTTTAAGTAACTTTTACCATGGTTGGGGTGGGAGGAGGCGTCTAAAGGCTAAGAGCTTGAAAAGAAAACCCCTACCTCATCGCTTAGATATCCCTAACTCATCGACACACTGAATAAAAAATAAAATAAAGTAAAAAAATCACAAAAATAAACCAACACAAAACACCAACAAACAAAACAGAAAATGAGAAAAGAAAGGAATAAATGGACGAATTTAGAAGGCACCTTATTATGTACAATTTATTTTTTTATCATGGTTAAAAACATGTCTTGTATTTGAGACTTTTATTCACTGAATGTAAAACCATTTGAAAGAAAGTGCTGTACAGAAACGCGATTTTTTTCTTCGATTACCCCATTTTTTGTGATACCATCACGTTTTTTCTTCTTCTTTTCTTTAAGCCTTCATTGCATAAAGCTTTTTGACTTGAGTAATGGGGGAACCTCAGGAAAAGATTCCAAGCTGGAGCCACTAGCACTTCGCCATAATACATACATCAAGCCGGGTGGAGAGATTTTAGTACCGAGATCCAGGATTTGTGGATCGTTGTGCTTGGCTTGGTTATGACTTTGTTTAATATCCATATCGTGTTTTTGTCAGTTTTGTTTTTGGGCTTGTTTTATATCTCGGAAGGCGTTCGCTTCTCTCTCTCTCTCTCTCTCTCTCTCTCTCTCTCTCTCTCTCTCTTTGTGTAGCAAGCACTGGCGTAAAATTGTCTCTCACTGTCTCTCTGTGTATCTCTCTCTCTCTCTCTCTCTCTCTCTCTCTCTCTCTCTCTCTCTCTCTCTCTCTCTCTCTCTCTCTCTTTGGGTAGCAAGCACTGGCGTAAAATTGTCCTCCTCTCTCTCTCTGTGTATCTCTCTCTCTCTCTCTCTCTCTCTCTCTCTCTCTCTCTCTCTCTCTCTCTCTCTTCATTCCGGGTGCATGCTCCCTTTTTTAAACTCATTTACTTCTGTAATCGAATTCTTTATTATTTTGTTACAATAGTTGCACCCACATCCCCTAACTCCCCATAGTTTTTCTCTCATACCAGTATCTTTTTTTTTTTCCTTTGCTGTTCAAGAACTTTCCTGAACACGAACTTAGGCCGTGTATTCTGAATCGTTCCGGAAAGAGCGAAATAAAATTACATGTGATCTATTTGGAATGTCCAAAATGTGTAAGCCTATTTTAAAACCTGTTTTATCCGTTTTTCCTCAACTGGCACAAAACATAAGCTATAGTATAAATGATGAAAATGATACTATAATTATTTCAACTCAACGTTGAGTTCAATTTAGCCAAGGGTATGCAATTATTATTTTTAGTTTAAGGGGCCGCTCGAGCATGTTGAGGATGTAGGTGTTGATGGAATGAGTGGAAACGTGTGCGTGCCTGGAGTACCGATTTTTTTTTCATTACTATTTTGGGTTTGTTGCTAGTTTTTTTTCTTCTTTCTTCTATCTTGCACTCCCCCGCCCCTTCGTTTTTTCCCCTTTATTACAAAAGCCGGTGTAATTAGTTCGCGGTGTGCTCGCCCTTGCAAAGCGATTAGCAAGAGGATAGAGGGGAAACCTTGCTCTTCCGCAGCTGAAGTAAAGAGAGGGTGAGGTACATGTAGTCAATAGAAGAGGTAGCGTGCGTTTTGACGTCCTCCTTTAGCTGGCTGGTCCCATTAACTTTTACAGTTTTAGGGAAAAAATGTGCGAGAGATAATATTATTATTCGTTCATAGTTCCATTCATAAGCTTTAACGTTTCCTTTAGTCGCCTAGATATATTTTTCAAGTTAAAATTATATGCATAAGAAAGGCGCGGTTGGGGCTCGGTATTTCCCCCTTAAATAGTTGGAAACATGTGATTTAACAGTATTGAATTCATAGAAGTTTCATCATGATCCTATTTTTTTTTATTATCTATTAGTGCTACCAGTATCGACCATTTTAGCGACGTGCCTACAAGCTGAAGTTAATAATGTGATCTTGACTTTCTTAGGTCGACTGGAGGCTATTTTGGTTTGCAGGCAAACTATTTACAACGAACGCAACAACCTGTACCCATATAGCATTTCAATTTTTTTTGAAACTTCATTAATGGAAAAGCAACTGTTTCGCTATTTAAACCTTATTCAGTCATCTAACCGCCAGAACATGGACGCCGAAGTTGGCCGTGCGGCGGCTCGTGGTTTTCAATCATGATAAAATTGTTCCCCGTTGCGATGTAGAATTCTCAACAGGCCTCGATTCGTCACGGAATGACCTCTCAGTCTTAATTTCCTTGCCGCTGAATTAGACGCGTTGCCAAGGAAGACCGTATCGAATGACGGACATCGTGGACAATCGCCAACTCTCACAGTCACACAAGTGCGTTCACCTGCTTTTCCCTTTGGGATCGATTTTGATGCCCTTTTTAAATTTTTGGTTTAATTTGTGTGTTGTGTTTTGGTCAAAAGTAGACACAGTGGTTCACACAATCATTAACATGTTCATGTTGAGACAATTGATATGTTTTCAATAACAAATAGGGCTAAACAAAATAATATTCCTGGACTTGCTAGCAACCTAACCATGCGCCGATATGTATGTTATTCGTTGACACGTGCCAATTCGCGAGGCTGAGTGCTGCAATGGCATACCGTTTCGTATTTCACGCTGAGTTGCCGGGAGTTTTATCACACTTGTGAGCTTCCTCTTCACCAGAACCACCAGCCTTGCTATCTTTTTTGTTCTGCCATAAATCCCGGTTATTATTAACATTACGGCCAAAAGTTAACACAGCTAAGTTACAAAATGATTCGATGTTAACACATTACTACTACTACTACTACTACTACTACTACTACTACTACTACTACTACTACTACTACTACTACTACTACTACTACTACTACTACTGCTACTACTACTACTACTACTACTACTACTACTACTACTACTACTACTACTACTACTACTACTACTACTACTACTAGTACTACTACTACTACTACTACTACTACTACTACTACTACTACTACTACTACTACTACTACTACTACTACTACTACTACCACCACTTCTAACCACTGCTGCTAACAATGTAAGTTTATCCACATGCGCTGTTGCTAAAGGTAACATCTCCGTTCATGATCACTATGACGAAGTAAACAGATTTGCTATTGCTGCATTAGTAGCGGGGACAGCAATCAAAGAAACAATTATGAAATGAAATGAAACCAGTCTTAGAAACTGGCCCTATTTTAACGTATCGGAAAACATTCTAATTTCTAACGAAAAGGAAGCGTAGCCTAATTTGTGCATCGGGTTTAGATATCTACTGAACCAGCCAGAGATCACGTTAGACATAAAGCAAGAGATTCTCTCTAATCATTAACCTGCCATGGTTGCTTGCCAATTTATTCAATGGGAAACAGTTGCCAGTAAATCTTGTACTCTATTTCTCTCTCCCACACACACACACTGCTTCTCTTTCTATCCCCTTCTGTCTTTTCCGGATTCACGACACGGTAAATTTACTTTTATAATTATTCTCTCTCTCTGTCTGTCTGTCTCTCTCTCTCTCTCTCTCTCTCTCTCTCTCTCTCTCTCCATTTAATAAAAAAAATACTGTCCATTGATCATTTCTGCCTGTTGCCCCTTTCGACTTGCGTTATCTTATTTTATATCGATATTATTTTGTTGAATCTTTGTTAAGCATGTGGTAGGTATTAGTCACATGAGTGGTTCTAGTTTGTGAATAATTCAAGTTCCTGCTATGAGACATAATGCTTATCTTAATCGGTTTCACGCCAGTAATGTCACTATAATTATTAATGTGGCATTCGTCTAAGGACCTCTCCTGAAAATGATTTCACGTAGACTGGTCAGATGTTTGCTTGATGTAAAGGCTCTTCTTTATTGTAATTTGTTACGCCCCGTTCTTTTATTCGGCTTTGTCTTTACAGGATACAGGAGCAGGCGTCGTAATGAGTGTTCCATACCTTCACCCCCCCCCTTTTTTTTTCTGTGTCTCTGTCTTTTTCCTTCTCAATCCCTTCTTCACCTCTAACCTGCTCTCTCTTTACCACCCGCTTCTCCCCTATCCCCCTCTCTCTGTCTCTATATGTCTGTATCTCTCTCTCTCTCTCTCTCTCTCTCTCTCTCTCTCTCTCTCTCTCCCTCGCTGGCTATTTGTTTTTTTCGACTCATCTTCGTTTATACCGTTCACCACCGCCGCGATTACTTTAAAGAATCAATAAACCATTCCGATTAACGTGAAGTTCCCTGTTCTCTTTTTATTTATAGTTTTGCTGTCTAACTTAGAAAAAAAATAAAGTAAAAATAATTATTACTAGAAGGCTATTAATTTCCACTACAAAACCAATCACATTTCGACCGTTCAACACTAATTTAGCACAAAACGCCACAATTCCTCCTATTTTCATTCCTCGTTGTTGTTATTTTTTAAAATCTTGTTTTTCGTTGTGTCGCTACCATTTTCTATCGTCCGTGGAAACAAAATAAAAGTAGCAAAACACAGAACAACAAAAAAGAAAACAACACAGATATGAGTACTCCAAGAAAAGAAACAATAACAATTCTTTTAAATCAAATCGGTTTAAAGACCAGTGTACTCCATTCCCTTGAATGTCGGATACGTACAAATCTGTCACTTTAAATGTCCAATACATTTTCTGATGTGATTCAACAACATGAAATAATTTTCTGGTCGTAATATTATTGTAGTTTTGATTTTCTGTTCTTTTGTTTCTCATTCTTTTGGCTGTGAATTCTCAAGCATACTCGTTATCCATCTTTCTTATTCCTTCAACGTTGAATCGAAGTTTCTTAACACGTTGTTGCCTTTTTTCCAAATGCGTCTCTCTGTGTGTATGTGTGTATGTTTTTTCTTCCTCAAGAAATAAACCCAGCTCTATCTTTAGACTACACGCATACTATTATGTTATTGGTTTACTGTAGCGATAGGAGGAAGTTGTTGAACACTGCGACCTTGACTCTGCAATTCATTGGATTGTTGATATTCCACAATGGAACCAGGAATACTATTGGCTATCGTTATCGATTGCAATGCCTGGGTGAAACAATTTTAACACAGTCATGACACGGATGGCGCGAATGGAACTAAGACTTAAGATTTTTTGTATGCTTGTGTGACCATCTTTTTTAAGGAAAAACAATCTAAATAGTTGAATAGTGAAATATATTGTGTTCTTCTTAACGCCTTGAAAGGCATTGGCTCAAAACTTGTTTCAAAGCAGTACCTGTATTTATATCATATGTTCTATGTTCTCATAGTTTCTGCTTAAGTATAATGACTGGCCCTCTCTCTGTATTTTTTCTTTTTGAGATTTAATTGAAACCGCCTCTTTGTCTTTTGAGTGTGTTTCTGTGTGTGTGGGTGCGTTGGAATTAAATTAGCCGTACATGTGTGCAAATGACGCTTTAACGTTTTTATCCGTCTGTGAAGCAATGCAACCGAATTTCCCATAGGGATTAATAACGTGTTTCTGTATTCTGTCAAACTGTGCTACGGTTAGATCTAGTGTTTTTTCTTCTTATTTCTTCTTGTCCAATTTTCACGTCATTCCTCTTTCCCGAGCCGAAACTCTCAACTTTTCGGCGCGTAGAATAATCAGACCAGACGTAATTACGATTTTGTAGGCGTCCAGAGTGGTCGGCTGCCTAATTGAATTCTTCCAGTCCAGGGTTCTCAGTCCTCGCCTTGTGCTGTGGCAGTTTCTTTCTCGGTTTTCCCTCATAACCGCCTTACCGCGACAGACTGACTGTACTGTTGTAGATTTCTCTACTGTTTGGGGAGCGTGTTTCGTTTTCGGTTTTTAAAGATGTGTTTTTGATATTGTTTTGTTTCATTGTCTTTGTCTGTGTTTAAATGTTAATGCTTCTACATAGAGATGGTTATCCGGTTTACGACCTTTCTTTTACTCTTTGCTTTTAATTTCACTGTTTAACGCCGATAATTGTCTAATGTGTGATGCTGTCATTCTGCTAATGTCTAAATGGATATATGACAACAAAAACAACAAAGTTCTAAAAACCCGAAACAAAAAAAAAACAAAAAACAAACAAACAACAATCTATAATTAACTATGCCTTTGCCTGACTTTTATCTGATATCTACCAATCTGCCGAAATTATGCCCTTCATAACGTTCCGCATATATTTGAAGTTTTACCTATTAAGTAAAAAAACTTGAATTATATACGGAACTTCTAGTATTTATGTATCAGGTTCTATCTATACGTTTCGATACAGTTATCAGCTACAGATACCTATAATAAATTGTATACGATGGACTTATATCTCTATTTAATACTATATTCTGTGCTTATTCATTCACCCATCGATCGTGGGTTTTTTTTGTTGTTGTTGTCTTTTTTTCCCTTGCGGTTATTTATTTCCCTGCCAATATCCGTCTCTCTTGCTTTCTAATTTGAAAGAAGACAGCTCTAAGAATATTCCCCCCCCCCCCCCCTTTCCCCCACCTGCAGCCCTCTATTTACTAGCTTCGAGCAAACACCCCCTTAAAAACCCCCCCCCCCCCCCATATTACCCTATGCTGAGGGCCAGTCAAGACTAGAACCTGAACCTGTCCAGCCTACGGGGCCTAAGGGAAATAAAATAAAGAATCTATTCGCTCTGATCTGATGAACGAAAAAAAAAACAATCGAAGTGGTCGTGAGAAGGGATGCTTTCAAAATTAAAAGGCGGTTTAGATTTGCGAAACTTTTGTTTTGTTTTGATTTGTGTTTTTTTCCCACTTCCGTAAATGATGATGGTGAGACAGTACGTGACTGTACAATGATTATTATATGACGTCCGTCGCTGTCAAATCCACTTCTTGCGCAAGATAGGCTTTCTCTATGAATGTCATTTCCTATTGAGACATATTTGGGCGAACTGTCTTGGTTTTGATTTTGTTTACGCCTTGACATTTTGAATTCGCAATAACCAACATAATTATGGTCTAAAACTCTAAAGACGAACAAAAAATACCACGCGTTAAACGAAAAAAAAATTGAATTCAACAGAGATATAGTGAAAGAAGAAACAATCGAGATAACTGTTGAGTATTGAATGTATCGACATGGAAGGGGCTCGACCCCAATGAGTATTACTGTTGTTGCGTGCTAAACATTTCACATTGAACACAATAAGGAACGTAAATACAGTCGTGTATTTAGAAACAATAGATGTGTGTCCTTGGGCAAAGGAAAATGAAAATGTCACCATGTGGATTTCTTGCTACCCGGACGCTACCCGGACAATGTTGTCACAGAATTCAGACCATCCAGGTTTATCGGGCCATGGTTGACTATACAGTCCCAACTGGTTGGCGAGTGGGCACAGCCGAGATAGATAAGAGTGATTCAAATGTCCTTCATCTTAACATTGGGCCTGTTTTCTGTTATGATTTAGCCATACTTCTGGGTCTCTTTCAGTGGTGCTTACAACAGACACATTCAGTAGTAGAAAAGTGTTGATTGTCTTCATAGCATTAGAAGAGGCCTCGCGATAAAGGGCCCATAGCAAAACGAAGACGATAATTATGCAATGGAGACTGCTCAGGCGTCCAATCACGGCTCAATCCTAGACTTAAGGAACCAATGAGCGACCAGTTAATATTATACTCAAGGGAGTTAATTGGGTCATCCGTTATTTCTTGTGGACCGCAAGGCTTCTGCTGCACCAATAGATACGAATTAATCTCAGGCTAGTGTATTTGCCGAGTCTCCAGAGGTATCACTAAAACCTTGCTTTATGGCCTTGTAGAGTTTGCCACCACCCCTTTATCATCAACGCAAATACACAGGCGTATATAGAGAAAATCTTTATGTTTAAATGTTTTCTATTGGCCCTCTTGTTTTGATGCGAAGAAGATATTGGGCTCCTTCGTAAACTCGAATAATTGAGTATGTAATAGGTATGTAATCCGGACTAGTGGCATGTTAACTAATGACACTTATAAGGAAGGAGAGTTGGAGGAGATCTTTTGGCTTGGGCTTTTCTTCTTGCCTAAATGAGTTAAACCTACCTTTATGGGAAGGCCTTTTCCGTTAACATTAGTCGTCAAGCTCATTATTATTATTATTATTATTATTATTATTATTATTATTATTATTATTATTATTATTATTATTATTATTATTATTATTATTATT
>RQTK01000470.1:287022-306626 GCA_003991915.1 Elysia chlorotica
CCCCCCTCTCTCTCTCTCTCTCTCTCTCTCTCTCTCTCTCTCTCTGTTTCAAGCAATAATGATATTAGAAGTGCCACCCCAAACTTTTGGACCCCCCACCTCTGGTATTTTAATTTACACTTCCAGTTACTTTTTTCAATCCTCGTCATGGCAACTGATGCAGTTGTAAATGTCTATTTGGACCTGTACAAAGAGAATTTAGTTTAAATTAGTTACTCTTTGGATAGCCAAGTTAAAACATTGTTTGAATTAACATATTTCGCCCTTGATGTTATATCCCAACAACTTCACAGACGAAGAATATATTATACTATTTTTTTTTAATTTCTCTTGTGTCCAGGTTAGCCCAGTGTGGGGCACTGCGTCCATCTAAACTGGAGAACTGTGCTAGTTGAAGACTACACAGGTTCTGAACTCAGCAGTTACGTAGTAACCGTGGAGAGGAGTAGCGAGAGGGCTAAGGCCTTCCTTCCCTAGCCTTCCCTACCCTCTGCCAGTGACCACTGACCAGTCACCATGCCTCACCTGAAGCGGCTGGTGGAGCCCACCCTGGTGTCGCGCGTGCCCGTGGACCCAGCGGTGCGAGATGAGCTCGAGTGCATGACAAACGGAACCCTGGCCAACCTGATCCGGGACCTGAGCTCGCTGAGCAAGCACGCGGAGGATATGTTTCGGGAGCTCTCCAAGGAGACGCTAGAGGTGTGCCAGCGCGCCTCGGGCCTGCAGCGGCGAATCGAGGACGTGCATGACAAGGTCACGCGCCTGAACCCCAACATGGATGTTTGTGAGTAAAACACAATTTTTATAAATGTGTAATTATTGTGGGGCAGGCATATCATCAATTGACAAATTGATGAGGCTTTTTGTTCATTAACTATTTTGATTTGGGTTGCATGCAAAATGGACAAAATTGACAAATTGATGAGGCTTTTTGTTCATTAACTGTTTTGCTTTGGGTTGTCCAAAATGGATATTGGCTGCACCTGCAGCTACATAATTTGAAATTACCTGTACATGTATTTAGTAATGGATGTTTGTGAGTAAAATGCAGTTTTTCTTTTTTTTTTAAATATTTGTGATTTTGAGGCAGGCATGGCATCGGCAAAATCAGGTTTGCTGTATCTTAACAGGTCTGAGTTGGGTCCCATGCAAAATGGACATTGGCTTCAGTCAAAGCTTCATAATTTGAAATTGTTTTACAAAGAATTACATTTTGAATTAGGCAGGTTCAAATTACTAAATGAGACATCTGTTAGTGTGTCGCAAGTGACAATATAGTAATCCACCTTGCTGCTGAAGTTGTATGTTGAAAATCCAACTTACTCACTCGTTCATCCTTACTAAAGAAAAGTTCACAAGGCCAAGTGATTTTAGCATTTTTCTATTTCTGGTAATTTCATCCAAGTGACTCTTCATAGTATCATATAGCTTATATAGTGCTGACATAGTGCTGACATTGCACGTTGAGCAACAAACTTAACTCAACTCAACTCAACCTGGATGTTCAAAAGACACGTCAATACAATAAAGCGTTTTGAAATGTCACTGTCACATGATGTTTAAATCCCAGAATCCAAACCAAAGAGAAGGGGGCCACTAACAATTTCGTTATTACATAATAGCAAAGTGAAACTTGAATACTTGTGCATACACTGGACTATTAGAATGTTGTTTTTGCCATGATCATCTTCTGCATAATACAAAAATGCACCTTGAAAGAACTAGCTATTAATTCGTTTTAGCTAAATGCCTGGGAAATGGGGGTCCTTTACAGAATTCAAAAACATTTGAAATATATGTGTTTTATATATAAGAAAACTTACACATATTCTCTTGCACCCAAAAGCAAGATATCCTTTCAAGGTCTATAAGACTGTGCTTTCATGCCATGTTGTATAAACTTTCTTTCCGTCTAATTTTATCGCTACATAATTTATAATCCATTTTCTTTTTCAGTGGACCTCCAGAGCATCAACCTGCTCAAGCCATTCATGAGCTCAAACACGAAAGAGCAGCAGGTGCTCTCAAGGAGCACTGTACCGAGAGCTATAATAGAGATCTATGAGAGATGTGATCCTCCCCCTGCCCTCAACAAGCTGGATCAGTTCAGGTAAACCCTCTCTTAGAAGATCTTTTCGAATTGCATTCATGATTCAATACATGGAAATAGAAGTAAATCCTTCCTCCAACTCAGTGGAGCCTTGGGGGAAAAATTGAAAAGATAGATTGATAGATCCTAATAATAATAGACAATATTAGATATTTATAAGAGATGTGATCCTCCCCCTGCCCTCAACAAGCTGGATCAGTTCAGGTAAACCCTCTCTTAGAAGATCCTTTCGAATTGCATTCATGATTCAATACATGGAAATAGAAGTAAATCCTTCCTCCAACTCAGTGGAGCCTTGGGGGGAAAATTGAAAAGATAGATGGATAGATCCTAATAATAATAGAGCAATATTAGAGATTTATAAGAGATGTGATCCTCCCCCTGCCCTCAACAAGCTGGATTAATTGCAGGTAATGTCTGTTCTAGAAGAATTTTTCAAATTGCATTCATGATTTTAATAAATGGAATTGGACATCCTTTTTCTAACTCAGTGGAACCTTGGAGGAACAACTCAGGAAAAGGATAGATATAAGAAATTCATATTTTTAGTATTAATATATATTATAATTTATTCTAAAAGCTTTTAAACACCAAAGGTACCGGTTTAGTCATAAACACAGCTTTGTTCCAAAAAATAATAAGAAATAAAAATTTGATCTATGAATTTTCAAGCTTAAAATGTTATGTCCCAAGGGAAGCTGAGAAATGAAAGGACATTCGTTTTAGTTTTTGTAAACTGATTTTTACTCCTGAAATGATTATCATCTGTGCTGTTGTTGATATCATTGCACTTTTTTTTTTAATAGAAAAAAAATGACTTGATTTCTGTTGCTGCCAGAGTAAAACATAAACTTACACTTAAGTATTTGAATTTTCACTAGTTTGGGAGAGAGGATGAAATGTATTTTTCAATTACTTTTAAATTTTTTTACATACACCATTCAGAGAGGATGGCAAGAGTAGTATGAGGTTCTATACTGACCCTCTTTACTTTGAAGAACTGTGGGCCATAGAAATGGGCAAGCAGTTTGAGGAGAACAGAAAGAAGGCTAACCAAAAGAAGAGTGAAGCTAAGAAGGGCGTAAGTATTCTGAAAAATATTTTGCCTCATCGGTATGTTTTGTTGCATTTTGTTGTTTTCCTATGTTATTTTACGTTCATTTTCTGTTCATTGCTGTGTGATGTTTTTTTTTTCTCAAAGATACTTACCAAAATATTTTGGTTAAACACAGACAGCTGTGTTTTCAGGATCCTCTAAGATTTAATGTTCCTCATGAAAAGGTTAAAATCAAATAGTTATAGAGAGATTACTCATTAGTTATTTTTGAATGAAATAATTTTTTTCTTGCGTCTAATAAATGCCTTGCGAATGTTTAAAAGAATGTCAAACTTTAAACTAACATAATAATGTTATGAGGAGATTCAAATTATTTTGTTATGTCTTCATTGATAAATACAACTACAAGTTTGTCTCCGGAACAGGGAATGCCACAGATAGAACCTTCAAACAAGCGCAAATAGTTCTTGCAAAGAGTAAAATGTTGAAGAATACATATCAATATGTAATATTAAACTTAGTTTACATAATGATTTGAAATTATGTTAATTAGTAAAAAAGATAAAGAAAATTCCTTACCTTTTCATTGATCTTTCATAAACATATATCTCATACTGAAAAGATGTAGGAAAGTTACTTTTCATCGATCACTATTTCATGAACATATAATTATGTCATACTGAAAAGATGTAGGAAAATTACTTTTCATCGATCACTATTTCATGAACATATATCTCATACCGAAAAGATGTAGGAAAGTTACTTTTCATTTATAATGCTAATGTTTCCTTTGGTAAAAAGAAATTCCGAACAGCATGAGCAACGTGGTTATGATTTAAATGCTTTTTTGTGCATTTCATAAATACACTAATTTACAAATAGTAATTACTTCAGAATATAAACTGGGACAGCAGACTAAGTTAGGAATTTGTGATTTATTGCAAAGGGTTGTGTTGTACTTGCTTGTATGTTGCATGCTTGTCATTGTCTACTTTTAGTTTCAAACACCACTTCTGTTACCAACAAGTTTTGTTTCTTCATGATTTTAAAGAAAGGATTTAATTTTTCTTGAAATTTTGTTTTGATGAATTACTGTTGTACCATTATTGTTTTTGTTTGAACAGTTATGATTTAATGCAAAAGGTTGAATTTTTATTTTATTTGCAAAGTTGGTTTAACTTTTTTTTTCCTTGCATTTAGTTGTTTGCCATAATTTTGAGCTAAGAACTGGAAACAAAAGCAAAAAAAAACAATGTTGAAACTGATCAATAAAGTCATTAATACTGATAAGGGACTATAACAGATAAACAATGACAGAAAATAATCACTCACACTTATGTCTTTTGTCAAAGATCAAAATTTCACCATAATAGGTCTTGCAAGGGCTATATGGAAGAAGAAAAAAAAAAGATTCACGCATTAGGTGTGGTAGACACACTTAGAGTAGAGGCGTGTTGAGAACTGTTTTCCCCAAGTGTTGGTATTTCCTCTTGGCAGAGGCAGCAGCCTGCACGGGTCAAGGTGAAGCAAGCTGAGGCCAAAAGCAAGGAGAAGTTCAACAAACTTAAGGATGGTGTGGAGTTAGCCGACTACCAGGTAGTGAGATGACACCACCATGTCCCATATATATATAAAAAAATAAATCAAAATATATATATGACCATGTCTGGCTCTCATTGCTTTCACCCATACACTAACACATACTCATTATCACCAGTCTGCATTGCCTCATCCTGATTGTGTATTTTCGATTGAGGTCCTCGATTGAGACCGTCTAGGTCTCCTACTGAAATGAGTATAGGTACACAAACCATTCTAAGCTATGAATATTATCAGAACAGTCTTTTGCAGACTCATTGCACTAAAGCAGCAGCAGAAGCAAATGTTATAGTGAAAATGGTTTTGTATTTGCAAAGATATTCAGCATATGGCAGAAACTCTTTTGAGAGTGGCAAGGATCTCACAAAGAAAACTGCATATCCAGTAATCATAATTTATATTATGATTAACTTTTTAAAGTAAAATCAATGACGACAAGAATAATACTATAATTTTGTAAATATATTAATAGAGACATTGGTTGTTGTTTTTTCACTGCTTTCTCATGCCTTTAGCGCACATTTTTGTTCTCCTGCAAAGTTCATTTCATTATTCATCTTCACAATTTTCCACTAAAAAAATTACGTCTTGGTTTAACAGTTGTAAGTTTCAGTTCATTTCCATTACTTTTCATGCTTGCATTCATCTTATTTGCTGCTTTCAAATCAGCCTTAACCAACTGCTAACACATCATCTCAGAACAACTTAATATAGGCTCTGTCATTGAATGCTATCATTTTATATGTGCTCTTCATATTAAAAATTTCTTTTTTAGTTCTCCACATTCTTTACTAACAGAGCTTGTGGTCTAAAAAAAATAAGCCCAAAGTATTGCTCTTATCATAATATAGCTTTTAAATTGTACCTGGCTGAAAATCGAGGGATAATGAACTTTTTTTTTAAAAAAAAATTTTGAACGTTAGGGTTAGGGCATTTAAAAAGGTAACATACTGTGAGAAATTCTTAAAAGTTTGCTTTTACCTTTGACAAACTAATACTTACTTAAAGTACATACATGTCGTTTTCCTGTTTAATTGCTCTGTACACACCATGGGGTCTCCATTATTTGCCTGTCACACTGTTCATATCCTGCTGTCAGTGTTAGTCCTGTGTTATGTGTTGTGAATGCCAATAAGTACTGGGTTCATCATTTGAGATTTTATGTTCCCGTACTAAACTAATATCGTCTGGAAAATTCTTTTAATTTCTTGTCTTTTGTGATATTGCTAACTATAATAAATTAGGTGATCACTCCTTACATACATATATCTATATCTATCTATCTATCTATCTCTATCTATCTATATAGATAAATCATGAGTCATGAAAAGAAAATTAATGAATGTTTTGTTATATTTTTCCAATACAAAATCTGTCCATCTGTTATCTAGTTTTGTTAAAATTAAAGCTCTTGAGATATCATTCTGCTTAATCTTATATGTACCAATTCTCTCTTTGTCAAATCATAACTCATAAGGCTTGTTGTTATGCCTCCCATTGTTTGAACATTTTCTTACAGAGGAATTTTGGTCTTAGCTTTTCTTGTTAATTAATGTAATTCTTTCCACTTTACAGCTGATCTACTTTTGAGCTAATTTCGCATCTCAATGAAACTGATCTTTTTCCTCTTCTTTTTTTTTCAAAAATGTAAATTGAGTTTGAATCATTAGTTCAATAGTAATGCTCATATTTAAGAATGAATCATATGTAAAGTTAGTAATTATTATTGTCATTTTAAATAAATGTATTTCTTTGTAGACACTGTGTTTTGACCCTTCAATCATGTGCTTTATGGATAGTAACTGCTTTCAATATAGACAAGATATCCTAATCGCCTGTATGTGCTCCCCCATGCTAGGACCCCGCTGCCCTGAGGGCCAAGATCGACCGAGAGCAGGAGGAGGCGCGGCGCCTGAGGGCCCAGCACGAGTACGATCAGGCCGCGGCGGCAGAAAGAGAGAGGCAGCTTCAGTACCAGCAGCAGCAGGTGCAGGAGGCCAAGCGGCAGTCGCAGCGCAAACAGATACTCCAGCAACAGCAGTACGAAAAGCAGCAGCAGTACTACGAGATGCAGCAAAAGCAGCTACAGGACAACAACTACCACCCGAATCAGACCCACAACAACAACATGTATGTGGAGGACGGTACTGCCATGGAGGATGCCTACAACACGCACATCCCCTACAACAACGGACAGGCGGGCCTGCCAGCAGCCATCCATCCGCACCACCACCACCCCCACCCCGAGGACATACCTCCACCCCCTCCCCAACCGATCGACCAGGTAATTTTTTTTTTAGAGAGAGATAAATCTTGTTCATGTGTTTGTTCCTTGATTTTATTGATAAAATATTGTAGTTGACCCCCACCCCCTCCCCAAATAATCAAGCGGGTAATATTAGAAAGAGAGAGATGGTATCTTGACGGTTGTTGTTTTTTTAAATTCAATTTCTAGATCAAATATTGTAATTGATGTGTTAGCTTGACATTAAAAAGAAAAAAAAGTGGGGGCAATAAGTCTGGGCTTGTTATTTGTCGAAAAGGAAGAGCTTTTGTATTTAGAGAAAATGAGCACATTATTGGTTTTACAGGTAGAACGTTGTTATGCTTTCACCAGCTCCTACTATTAGTGCAAGCCCAGCTTAATTCTACTGATGTACCCAGCTAAATCACGTCATAGATCTTAACTCTTTCCTGGTAACAGAATGTCATTAAAAAAAGAAATTCAGTACCATGGCAATATTACTGGGGAAAAAAAAATATATTGAGAAGCGTGATTAGGGGCATTGTCTTAATATGCTGGCTTCAATTTTAGCAATCTTTAAAAAGTCACATGAGACTAAAGAGACTTAAGTCACAGTAAAAGACCTGAATTTACTTATTTTTTTGTTGATATGATTTTTTGTACAAGTTCTAAGTCTTCTGACTACACTAATAAAAGAGAAAAGTTTGTCCCATGCTCTTGACAGAGTGTAGGAGAACCAAGAGTTAGAGTCTTGAATTTACTGTAAATTATAAAAACAAAGTAGCCTATGTTGCTGCAAACAAATATTAAAACATTTTTTGCTCCCTATTTATTTTGTCCAAAACAGAGAGAAGGGAAAGTTCCAAACGGCTCTGTGGGTCACAAGCGTGACACTATCAGCAGTCCGAACAGACCGATGGCACCTCCTCCTGCCCCTCCCACCAACACATCTTCCAGAAACAGCTTGCCTCCTCCCCCGTCACCCCCGCCTCCTATGGAAATGCCTCCGCGGCAGACTAGCATGTCACCACAGGGCTCTAGGCGAGGGATGCTGCCAGACTCGAGGTAAAAATTTGGTTTCCATTTACTCCCGCCATTTTTTTTTTTTTTGTATGTTCTGCATCAAAGGTGAATGCACATCCCTGTTTTATTTTTTTTTTTTTTTACCTTATTTATCCATCCTAAAAACTGCATGTTGTATGAATAAATATATACCAGTAACATGATGATGGAGAGAACATTACAAATATTTAAATATTTCCGCTTGATCTTTATAAAATTCAGGAAATGAAAAGTTTAAGTGAAAATTTTGGTGTTATAAATATATACTCTTGCATCTCTTCATGCATTTGCACTCCTCCTCCTTATCCCGTTCGTTATCTGTTTACATTGTTGAAATAAAAAAAAAAATAAAAAAAAAAGTTTTTCAATTTACTCTTCAATTTTCTCTCCTACGTAGACAAAGTTCAATCGGGCTTCCACCACCACCATCCCCTCCTCCTATGATGGGAGGGATGACGATGATGCCCCCTCCTCCCCCCTCACCACCCATGCCCATGCAGCACAGCCCCCCTCCCCCTCCACCTCCCCCCCCGACACCACCCCCTGCGCCTGCCATGATGCTGCAGCTCAATGGTGGGGACACCACGTCTATGTCGTCGGAGTCTACGGCCCCGGGGCCCAGCGCGAGCGCACCCGAGTCTGACCGCAGTGCCCTGCTCCAGCAGATCATACAGAAGGGCAGTAAGTGGCTCCAGCACTGTCAATTTTGTAGTGTAGTTGGGTTGGTTTGGTTTAACGTCCAACAGCAGCACTATATAGGCTATATTGTGGACGGACCCCAAGACGGACGTCTGACAATTTTATGTGCTGCCACACATGGGACAGGGCGGGGATACCAAGACTCCTGTCTCAGCTGGGAGGGGGGGGGGATGCACAGAATTGTTGGAATTTTTAATTTTGAGTTGTTAAGCGAAATTGGTTGATTGGTTGAGTGCCATGCTCCAGCAGATCATACAGAAGGGCAGTAAGTAAGTGGCACCAGCACTGTCAGTTTTCTATTGGAAGTTGCTTAGTGTAACGTCCGCACTATATAGGCTACATTGTGGAAGGGGGCCAAGACTGCACCACCATGTTTTGTGTAGTTGAAGGGAGGGGGGAAGGGGGGGGGGGGCACTGAATTGTTGGAATTTTTAATTTTGAATTGTAAAGCGAAATTGGTTGATTGGTCGAGTGGCTTACTCCAACAGATCATACAGAAGGGCAGTAAGTGGCACCAGCACTATCAGGTTTTTATTGGAAGTTGCTAAGTGTAACGTCAGCACTATATAGGCTACATTGTGGAAGGGCGCCAAAACTGCACCATAATTATCTGTAACTTTTGATATTTGTGACTTGCTTTAGAATTTTCAAAAGCATTTAAATATGATTTATGAAATACTTGAATGATGTCAGGTTTGAACCTAAAGCCACTGATCAGGATTTTTTAGACAAAATGCGTGTGAAAACCTTTGGTATGGGGTGGGGCATGGATTAGAACATTGGCTTGCTAAGCCGAGGGTCAGGATCTTAGCCCAATCTGGTAACCATATTTTTTTTTTTACTTGGTGGGGTCAGTGTTAGTATAATTTGAATGGCCATGTCTTGCGTCCCATCCATCATACAGCCCACTTGCTGACGTCAAAGGCAAAGCAAACTAACCTTGATCTGTACCTTAAAACCATTGTTTACTTAAGTTCACGATTTGAAAATTTGTTTATGAGAGACTTAACTCATAATATGTCAATTGTGGCTTTCTCAGACACAACCATTCTTTACTTAATGTCGACAATTTGAAATTGTTTATCAGAGCCCTAACATAATTAATTTCTTTTTTTCCTTCGCAGACATTGAGAGGTTAAAGAAGGTGGAGGCACGCACGAACCAGAAGCAGCTGCCGGCAAGCCATGGTCACCTGGATGTACAGGCTATGATGGAGAAAGTGATAGACATGAGGCGCAAAGTCATAGAGAGCAGCGACAGTGAAGCTGACAACAGTGACATTGGGGACTGGGATGATTCAGACTAGGCCTTGGGACAGATCAAACCATTGAACTCTGTGGGCTTGACAGGCACCAAACCTTCTAACTATTGAAGTTGGTCTGAAACAGTGGGATGTTTGAATTGATCACATGCATTAATGCACACTGATGGGCTTTGTAAATTAAACTGATGATTGAAGTAGATGGAAAAAAATGAGTTATTTGTTCTGCACCTTAACAGTGAAATGTGATGTCGACTAATGTGGTAGATTTATACCAGAGAGCAGATTTATGAGAAGGTTATATATACATGGACCTCAAAATGTGTCCAATGTTTCTGCCTTTCCTCATAAAAACAGTGATCGTACGATTATTTTTGACTCTAGCATAAGTTAAATGTTCTTTATAATAGAACAAGGTGTACAAACAGTATAGACTTAAAAAAATTACTATATGTGCTGACAGATCACCAGAAACAATTTCATGAGCTATGAAAATATGTATGGTCCTCAGAAGGTGAAGAGCTCTCATTGATTTCAAAGGATCCATGCTGACACTGTTATCAAAGTTGTAGTGGTTCATCTCTCCAAACAGCAAAAAAAGATCACAGCATTTGTTGCTGTTTTTTTCTCTCTTTTTTTTTTCGTTTTACTTTTGGCTGCGTTTAATTGGTTGAATATGTTGATCTGTCTATGGGGAAAAGGAAGATAACTTGATATTTATCCTGTAGCCTACACCTACAGTAGGTGTTGAATTTCCACGTTCCAGTGATGCATGATCCTTTTTTTTTATAGACGTAAAAAGTCAATAACTGCATCAAATACTCAGTGGAAATAAAGCATGCTCATGTTTACTCTTCATGATGTTTTCATCTGGTCGGAGCTATTTTGTGTGTATATATGGGCTTTATCATGTTTCAAAAAGATTAATATAAGCAGCTGTCAGGCTCGTGATTTGATTGTCCTTTGGATCAGCAAGCAAACAAGAAAATGTTTAAGTCTCACCTAAAAAACTTTTTTGCACAGGGTAATTTTTATGGACCGTTGTCTAAAGGAAAGCATAACTATATTCTTGCCTTGTACATCTTCTTGTATAGCATTATTTTCCCCTAAGCCATATACTCTTGCCGCTGTGAACAGAGGCAATCCAGCTAATTTTCAGTTCAGGTTTGAACAATCGAACAGTAGTCCAGAGGGCCCTCTTATCTTTCGATTACTTAGAAGTAGTTATGACGCTCTGGCATATGGACTGGTGTTTAAAAGATTTACAGTTGCAGTTGCTCTGCATCTATTTAATGAAGGAATGTTGTAATGTTACTTTGTGTAATATTTTGTTTGTCACCAACAACTGCTACTGACCTTAGTTTTCTCTTTACTTCCACATGTTTAGTTTCCGTGAGCAATTGCTCCTCCCATCACAGTTCAAAACAAATCTGATTGTAAATCCCAGTGAAAACGAAATGAGAGTTTTTTTTTTTTTTTTTTTCACCACTTGGTTTGTGCTTCTGAGTGGATCTGTCATAAATGAAATGACTGTGTGTTTCTTTGTTTGATAGTTGTTGTGTGATAGGCAGGTGGAAAGTGCAAATTACATTGACCAAATGCAATATTTTCCATGGAAGAATATGTGATACAAAATAAAAAAAGTTTTATGAGTGAAATCTTTCTGTATTCTAGGGAACTGATGGGTTGAATTCTGGATTTTTTTTCTTTTGTGGTGATAAGAGTTGAACCATTTTTCCTCAAACATATTCAATCATTGTTGCACCAGGAGCTGCCAACCTGTCTGAAGGGAAAACAAATCTCTTGCCAAGTTCACATATGTGGATTCAGATTAATGTCAATGGGCTTTAAAGAAATTTTTGCCCCTATAGGCAGACAGTCCTATTTTATTTTCCTTTATATTTTAGAGATTGTTAAAGCCATACTCTAGTGTTGGTTTTTTTTTTTTCTTTCTTCTTTCTTTTAATTTTCTTTATTTCATTTATTTAAACTTCTAACACCGGCATAGTTGGCGTCTACTTGCTGTTCAAAAGCTATATATTTGTTCTAAGACCTAACTTGAGTATCAGGCAATTAATCCCTCCTTATGTATCTGACAAATCTTTTTTTCTTCCTTGTTTTGGCAAGACACACATTTTTCTTAAGGCCGAAGGGTAAGATTGTACTGTTCTGCCATGTAATAAAATGAGGTTTCTGTTCTTGCTTTCCATTTGTTTTACCAACCTCAGTGTGATATGACTTTTAAGTAAGAATGAATGGTCACATCATATGTTCATTCCATTTTCAGTTTTGCTGTTAGTTATTGCAGCTGCCAAACTTTTATCCTGACAAAGCGATGCCATGAATGAAATTGGAATGTGGAGTGTATTTTCCTAAACAGATCTTGTAACAATATGTTACTCCTTGATATCCATACTTGTTCTGTACATAATGCATGATAATTTCATTCTTGTCTCACTCTGAGAAGAATATAACAAAAGTTATGTTAATATTTAAGTAATATATTTTTTTTTAACTTGTAGAAATGTTGGAAATTGCTGCTAATATAAATTTATAACAAATGTTCTGCATACTCGTGTATTCAAATAAGAAAGAGAGAGTTTTCTTTATATTATTGTTTCTGCATTGGTCTTATTGCAAAGAAATATAAATTTCCATGTATATTCATTTGTTACCCCTAAGTCTCTCTCTCTCTCTCTCTCTCTCTCTCTCTCTCTCTCTCTCTCTCTCTCTCTCTCTCTCTCTCTCTCTCTCTCTCTCACCCTTGCACTCACTTTCTCTGCTTCACTCCCTATCCTCACTCACTTTCTCTGCTTCACTCCCTAAACTCCTCACTTTGAACCATGCCTTGCCTAACGAAATGTTCAACACAATTTTAAAGATGGTGACACATCCAATTTTCCTTCTCACCCCATTCCTTCATATGTTATAACTCTTAAAAACAGAAATACCAATACTTAGTAGTTTTTCATGTTATGGTACAGTCTGACGTTGCCATTTGCAATATCTTGTAACATCAGATGTCCTAAAATATTCAATGTTACAATACATGTAGTTTTTTTCTTCTTTTACATTACCAAAAATTTCGAAATGTATTTTTTGGCATGCACATTTCAGTAAGTAGTCTAGAATCAGAGAGAACCATTATGGACGTGTGTATGAACAATTTGTGCAGTGTATTTTTAATAGTAGTAAGGACGAAAGGTAGATTGGGGGTGGTGGAGGGCAGGGAAGGGAAACCTTTTGATATATGGACAGATATTGCAATTATCAACTCAAAGCATACAATAAGGTCTCTTGTAGCACCAGGTTGGAGGACCACTGTGATTTAGTGGTAAAGAGTGCAGCTTCTTATTTGGAGGTTTGGGGTTTGATCTCTTCCCCTTGGTTGGGTCAGTGTCAAAATCATGTGACGGTCTAAGGCAGGAGTCCTGGTTTTGCAGCTCTGTGGCTGTGTGTGGCAGGGCATAAAAATTGTCACATTTTAAACGTGTTTTTTGTGACCCACTGCCAATAGGATCTTCCCTGGGAACTAAGTATAAACTGCACAGAGCTATGCTGATGTAGGCAAGTCTTGATTGAAAAGAAAAAGAAAAAAAACAGGAAGTACATTTTGCATGTAGGAAATAACATGCAGCACCTGATGTGTTCAGCATTTGCACTCTCTTTGAGTTGGTGTGTTTTTATGCGCCATAAATTGCATTGAAGATAATTGGCTTTGCATTTCTAATGTTGTCGAGTTGACTCCTCATTTTAGCATAAACTTGTAAGTGAATCCATCAACAGACAAGTCTCAAGTCTTTATAGTGTGAATGCATATCTAATGTATGAACTCAAGTGATGTATTGTTATTTCATTTCTTGTAAGAAAACATTTTTACTATATTAGGTTAGTCTTTAGTCAGTTACAAATAACTTCATTAATGTTCTGTGTAATGTATTGATTAAAAACACTTGTGTGTTTTAGTGATGTTTAAGCTTAAATATTTTAGCATCTATATCTTGATAGGTCCATCACAAATGCTTATTAATAGAAAAAAAACACACAAAAAAAAAAAAAACACAACTATTGTAGGTTTGGAACAAAATCTGCAATTTTACCAGACCACGTTACAAAACTTAAGTGATCATAGAGGTGTTGCAAAAGTTTG
The DNA here is from genome assembly GCA_003991915.1 of Elysia chlorotica. NCBI lineage: Eukaryota > Metazoa > Mollusca > Gastropoda > Plakobranchidae > Elysia > Elysia chlorotica. Next base: position 301,206 of record RQTK01000470.1, read on the forward strand.
TTCTGTACTTGATGAAAGGTGGAGCTGAGATGACTATTTTAATTTTGTTCTCATTCTCAGTATTTAGGTTTTAATTGTTGAACAAAACTACAAAGACTGCTATTTTTTTTAATAGTTATCCCTGCATACATAAACATAGCCAAAGATGTATGGACAACAAAAAGTTACAAAAAAAGAAGAAAAAAAAATACAGCAAAAAAAAACAAAACAAGAAATCTTCCGAACTTGTTTTATTTTCTGTTTAAATACAAAAAGTTTCCCTGTCGATTGTTATCTATTTCTTGGTTTATTGTTCACTCATTTTATCTGAACAAAGAACCAAGTAAAAAACATCTTGTAGAGCCTTTTACATTGATGACCTTTAACCAGGATTCAAGAGGTTCGATTTTTCTTAGTGGTGAAAGATATCATACGCTCTCTATCAAAGAAAATAGCACAATCCAGCTTATAGTTGAGTACTTATCATTTTAAAGGGTTGAGCCTTAAAGGAAAGGAATTTATCCTTATGTTGATGTTGTAGCCATGGATTTCAAGTATTAAAATTTATTCGAAAATGAATGTTTCCCTCTACCCGCCTCCCCTCCTCCTCCCTCTTCCTTCTCTCATTTCAAGCAAAAGGGGACATGTTTGATTTTAGAGGATATATAAAATTCCTTTGCTCTTTGAAATAAATATTACTGTATCCTTGTATATATTTAAAGATAGTGCATTTTTTCTCTTGCTTGCATAATTTATTTGGTGCCAGATTTTTAATAAAGGCTTTTGTTTAAAATAAAAATATGCTGCTTGTTGATACCTTGATGGCTCAATTCAACTGTCCATCATTTGGCAGATTATGCACTAAACAATATTATTTTATATTATAATTATGCACTTAAGTCTGATATATAATCGAATTATACATAACAGATTTTATTTAATAGCTATGTCATGTTGTTTCTCATTGTTGGAATGATCTTGTACTTCTAAATCCCCCTTTTTTTTCCTTTTCTTAAAAAAAATAAAAATGTTATCACCTCTTCTAGCCATGATAATGTGTGTACATGTACTTACTGAGAAGCCATGAGCACTAACATGAGATTAAACATGGAAGACAAGATTTGAATTACTAACAATTTTGTTTAACAAAACATTTTTCTTTTCCTTAGCCTGGTAAAGGCCTAGAACCAGTCCACATTATTGATAAATCAGTTCACCTGGCTTTTTTCAGAGCTTCTATGATGACTTTTCAAAGTTTGTCTAACCTTGAAAATAGTGAAATGTGCATAAGCCTGTTTGCATAAGGACAGCTCACTTCAGAATTGAAACTTGAATAAAAATATTTTTCTCTTGCAGAACACATTTCCAAAGAAAATGTAAATTTGCATTGGGCTAAAATATGAGCTGTTATTCTTGGATTTAGGGTGATGTTGGCATAACGTCTGAGAGAACTTGTGGTACAGAGGCTGTGACTGGTCATCACCCACTTTTCTCAGTGTTCATATCTGCTTGATCTTTTTTTCTTCTTCTAATTTTAGTTAGCAAGTATTGTATCAAAGTATTCAAAATATTTGGTGAATATGTTTCACGCTAAAAAACCTGTTGCATGAAATTCTATGTATGTTTATGAACATGTAAAATTAGACGCTTAGCTAATACAACACCTTTTTATCTATGACAATTTTGACATTCATATTGAAGACGGATCAAAGGGTTGAGCAGTTTTATTGTGTCGCCAAGTGAAACCAGAGGGCTCAAAAAGCATGTTGATAACTTTGGCCTGAAAGCTGACAAAGTTATGAAATTGTGCTTGTTTGCATGTTTGTTTGTGTGTTCTCATCTTTAAATTATATGGTTGAATTTGCCGCAGTTGGTAAAGAATATGTGTTCACAATGTTGCAGATGTGTAGTTGAGTATAGAGTAGCGAGAGAATGGGAATTTTGCAAATATTGTGATCAAATTCTAAGGGAGAGGAAAGTATCCCTGGCCAGTGTACATAGGGAATGTTTGTGTGTATTTGAATGTGAGTGAAGCATGTGTGGTGTTACTTATTACGGGATGATTTGCAGCATATATTATATTATATATATATATTTGACTTGGTGAGCATGTACCTGTGCATACGACCAGGTTTGTATTGATGTATCCAAGCAGTAAAGAATCCTAACTTCATGTACATTTGCTTATTGTGCTTCACATTTGTTTTGTTTGTTTTTTAATCTCTTCTTCTCTCCTAAATACAGCAATTTTTAAAAAATGGTTTCGGTGTCAGTTATGATTTCTTTATTGTGTTTCGATTCCGGGATAGAGTGGGGGAGGGGGGGAGGGGGTTTGGATATTGTTATGTATGCAAGTTATAAAGATAGAAATCATTGGGTTTATTTTAGAACCTAATCCATAGAAGTAAATTATTTTAAGTAGTTTCCTTCATTGGAAGTCATATAATTTTTTTTTAATTGACTACAAATCTCATCAGCAGTGACACAAATCTGTGGTATGTCTGTCAGACTTTTTTTTTTCTTCTTTTTATTTTATTTTTGCATCATGGAGATAAATTTACTTTTGACTGAACAATATTATTTAATTGATGTATGAGTCATAAGCTGAAGTTTCTATAAAAGTTTTATGATGAAACTTTACAATTCTCTTTAAATTGTGTCACCATTTTGCGAGTTTGATGATGCTGGTCATAAGCTGATTGTGGATTAACAAAAAAAATCAATGCATGCATTTTAACCAAATACTTGTACTAGAATTTTCTTGATTAATTTTAATTGAAAGAAACTAAATATCTAAAAAATTAATACTTTCACAGAATAACTCCTTTTGTGGCTAATTTGTCTTTTTTCTGCAAGCAGTTTTTACTTTTGGAAAAAAAAAATGATAATGGATTAGTAAACCAAGATCGCTGGAAGTGATCTTTTCCTCATAAAAAAGTAAGGCTATTGCTTGAAAAAGACCCTGTTAGATCTATTCTTAAACAATCCCACGCACAAAATATGTAAGTGAATGTACACGCAAATGCTAAGAAAAAAAAAATGGGAAGTACAAGAAGGAAGCCAACTTAGGCTTTTTGTTCTTGGTATTTTGATAATTATATAATTTAAAAAGTAAGGCTATTCAGTATTGCTAAAAAAAATCTGTTAGATATATTCTTAAGCAATTCCACGTACAAAACTTGTACACCCATGCTGAGAAAAAAAGGGAAGTACAGGAAGCCACTTAGTCTTTTTGTTCTTGGTCATACGAATAAATCTGTTTCTGAAAACCTTTAACATTTGTTACCAACTCCAAGGACACATGATATCTTGATCAATGCAATCGTATGTTTATTTGCTTCTCTACGCCATTTATAGTGAAAAGTAGACGCTGCAAGCCAGACTAACATGCAATTTCACTATGGTTACCACGGTTACCAGTACAAATAGGACCATAGATCTTGGTTCTCTCACGCCTTGTCTAGAGCATGGGACCAACTTTTTTTTTTTTTTTACCATGTCCCAACTTTATGGTCATATTTAAAAAAAATTAAAAATAAATAAATAATACATAACTTGTACAATAAACAATTTTTTTATATATTAATACTAATCGTTTTAAAATAATATGCCATTGACTACATGCGGCTAATCTTGAAAATAAAACAGACACATAGAAACTTAAACTCCTTAAAAAATAGCTTCGATGGGAATCTTTAAGACCAGTTACAGAATATTAAAATGAATAATTATTAGAAGAATTTGGGCATATGCTTGTGCTCATTGACATTTTCACCCATAAGATCTGCCCTCCACAGAAAAATTATTTAAAAGGCGTACTAGTTAGATTGAGAGACAACTCCCTTCATTTCATATCTAGAATAAACTGCGGAAAGATTGACATAATGAGATTGAGTGGGTAGGAGAAAAAACAAAAACAAAACACAATTCCCTGTAAATGATGATGGTTCAAAATCATTTATTCATCTCAAGAGTCATGAGAGCAATATAATTATTCAATATGAAACACGTCATAGATTTTTAAAACCACCTAAACATACATGTAAATCCATCTCTTATATGTACCGCCATTAAATTTAACCCAATCTGAGATAACTAGTGTGCAATATGTTTCGTTTTTCTCCGTATCCATATTTGCTGCAGTAAACATTTTACAAATCCATTATTATAAGGAGGTTTTGTGGTCACAATGCTGGTGAGACACTGTATCACTATGAGTAATACATGTATGTATACCAAAATCATGTACTGCGTTGCCGTTAGAAAGGCGCCATGGCTGTGGGTGCCGCTACTGAAGGAGCCTGCGTTGTGGGGTTCGCGCCTGTGGCGGGGGGCGCGGCGCTTGTGGCGGGGGCGACCGTCGTCTGCTTAGATCTAGCCTGGGTCTGTCTGTTGATGTACTCAATCAGCACCGCCTTGGCCTGGGCCAAACGGTTGGCGGGGATCTGACAACGGCTGGCCAGGACCTTGAGTTATTGAGGGAAAAGGGTAAAAGAAAAGTTGTTAATTTGTGGAGCATAGCTGCAGTAAACGCGGGCGTTGGGGAAAGGATAAAAGAAAAGTTGTTAATTTGTGGAGCGTAGTTGCATTAAAATCGGGCGTCAAGTTCTGTGGAGTTTTCCAGAGATGCGTCAGTGGAGTTTTGGCAATAACAAGCAAATACAAATTTTCATTAAAGGGTAGAATGCACAAAAAAGATGTTGCTTACGTCTCATCGCAACAATATAAGAATAAAAAGGCTTCGGACGAGACTTAAGCTACCCGATGTTTGTGCATTCCTCCCAAAGTCTTAAATAGTTAACAATGCGAAGTCGATCTTTAGGATATGGGACGGCTGAAAACCTCGGAAGATCTAGTTATGAAGTATTGTTTTGTTGTAATTTGACTAAATAAACAGACCTAATTCATTAGTTTTGTGAAAGGCGACCGCACGAAAAAAAAAAAAGAAAAGAAAAAGAAAGTGGAGAAGCGACGTAAGAGACATAACTTTATGCAGTGTCCACTGATGGCGTACATAAATTGTAGTTGAGTTGGTTTAACGTCCACCGTCAGCTCTATTATAGACTATATTGTGGACGGGCCGCAATACCGACGTCTGACAATTTTATATGCCGCCACACGCAAGACAGGCGGGGATACCATGACTCCTATCTCAGCCGACCACACTGATGCGTACATGTGATGGGTTAGTTTAATTAAAAATCATTCGCCCCCTTATTCCACCTCCTCTCATCTACCGTCTCCTGTTGCTTTCACGCTTGTCTCCATACAATTACAAAAATCTAAAAAGAGGGAGGGGAGGGAGTTGAGTGCCCAGCTTCTGATTGGGAGATTGGACGAAAGGCTTCTTTTCTACTGGCTGAGTCGATGTCAGTAAAAATGTCAACGGTTGAGACAGAAGTTATGAGATACCCCACCCCCCCCCCCCCACTTCCCCCTCCC
>RQTK01000470.1:306631-317001 GCA_003991915.1 Elysia chlorotica
CCTCTCTCTCTCTCTCTCTCTCTCTCTCTCTCTCTCTCTCTCTCTCTCTGTATAGCAGGCACTGGGAGCACGTAAAATTGTCATAATTATACCTATAAATACCATAGGTTAGTATTAGGACCCGCACGCGTTATAGCCTAGTTAATAACGATAAATGTTATTGTTGAGAAACCAGAAGACGAAAAAGCAAAGCGAAAAGCACCATCGATTACGACCCAACTGACTTAGACCCACCTGACTGACAGAGAGCCACCTGACTTTACATAGAGAGACCCACCTGACTGACAGAGACCCATCTGACTAAAATAACAGAGACCCACCTGACCGACAGAGATCCATCTGACTAACAGAGATCCACCTGACCTTACATCGAGAGACCCACCTGACCCGGACTAGAGAGACCTACCTGACTGAGACAGAGAGCAACCTGACTGACACAAAGACCCATCTGACTGACAGAGACTCACCTGAATGACAGGGACCCACCTGACCTACACTAGAGAGACCCACCAGACTGACAGAGACCCACCTGACTGACAGAGACCCACATGAATGATAGAGACCCAACATATACAAGGGCAGGCTGATAAATAAGGGCCGTTTTTGAATAACTTTTTTATTTGAAGGACTACAGAAGCAAGTTACACATCAAATGAAAGCTTAGAGTCTCCCCTATCTGATGAACTATCATTTTTCAACATAGTCACCATCGCGTTCAATACAGAGGCGCCAGCGTTGTACAAGTTTTCGCATGCCGTCGGCGAAGAATTCTGGTGTCTGGGATCGGCACCAAGAGCGAACATCCGCCTCAACTTCTGCATCGGTTTCATAGTGATTTCCTTTGAGATGTTTCTTCAGCAAAGGAAATAAGAAAAAGTCAGACGGGGCCAAATCAGGACTGTATGACGGATGTGGTATGGTAGGAAGTTCCAACTGCTGTAAAGCGCACTGGGTTTGGCGACTGGTGTGTGGCCGAGCATTATCGTGCTGGATGACAACGTCTTTGACTTTGTCCTGTCGAACCCGTCTGAGTCGGCTTCAATGCACGCAGAGTTGACACATATCTCTCTGAATTTATTGTTGTGCCTTGCTCCAAAAACTCAATATGGACGATACCTTCCATGTCCCAGAATATTGTCAGCAAAACCTTTCGAGCTGATGCGACGACTTTGAACTTCTTCGGGGCTGGAGAGTTCTTGTGTCGGTACTGCATAGACTGCATCTTGCTCTCTGGGTCATAGTGATGCACCCAAGACTCGTCACCAGTGATGATGCTCCGCAGAAAACGCTCGCCGTCATGAGTGAATCTTTCAAACAGTTGTGTACAGATCGTTTTCCTCTGTGCCTTCATTTCCACAGTGAGCTGTCTCGGTACCCATCTTGCCGAGACTTTCCTGTAACCAAGGTGGACTGTGATAATGTGATGAACTCGTTCTTTTGAAATTTTGCAAATGCATTTGCAACAAGCATTTGCAATGTCTTTTTGTTTCACTCTTCTATTTGCAACAATCATTTCGTCTACCTTCTGTTGGTGCTCAGACAGGTTCGACAGGACAAAGTCAAAGACGTTGTCATCCAGCACGATAATGCTCGGCCACACACCAGTCGCCAAACCCAGTGCGCTTTACAGCAGTTGGAACTTCCTACCATACCACATCCGACATACAGTCCTGATTTGGCCCCGTCTGACTTTTTCTTATTTCCTTTGCTGAAGAAACATCTCAAAGGAAATCACTATGAAACCGATGCAGAAGTTGAGGCGGATGTTCGCTCTTGGTGCCGATCCCAGACACCAGAATTCTTCGCCGACGGATGCGAAAACTTGTACAACGCTGGCGCCTCTGTATTGAACGCGATGGTGACTATGTTGAAAAATGATAGTTCATCAGATAGGGGAGACTCTAAGCTTTCATTTGATGTGTAACTTGCTTCTGTAGTCCTTCAAATAAAAAGGTTATTAAAAAACGGCCCTTATTTATCAGCCTGACTTAGACCCACCTGACTGACAGAGACCCACATGAATGACATAGACCAACTTGAATGACATAGACCCACTTAAATGACATAGACCCACCTGACTGATAGAGACCCACCTGAATGACACTGTCCACGGTGACGACCCGCCCACTGCCCTGGGGCAGCACGATGCGGCCGATGTGTCTGGCGGTGGGCGAGGCGATGTACAGCAGGCCCTCGTTCTCTACCGCTTCGGACATGGCGGAGAACACCATGCCTGCAAGGGAGGGGGCACACAATAATTTAGTGTGAGAAGAAACTGTTCAGTGAAAATTGAAATGCGCTTAAGATAAACCCATCGCGACGAGATCAGAAAGCGCTAAATGGTGCTGCTACTTCGAAAGCCTGAACCCAACACCTCGAGCCGAGCCCTGGAGTGGAATCCCCAAGGTCGATCGTCAAAGCAGACTTTGCGGAGAAGCATTCATGGAGAGGTGAAAGCCGCCTGTAGGGGTTTAGACTACATGGGCCGAGCTGAAGATAACCAGCCAACACCGAATCCGGTAGAGGGGAGCTGCTGCGACCCTTGTTACATAAGGAATCACAAGGCTAAATCTAAACTAGACTAAGATAAACTATGAGTTTATGTTATAAATTATTTTAGAGGCACCATATCCTTTACTGTTTTAACCTTACAGTCACTGTTAAATAATCCCACTGTATTGCTATATCAACACGACTGTCTTCCCAATTTATCAGGGCATATATTACACAGCTGCACTCTTCTGTATAGATATTGTTTCCCGATTTTCTTTCCACTTGCTAACCCCGCTATACGTCATTGTACACTGTATAAAACTCAATTGTCAGAATGGTTATTTGTGTACATCGATACTCTCACAACCAGAGCGATATTTCCATCACCCTTTACAGCAAAAAACATGTATGCTATTACACCATTTTTACATGTACTTAAAATAAACTCTCCCATCAAAGAAGAAAAGTAAACTTAGGTTGGGCTAATTATTTTGGGAAGTAAGAGTTCATAAAACACACCTCTTTTATCAAATAAGAATAATAATAACAAATTGAAAAAAAAGACATTTAGGCATAAAACTTCTGTCTTTCTTTTAACTCTTTAAGCCCCCATGCTAATTAAAATGCCCACGTAGTTTTCAGATAGATATGTAAATGGAAAGAGGGTATTTGTAACTTTTTCCGTAATTTTTTTTTGGTGATTTTACCGGCTGCACACTGTGGCCGCTTGGGTTTAAAGAGTTCACATAGCCATAATAAATAATCCAAATTAAATAAGTAACAATAACGGTAAAAACATTAGTACTGTCAAGTGTAATGTACATTGAAACTACAACGTATAACTAAATTCTACTTGTAATAGCTCCAGTGTCTGTCACTCCTATATGTAAATACATGCACTAATACTCGAGTGCACGGAATAATAGTAAAAACAACAAGAAACAAACAAAACAAAAAAGAAGACCCAAACAAAAAAATAAACAGAAAAAAACCCCACCTAACGGTACCTAAACAAAACACAAACAAAAACAAACAACAACAACATCAATACAACAACAACAAAAATAAAAAAAAATGTCCCAAACCTGTCGGGTCGTGAAGACTGCCCACAATCCTGCCCGCCCCGTCCATCTCCACGACCAGACCATAGCTGGGGTAGAAGCTCCTGATCTGGTCAGCTGACACCGACTGTGGACACAGTTTTTCAAATCATTATCTGAATGGACTATAACTGAGCGTGTACACACTGCTTTATTCGTCGAAATTCGCCCCTCTAAGTTCACGCGCAATGTACTGATACTAGTAGTTTAAGCGACACAAGAGCAGACCCCCCTTAAAAAAAAGAAAAAGAGAACAACACCAACGAAAGAAAAACACAACAGAAAACAAACTTTAATAAACAAATAATCAAATGATATAAATTGTTAGATTCGTTTTCTGTCCATATTATTTATTATTATTATTTATTATTATTATTATTATTATTATTATTATTATTATTATTATTATTATTATTATTATTATTATTATTATAGTAATCGAATAAATTAAAGCTGGTTTTAAGATCGATCAAAATGTAACCAGCATTACGTGCTACCCACATAGACCGTGCGCGTGCGAGCCTGGACGTTGTTTGAGAAGATGTCCATGGAGTTGGGAATGGTCGCATGACGCACAAACCACAACGCTACCCAGTACGTGCCACGCGCAGAGCGACGTACGTTGCCGGGCAGGCCGGGGAGGTTCTCGGCGAACGTTGAGATTTGCCGGAAAGTGGCGGGCACTAGACTCATGCTGAGGGTGTTGGTAGGGGATTAAAAGACAGTTGTGTTAAACGTTTGGTTTTCATTAGATTTAGAGTCATGCTAAGTCGAAGGCTAGAATTAGTTATAACTATCTGGATCTAACAAAGGAACAACACTCGACTTCTATATTTTATCAACATGGTTATCAGTTCAAATTGCTTAATTTCTCTACAAAGTACTCTCTCTTTCTCTCTCCCCCTCTCTCTCTTTCCTTCCTCTTTGTCTCTCTCTGTCTCTCTCTCTTTCTCTCTCTCTATCTATCTCTCTATCTTTCTCTCTCTCCCTCTCTCTTTCTCTACCCTCCCCCTCGATTTAACGTCTCCTGGGATATCCCATACGGCGACCAAATCGCTCTTCCCTCTTGGACTCCTTTTTGTTGGGGACTCAGAAGCTAGACGAAGAATGGTAAAGCTATAGGCCCTCACAACTTAGGATTCTAGTGATGCTGTGTATAAGTCGTAGGACTCAACCCTTGTTTAAACAATGACTACATAATTATTATAACTTAGATTTTCTTAAAATTCGGTGCCATGATCCCGCAAGACTAAATTGGCCTATTTTCTCCTTTAATAAGCTACTAGAAGGCTTTGTTTTTCATTGGGGTGAAATATTATTTTCCAATTTACCTGAGAATTCTGGCACGTCCCGATTCAGCAATAAGCAGCTTGGTACCATCCTCTGTGATTTCCAGACCGTTGGGGTAAACAAATACGTCTTTAAGAACCTCGGCAGCAACTCGCGTGTTGGGGTTGAATAACAGTATTCTGTCAAAACAATGAGGAAATAATAATAATATGCCGAGGCCCCAAGGCGCCATACAAGATTCTTTCATTCGTCCATACCAATTGTACATCAGACACACCTACACCTATACAAACACAATGCACACACAGACACTCAATATCCAAAAGCAAAATTTGACATGATTTTACTTATCAAGATAATTTTTAATAGGTATGTCTTAAGGTTTTTTTTTTAATTGCAACATGGTTATGGAGAGAGAGAATGTGGTGGTTTGGATCATGGCTCACACAAGAAACTGTATTATATTTTTTTTCAAGCACTTGTAAACAGCAAAAAGCGGGTATGTATATTCCGTCGAAAGGAAATTCCAAGTGAGTATTTTTTTATCTGCCAACAAGCCTACTGGTAAATTGTCCTACCTGTGCCTACTACTTTATTGATATAGCTCAATTTTTTTTTCAGTAACCCTGCCTGTTAATTTTGAAAGCCTCGAACTCATCACATCTTGTTGTATTCTATAGAATATAGTGCTGACGTTGGACGTTAAACCAACTCAACTATAACTACAACTTAACTACAACTCGTTGTATTCTATAGCCTATATAGTTCTGACGTTGGACGTTAAACCAACTCAACTACAGCTACAACTACAATTGGTTTGTATTCTATAGCCTATATAGTGCTGGCGTTAACGTAAAACCAACTCAACTACAACTATAACTGGTTGTATTCTTTAGCCTATATACTGCTGGCGGTGAACGTAAAACCAACTAAACTACAACTGGTTGTATTCTCTAGTCTATATAGTGCTGGTGTTGAACGTTAAACCAACTCAACTACAACTACAACTGGTTGTATTCACCTCCCGCTAGGCCGGCCTTCCATGATGATGTAGATGTCGTTAGCAATGTCGAACTGATCGCTGCTGTCGCTGATGAAGATGTTGCCGTCGGGGGCGATGACCATGCCATTCAGGTACTTACTGAGCCGGCCGTTCACTGGTTGAGGCCGGCCTTCCATGATGATGTAGATGTCGTTAGCAATGTCGAACTGATCGCTGCTGTCGCTGATGAAGATGTTGCCGTCGGGTGCGATGACCATGCCGTTCAGGTACTTACTGAGCCGGCCGTTCACTGGTTGGGAGGACTGCCACAACACCTCCGTCGCTCCTGGGGAAACAAAGCACAGACATTGTTTGGCACGGGTCGAACTGGCGGAAATGGCAGAGTATCAGTTTCCCAAAAGGGATGTTATGGTTCGAAACCCACGATTTCTTCCCCTACTGCTTGGGAGGACTGCCACAACACCTCCGTCACTCCTGGGGAAACAAAGTACAGAAATCGTTTGGCACGGGGCGAACTGGTGGAAATGGTAAAGCACCAGTTCTCTATATAGAGCGATGTAGAGAGTTCTCTTCCTCTCTGCGGGTTTAACGTCTCATAGATTCCCCTGAAGGGTCTTATGCGGCGACGGGCTCCAAGACTGACGTCTGACAATTTTATGTACTGCCACACACGAGACAGCGCGGGGATACCATGACTCCTGTCTCAACCGGTCACATTATACTGACATTGACCCAAACAGTAACAGGAGACCAATAAATATGCCGATCGTGGGATTAGATCCGCAGACCTCCTGATCTGAAGACCAACGCTCGACAACTTAATCCAGTTCGCCCCCCAGTAGAGCATCAGTCCCCCAAAGGGGGGTTTTGGTTCGAAACCCACGATTTCTTCCCCTGCGGCTTGGGATGACTGCCACAAAACCTCCCGACTCTCCGATCCCAGACATATAGAGTTCATTGATTGTTTAACGGGAGGGGCTGGGGGTTAGGGGGCGAACTGGCAGAGTAGTTAGCTTGATTAGAGAGCATTAACCGAATATACTAACTCCGTGGCAGTAAAAAAGATAAAGAAAAAGATAAAAGAAAAAGATAAAGTCATATGGGAAAGTGCCAGCTTAAATCACATTGACATTACTCTTTTTTCATTGGGGGTAGGGGGAATAAATGACGCGATGGCAGAGCCTTGGTCTCCTAATTGGGAGGTCCGTGATTCAAAATATGTGATTGCGCAATCTTTCACCAGTGCAAAGAAGCAAACAGGGATTCAGCTTGCACTTTTTTTTAGTACTCAGTCGTTTCATCAAATTCCATAAGAATGTGATGTTATACATTTAAAAAAATGTAAGCGAAGATTTATATATTAAATAAAAATGTCTTAGTCGTTTGCGACGTCGTAAGCCTAAATTCAACACAATCAAATGAATCAAAACGCACTGTTATGTACTAACTTACTGTAAGAGAGAGAGAGAGAGAGAGAGAGAGAGAGAGAGAGAGAGAGAGAGAGAGAGAGAGAGAGAGAGAGAGAGAGAGAGGGGGGTGGGGGGGGGTGTATAATACTGTCCGTATTTACGCTTTACCTTGCAAAAGGCCACGTAATTACTTATTTAAGTTGTGACTTACCATTGGCGGGATTAACCCTGAAAAGACCCCTGTAGGCGTCCAAAACCAACAGTAATCCATTGGAGTCGACTCTGATGCTTGTTAGGTAACCGCATTGGGCAAGATTGGCTGAAAAGATAGGGATAGTATCGATTGAGTGATATTGTTCTATCCTCACCATATCCTAATTTTCTCCCACTTTCAATATAGTAATACGAGGGGTGTTCATTATGTCCTTAGCTTGACCTTGAAGCAGTTGTACTAGAGTAAAGAAATTTTGTGGGTAGCTAGATCATCTATGTTGAACACGGTATGCAAAACTTGGGGAAAATCGGAATTTTTTTTCTGCACCTTTTAGCGCATCAAGTAAAACAACCCCTAAATCTATAAATGGTGATTCTGTTATTTAGATAAAATGCCGTAATGACACAGTACGCTTTTGCCTGTCTTTTATTTTTTAGCATCTTCCTAAACGTCATCAATCATTATTCTCCATGTCGTTACAGACATTATCCGCGTCCTCCCTTTTCTAGTTTTTTTTTTTTTCAAACCGAGTAGACAATGAAAAAACAAACGAATCAAAGTGTATTAATGCTTTTGGAACAATGCAAATCTATTAAATTGTTTAACTTCTAACTTATTATATGAATCAAATATATAGAAAAAATTGTGAGAAAGATCGAAGTCAGGAGGAGTAGAGGATATTTTTAATTAAGTAGGATACATGGATACCACCAAGAAATGGACCAAAAGAAGTAGCATTGGGGTATACATAAACACGGAGAAGAATCGATATGCATAGTGCAAAAGGCATTATGGGCAACAAACGATACTGAATAGTGGGTGACTATGTCAGAGTGTGAGTAATACAACTACAACAAAAATACCCAGAAAATATAAAGCAATTACCAGTAAAATATATACAAGACAATAGTAGATAATTCTATGTGGTAATCTAGGAAAAATGCACAACTCACAGCATCCAGGTCTCGACAAGTCAGCAATGACTTGTGGTTGGCAAGTGGCAATGTTGACAACCTTTTGGTCACCCGTCACAGTGTACACGTTGCCTGGGTGTAAAATATATACATATAAAAACCTGTTTCAAATAAGATACATGTAGACAGTTATTACTGGTTGCAGTTGTGCCACTGTACAAAAACAAGAGATTAAAAAATAAATAAAACGGCCTGCCTCAAGCCCTCAAGGTGCTTTGCGGAACGTTTCTCGGCTAATCTTGTCTATTTCTCTTCTCCAAAGGATAGAACGTTTGTAGATGCAATAGAGCGCTGACTTGAGTCCCAAAATATTTTGGTTGGAAACCCGAGCAGGTTCAACGAGAACATGATCATGACAATATTGACAAAGGAAATTCAATGCGAGAAATAGAAAAGAAAGAAACAAACAAAAAACTATACCCCCTCTTTCGTTATTCTTTATAATTCATTCCAATCATTGTTCTTGTTGTTTTCCCCGAGGTCTTAAGTATGCATTGTTCTTTATAATCCACCCCAAACATTGTTCATGTTTTTTTTCTTTCTCTTAAACCTCTCTCTCTTTCTCTCTCTCTCTCTCTCTCTCTCTCTCTCTCTCTCTCTCTTTCTCTCGCTCTCTCTCCCCTCTCTGTCTGTTTATTTATTCATGCTTCTGTCTCCCTTTCTCTCTGTCTCTCTCTGTATGTCTCTCTATGTGTCTCTCTCCTCGACTTGTCTGTCTGTCTGTGTCTCCTTGTTGTTCTCGTTCACGCTACTTTACTTCTACAATATTACACATCACTGTCAACTTTCTTTCCTCTCGATCTCACACACATAGATGCCCTAGTCCTAACTAAGTGTAAACTTACTGTTACTGTTACTGAGCAACTGACACAGGAACTGAAGGCAAATGGCCAAACCTGACAGAACGTCTTACAGTCTGACGTGAGAGACACGCACGCTTGGACGTTTCATTGTTCCTTCTCTGATCTCTGAACGTCTTTCCCCTACCAATCCCCTACATTCCCGTTCCCAACATGATTCGATTTACTTACTTTGCCTTTGTATGAGGATAATTTAACGTATCCCAAGTCTTTAGAAAAGTCCTATCGACGACGGAACTACAGGTTGGGGTACCTGGGCCACAAACCCACGATCAGTTTAAAAAAATTATTTCTCCGAATTTGAATAAGTTCCCATTTCTTCATTTATGGTCCCCAAGTCATTGCGACTTAAATCAGGGGCTATTGCCAGTAAAGCTTTTTTTTTTAAAATCCAATATTTATTGCGAGTCGTAAAATACTTCCTATACAGCAAACAAAGTAAATACAACAACAACAGCAAAAAAAAAACAAAACAAAAAAACAACAACAACAACAAACAACAACAACAACAAATGGAAAAAAGCAACCCTCAAATTTTCTTAGGCCTATACCCTCCGCCGAGCAATACACTCTATGTACTAACATACAATCAAAGAATAATCTTATGATAAAAAGTTTCAAGATGAATCTTGAATAACACGCTTATATATGTTCTTAAAAATATATATTTATGCTGTGATTATTAAAATTAAAAGAAACATTTTCGAATGTGGCTTTACCAATGGAGTAATTTATGTTTTTGTTGTTGTTGTTATTATTTCATATGTCTATTATGTTGGTTAATGCAGTTGTTTCGACCAGTTGTTGTTGTTCCTGTTGTTGTTGATGAGATGTTTTTTGTTTTGTTTTGTTTTGTGTTGTTACTGCAGACAAATAATTCATTTGGTGTTACTTATCTCTCTACACATGTAAAAAAATAATTTTTTTTAATGGTTTTTTTTTTAACTCACCTATTCCATTTAACACCATCTTTACCTCATAATGGATTAATCAAAAAGCATCCACACAATATCAAATGTGCAGTTTG
>RQTK01000470.1:318271-356986 GCA_003991915.1 Elysia chlorotica
TGTTTTTGTTGTTGTTGTTATTATTTCATATGTCTATTATGTTGGTTAATGCAGTTGTTGTCACCATTGTTGTTTCTGTTGTTGTTGATGGTGTTTTTTGTTTTTGTTTTGTTTTTGCTGTTGTTGCGGCTGCTGCTGCTACAAAATAACACAGACAATTCATGAAAGTTTAAGACAATACACAGAAGTCATAGATACAGGAGACACCAAAACAGATAACATGTTCACAGGTGTGAACTACAAGAGAAACCTATGACTTATACGTGATAGTTCGTGTTTATGGCTCTTCTTTTACTCTTCCTACAACATAACACGCATTAAGGCTCCAGCAACTTTCTTAGTTATAGCGTAGGCCATGCGCAAGTTGTCAATCACACCAGTCATGTTTCTGTCAGTGTAACAGCAACATAATGGGACTCTTGCAACAGTATTGTGCCCTTTCGTGACGATTATTTGGACCGTGTTTTGCATATATAGCGAATCGAGGAATGAGTTGCCCTCTCAACGCGCGCTTACCATTTTTTCATTCATAAAGAAAAAAAAAACTAGCGGTAAAAATAGTCTACTAGATAAGAGAAGATAAAATAAAATAAGTTTTATTATCTTTTTTGGAGAAATTGTAATTGACTTGCACTTTCACAAATAAAATAGATACACGTAATACACAATTATTAAACAAAAAATCTATCTATCTATCTATTTATCGTTCTATCTATCTATTAAGTTGAATTCCAATACCTTTACTGGGAACGGGCGTAGACTACAGAAACAATCCAACCAATAAACAATACATTTACATAAACAACTAAAATTTGTTATGGCAATTATTGGCAGAAAATGACATGATAATGATTACCGTTTCAAATCTAGATTTCGAAATATTAAACTATAAAATATGTTTTAATGGCAACAAATATTTAGACTACATAATTAGTTTTTGTTTTAATTCTTAATCTAACAATTTGTTCCGGTGATATTATGCGTATATACTCTTGACAAACGTGAGTTAAGCTATTCAATTATTAAAAACCGCTACCTAATTTAAATATCAAAACAAAAACAATAACAAGACTCACCTAACCCCCCCCCCCCCTTTCCAGAAAAAAACAACAAACAAAGAAACAAACAAACAACAACAACAACAATTAAAAACATGCACCAAATTAATGTCAGAATTTTCTTTCTACTTTTTACAAAATTTTCATTAAAAGATATTATGGACGGCAATGTGGTTTACCTGTTGATTAAATGCTTAAAATGAAAACTTACTACTAAAATATGTACTCTGAAGGAAAGTTTCGAAGATTTTTTTCAAAGTGCCGAAATATTAGTAGTAGTTCCTTAAACCTTAGAATCGTTAATAGTGTACGGCATTTAACGAAATTAAAGAAAAAAAACCCAGCAACAACAAAACAATTCAAGCTGAAAAATGAAACAAACAAACGGAAAATCCTATATTATATTATGGTGCACAATGAACTCACCTACCTGCGAAGCAGTCCAGCGGTGCTAAAACTTTCCGCAACTCCAGATCCAGCTACACAGGGTCACTTTGAAACGCACTACCGGTATTGCATTCCTACCGACGGTCTAGAGGGCTACTAACACGAACTTCCTCCATATTTCAACCTGATGGTTCCTCTCTTTCTTTTCTTGCATGCCCTGTTCCCAACCCTCTCCTCACTTCTTACTTGTCCAATGCGACAAAGGACGACCATTTAGCCAATGTCCACTTCAAAGCGCCCCCCTCACCGTCCCATGTATAACGCTCTTCGTCGAAGACACGATAGTTACGACGATTCTGTTGTAGATCTGCAGCTTCTACAGCTTCCGCAAACGCTCGTCACACTTTCTTGTGAGTGAAAGAGTTACAATTACATAGACAATGGGCATGCTTCTAAACGTTCGCATTTTAAAGCTTTTCTCCAGTATATCCCAAATATTCATATATGGGCTATTCTTAATATACTTTCTTCTTACAGTTGCAAATAACATCAATGTTTGACACAAATAGCAACGACCGTAGTGAGCAATTCACGGCGACGCAATAACAGCAAACACTAAAGAAGATTTCTCAAAAGTACTTATTTGATATTAGACCAGTACTCCATCTTTGGTCAACAAGATCCAGGCTTAAAAAACAACATGCCACCACCACCACTAACAACAACAACAATTTCAGCCATTAAAACTATTTCTACAACCCAACTCAGATGCACTATCTCAAGAAAATCATTAAGGGCGTCTGAAGGTTAGTGGAGATTCCAGTGTGTCTGACAAGATAAAGCCGTTATATTATACCGCTCAACTAAGTCGGTGTCCGCCTGTATGTCACCCTGCCATGCAACGCTCTTGACAGTATACACCTGCCCGAGGATTAAGGGGACTAGGTGGCTCAGTAATAGAGCTGAGGTGAGCTGAGTTGGTTGCTTAACGTCCAACCTCAGCACTTTATGGTCTATATTGTTGACGCATCTCGAGACTAACGTCAAACAATTTTACGCGCTGCCACACTGAGACAGCGTAGGGAAACCTGGACTCCTGACGCAGCCAGTAGAGGTACGAAATCCGACAAATCAAAAGGCCCTTCGTGGGTTTCGAACCGCGGACTTCCTGATTGGGTGATCAACGCTCTTCCCCTTGCGCCGTTTCATGCCCCCCACCCTCCCCAAGTTTCCGACTCATTGGTAGAGTTATCAACTTCTAAACGGAAGCCTCTGGTTCGAGCCCCGGTAGGACTGCCTTGTTTTCTACTGGTTGGGTCAATGTCAGTACAGTGTAAATGCGACCAACATAGACAACCCCTGGTACTACTGCTCTGATCTGCCTGTAGCAGTACAATTGTCAGACATTGGTCTCGGGACTCGTCCTCGATATGCGTCTATTATCTGGCTGCAAACGTTAATAAACTAAAAAGTCAAACAACTAAAAGGCCCGGGTGTTATGGTAACCTAACCTCACATTATGCTATTTTGTTTTCTGTTTACTGATGTTAACTGTTTTAAAACGTCAAATATTAATTAAAAACGCTAAACCAAGAGAGAGAGAGAGAGAGAGAGAGAGAGAGAGAGAGAGAGAGAGAGACAGACAGACAGACAGACAGACAGGGGGGGGGGGTGGAGTGGCGAGAATTGAGAATTTGCGGCAGAATTGCCAAAAGAAAAAAATCAATCAGGAATAACAAGACAATATATTTATTGCTATCCATACACCCATTGCGTGGAATGAGGGTCAGGACCAAAAACAAAATTACCCACTATTTAAAGTACATACACAGCCAGAAGTATTTCAGCCATACATAATACATTCCAAAGACAGAGACAATAAAAAATAGCAATGAAGAGGGAAAAAATAGACCAAATACAGTCACGAATCGCATTTGATTAATGTTCAGGTCTAAGTAAGTAAGACAAGACTAATGGCATGATCTCAGCCTTCAGACGACGACAGCAGAGTGCTGGTTGCGGTTATTGGGATAACGTTACCTCAACAAACACAGAAAGAGAGTGGGGACTGGCTCAAGTGGTAGAATGCTGGTCTCCAGATCGGGAGGTCGGCGGTTCAAATCACACAATCATTTAAACATGTATTTGTCCAATTTTGTCGCTGTTACTGGTTGGGTCTGTGTCCGTATAATGTGACCGGCTAAAACAGGAGTTCAGGTCTTCCCGCCCTGTCTCGTATGTTGCAGAACATAAAATTGTCAGACGTCAGTCTAGGGGCCCGTCCACAATATAGCCCATATAGTGCTGACATTGGACGTACAACCAACTCAACTCAACTCAACACCAATAGATTACGTGTCCCTTAGCTATATTCTAACTATGCATTAGAAGTTTATTTGTTTCTTGCTCAGAGTCTAACGTCAGCACTATAATTATAGGTTGCATTGTGGAGTAATCCCAAGACTATCGTCTGACAATGTTACGTGCCGCCACACAGAGAAAATTTGAAAATACCATGCCTCCTGTTTCAACCGGCCATACTATAATGACACTGATCCAACCAGTAGAGGATGAAATTGGTCGATCGTGGGTTTCGAATCAGGCACCTCTCAATTGGAAGACCAACGCCCTACCACTTGCGCTAGGACGAGGCTTTCGAATCAATAGGCATAGTCATCGAAGAAGTCAAACAGAGAGAGAGAGAGAAAGAGAGAGAGAGAGAGAGAGAGAGAGAGAGAGAGAGAGAGAGAGAGAGAGAGAGAGAGAGAGCAATACTAAGCAGTACAAAAATGGATTCTCTATGGTGAATGGACATAAAAACCCCACAGGGAAACGAGCAAAGCGGAATTATAAATAAAAAGTGAAATCTTGTACATCTATAATAGTGTTATGCCCCTTATATAATTAAAGGGATATAACTCCGCATAAAGGAAGATAATCCTAAAAACAAGCAGGGGGTGTGGTTTACCTCTCTGACACTAAGGAATAGCCGGCCCACATCACCACACTGTCTCTCTTTCTTTGTTTCTGCCTCTCTATCTCTAAATTCACAAGTATGCAATGCATATTGGTTTGTAGGTTTGATGCTTAGTTGTGTCCCGTCAGGCTGGGAAATTAATTTTTTTATACTTGTGGGAGGAGGCTGTGTTATTGGAAAAAAATTGCTGTCAATGTTAATACCTTGTGGTTTTAATGTCTGTAGAGTTTCGACCTTCCCGATGAGCCCTGTGTTCAAGGGCTAAAACTGAAAGATGTGAGATATGCTAACGACACAGTACTGCTCTCTACAGCCTGAGGGCTTGGTATGTTTGTCTAAACGGTTCAAGAACAGAGTGAAAAGAGGGGACTTTTATTAAACGTGAAATAAAATTACCGCTACTGTAGCAGTAGTAGTAGTGGTAGTGGTGTAGTAGTAGTAGTAGTAGTAGTAGTAGTAGTAGTAGTAGTAGTAGTAGTAGTAGTAGTAGTAGTAGTAGTAGTAGTAGTAGTAGTAGTAGTAGTAGTAGTAGTAGATGGTAGTCATATTTGCAATGACAATGAAGACTGTAGGGATTCAATTATAGTTACCATGTACATTAAAACCACTGGAAATTGAAATTTGGGAAGAAACAACAATCAAACAAAGAGAATAGATGTTACAACCGTATATTTTTATTGCTAAAATTGATCATACAAATCTCATAAATATTTTAATGAAATTAAAATTTTTTTCCTTTTATCCATTATACATATCTAAGACTAAAAATTTGTGTGTGGAGAATAAAAGGCTCTCAATCACTAATTGAACAGCTCTTAAACTCAACAATGGATTTCACAAAATAAACATTGCAACCTAACCAACCTAATATTTAGTATGTGTTATTTTTTTTCTTTTCATAAGGCTTGGTTTGTAATTTGACTGAGAGACTGTAAAATCAAATCAGATGCAAAAACATAAATAAACTAGTAATACATCTACATACCTAAAAATCAGAAGAAGCTGGGAAGACTGGACCAGATAAATAGAAAAACTGAGACCATACGAATCAATAGCATACAGGCAGACAGACAGGCAGACACACTGCAGCTGCATCAGGAAAACATCAAAAAGTTTGACAAGTTTGTTTATCTTGGTAGCGTTGTGAGCAAAGACTCGGGGACAGACAAAGACATCAGAACTCAGATGCCAAATCAATAAGGCCCGATACGCTTTCAACACCTTTAGACCAATCTGGAGGTCTACAACCCTGTCTATAAGAAACAAGATCCGGATCTTCAATACCAACGTGAAGTCTGCCATACTGTATGGCTCAGAAACATGGCGCATAACCAAGATCAACAGCCCTAAACTGCAAACTTTCATCAACAGATGCCTCAGAAGAACTGTTGGAAAGAACGGCTGCCATAGATCAACATCCTCAAAGCCAACTGCGAATTTGCACCAACAGATGCGTCAGAAACTTCCCCAAGTGAGGCGGCCTGAAGTTGTCCCAAAATAAGAACTGTTGGAAAGAACGAAGTAAACCCCCATCGAGACAGAGATTAGAAAACGCAATGGGGATGGATAGGCCACACGCTTAGAAACCAGTATCCAACATCACAAGACAAGCCCTGAAGTGGAACCCCCAAGGCAAACACAAGGTCGGACGCTTGATGCAGATGTGGCGGCAAAGTACCGATGCCGAGATAAAAGCCGCTGATACAACCTGGCCAAGCTGAAGAGCATCAGCGAGAAACGAGCTCGGTATAGGGGATTTGCTGCGGCCCTATATTCCAAAGGAAATCAAGAGGCTTTAACTCAACTAAAAAACAACAGAATTAAGAAAAATTCTAATCAGCAAAAACTTATGCAAAGCTTACTACAAAGACTAACTGATAAATGTGTCTTATGCAAATGCTGAAGCAAGATGTCTCTAAAACCTCTAAAAATCTAATTATTACATGATTTCAAAGTGAAATAAAACAAATTAAGTGCATAGTATTTAGTGCAATGTACTGTTATCAGATTAAACATTTATGTCAAAAGTAAAACCTGAATCATAAAATAATGAGAATATGTCGTGTATTTTGAGACGTGCACGATACCATAGCACAAAATGAAAGAGCATTTGCTGCTCTCTTTCTTAAATTGTTTTTTGATTTGTCTCGTTGTTATATCTAGATAGTAGGAATCAATCAGAAGAAAATAATATGCGACTGGAGAAGAAGTGATGAACATATTATTAGAAGATAAATTAACAAAATATGTCCAATGAAAAGAAAAAGAAAGCAGTGCAAACAATATCATTTGTGTAATTCATATCATATGTCTTGATTTGAACTCAAAGGTGAAGTAAAAAATATAAGTTTATGAATGTATCACCCCGATAAAACAATAATTCATGCCTTAGAATACAAATTAGTCACCCAGATAAAAACAATGTGATTCATGCTTTAGAATAAAAACTAGCTTATGCTGTGGCTGTACATCATGTCCCATTAATATCATTCACAATATTGCATGCTTCCATCTCAAATAGATCTGATCATGAGGGTTTTTCTTTAAGTGATGTTAATTTTATCACGAGGGAGAAAAAAGGGTCTCATTAAAGCAAAAGCATCCTGGTGAAATCACAGTCAAGCCCAATTATGGATTAATATCATATAAAAATCATGCAAGGAAACTAAACTGTGGATGCATTGGTTTGATAAAAATACATGTATTGTCTTCATACACGCAAAAGAGCACTTGAATTTTAAAAACATCCAAAAATAACACTCCCCTTCAGTTCAAACAACAACAAAAGCAGTATTAAAAGTTTTTGTGAAAGAAACTGCTCAGCAAATGAGAATGTAACATTAAAAAGCATAAGATTATATAAAACTTATTCACCCTTTATAACAAGTTATAACAAAATCGCAACAAACATCGAAATACAGGAGAACCTTGAAGCAACAAGATGTTTACATTTTTAAATGGCCCAAATCAAGGGGAATTTCAAACAACTTTGAGATATTAGTCAAATGTTTGCCAAGCACGATAATTTTCACAAGATGAAAACCTTTTCTCTCACTCGCTAATTGGAAAAGTCCAAGATTTCAGAGAGCTTTATCAAGATGCTAGCAGGTATTTATTTGTACAAAGATAAAATGTGAATGGTGCACAGGTGAAAAATTTGCCTGAAGGTTTAGAGGGGTTCAACATTTTCAAAAGCCAGTGCTTATAACTTTCAAACCACAATATTCATAACAACATCAACAAATGTTTAGAAAATTTAAAATGAAAAGACACAAAATTAATCGTCTGTTTAATGCACCCCTCCGACCCAAAGTATAATAAATATTTCATTTCTGAAATGTGGAATTGCTTCTAAGAGCAAATAAAACATCGTTAAAAATGTTTATGAATGCAATATAAAAATATCAATAAAAAACACAAAGAGCACATAAAATTTATCTGACCGCCCCAAACCGAAACAAAAACCCCCATATATATATACTAAAAAAATGTTAACTAAAAAAGAACTTAAACAATCCTTGAGACTAAAAACATAGGGTTGCTTATAGGCAGACCTGATTGTAAATTCATCTATAGAATCTTCACCAAGGCATTTCTGTAATGAAAGAATAGCATTTGCGAGTTGATTACAATAGATTGAACTGCAGTATCCAGTCACAGTCTCTGTGTAAATCAGTATTAAAAATAACCACAAAAGAGGCATAACATATTTCCAATTGTGTGACTCCAAAGAGATTTGAATAACTGGCACATCTTGACATTACGACAGTTTTGTCCTCACACCTATTACCATGGGCTCTTACAATACAAGGTAAAAAAAATTATTCACTCCGAGTCAGACACACAAGTGAGGTAGTTTTTTAACATTCGAAAGTACCTTTAAAAATTGCTGCCAGTTCATATGGCACATGTATTGTTCTAAATATAAAATACTTTAAATTATAAAAGTGTTGTGGTAGGCTTACTGCATAATGTTAACATCAGGTGAAGCCATGGTTTCCATTTAAGTTTCTCTGTAAAATAAGTAATAAAACATTATTTGAAAATACAAATCATATTGTGAAATCAAATGAAGAAATTGACACACTTTACCTAGCACATAGCCATGTGCTCCCATGAAACCATAATGCAATATAAGACACTTCGGTTTAATTCCATTTATTTTCAAGCTCTTGCACAATCCAATAGTGGGAAACAATTCATAGCAGATCATAAAGACTACAATGTTTATCATACCCAGGACAAAAAAAAACAACAAAAACAAAAACAAAAAAACAACCCAGCACCCTGGCTTCATCCTTGGCTGAGATTGATAACCAATCAAAATATGTCTTGGATTTGGAAGAAAACTTTTTATCATGACAGAGTAATTTTTCAATAGAACAGCGCTTGTGCTTCCTTATTAAGTTTCAATTTTTGTTTCAGACACAAAGCATATCACGAAGAATATACCTTTATCATACTCAGGACAGAAAGAACCCTGATTTCATCCTTAGCTAGATTGACGCCGAATCAAATCAAAACTTGTGATTTTCATAATGACAAAGCTCAAGGTCTGTTTTAAGATAGCATTCACTCAGACCTGAAACCAAAGCTACACTGCAAGACATTAGCCATTATCCACCTCACTTATCATCACTAACAAGACTATCATCTAGCAAGCTCTATGAAGAATGTAAGGCTATGACCAATAAATTGCAAAAATAAAAGGCAAGATGAGAAGTGAATTTCATTACATAAAAATGTGCTTTGCCACATCAAATAATTCGTGTACAACTTCATCATGTAAATCCTCTTCCATTAAAAATTATAGGTAGTAAAAAATTATATTATATACCTTATTTGCGCAGCAATGAAGAAAATATAGTTTTATTTCTTATGTGAATTAATTTTAAGTATAATTTATTAATGGAAGACTGTCTTAAAGACAGATGATTGTTCAGAGTGATATAAAAATATTTTTACAAGCTGAAACTACATGCAAACATATATGAATATTCCAATGACTGTCATTCAGTATATGTATAAAAATTACAACAGATAAAAGGCACAAAGTTAAATTATTTTTTGCAAACTACATTTATCAAAGGAGATGAGTAGAATAAATGACAAAAATGACAAGAAAGGAGCTTTGGCCTATTACTTAGCTGCTCATAAGAGGTTAAACTTCGAAGGGATGTGGCAAGAGGTGATCTAGAGGCACAATTTGAGATGCTTCCATTCAAACTCTGACAGCCTTCATAACTTTTGCAACCATTTTCACATTAACAAAAACATGGTCTTGAACAAACCCAGTGAACCTAATTTCCAACCTGTCTTGAGAAATATTCCATGACACTCTGGTTTCACAAAAGATACTCTGTATGAAAGTTTACATTGTTGAGTGGAATGTATTTTATGCCAAAATAAAAGTGATAACACGTTGTTTCTTTAAATAATAATTCAATATTGCTTGTTTTTTAAATTTTATCTTAAGAAGTAACCAAAAACTGTAAACTCATTTTATAAAATTAAAATCTTCTTTCTGCATAGATTCTTTAAAACATTTATTTTCATGCTATGTGAATGCCCACAATATATTTTTGTTATGGATTCATGTTTCCCTTTAAAGATTATATAAAAAAAATTATATAAGTGATTTTTCCAATGACAAGCATATCTATTTGGACCTGTACCATTTCCAGAGGAGAACAGTTTCATAATATGACAATAACGCATTAGTGACTAGAAATACATACAACTGACTGTTTATCTCCAATTGGTGCTTTGCAACCAACGGTTTTCAGTCTTAAAAGAAAATCATTTGAATTAAAATTCATAATCATTAGAAATCTTAAGCAATAACCAAAACTTATTTTTAGAGAAAGTTGCATTCAATGTGAATGAATTTCAAGAAGTTGTATTTTAATTTCTTGTCATCACAACGCCAGAAAAAATTTCTCATCCTATAATTACTTAATCAATGTCTGAAGAAAAAGGCCCCTGACAACAATCACTTTTGCAACCACTGCAGCACTCTAAAATTACCTAAGTACAATGAATTTATTTCACTTCAATATTTTTGCATTTCATAAGATTCTAACCTGAGACCTCTTAAATTTACTCAAAGTGAAAGGGTTTTTAAATCTTTTTTGTGAGTTTCTTTCAAGCACATTATTCTTTCTCTGTTTGAATGAGAAATATCAAAAGAAGTTGATGTCTTTCTACATAAGTTCAACAAAAGATTGAGGCTGCAAACTAATTCTCTGAGCACAGTTGGCTTAAAAAAAAAACACGCTATATCAAAATAGATCCAGTCTTACAAATCATAATGTTTGGTACAAAATTTAACCCAAACCAGGCAGGACAAAGAGCAGTATAGGCTGAACAGACCTAACTACCACCTCCATAGAGCAATGGTCAAAATTATCAGGACCATATGCTACACCCCTCCCGAACCCCCCCCCCCCCCAAAAAAAAAAAAAACCCAACAAAACAAAACAGCATAATCAGCTAACCCTGTAACCTAAAAATTTGGTTAAATATTTATTACCTTTAAGTGCAACAGCAATGTTATTATGCCTGAACATGAAAACTGATTAAGTCCTTCATAATACATTTACTTAAAACAGAAAACTACACAATTTAAAACAAGCATAACTTCTCAGCAAAAGACAAATTTGAGGATGCTTTCTCAGAGTCTATAATCCTGCAAAATAACCCACGAGCTTGAACTCTGTTCAAAATATAATTTCATCATACCTCAAAATGAATGAAATCTCAAAATAATATCAGCACTTCTCTGTACAACAAAAATAAGACGTGAGCATTAAGTAAATTATCAAAGTATATTAAAACAGATAGCTATGGTAAAATTTTGTCAAAGTAAGTGAATTCATGCCATATCATTCTTTAACATAATCTTTAAGCAGTGGGTAAAATCAACATAGGCGAATTTTTGAGATCTTCTCATTTAGATCTACATAGATTCAACAATTAGAAATAATTTTTCTTAACATTTAACTAAAAACAAATTAAGCAAGGTAACATAATATGACAAGTGCATAGAGAACATGTCGATTCAAGATAGTTGCTGCTTTCTACTTATCAGAAATCGACAACGAATCGTTGTTGACCGCTGAGGGGTCTGGCCGAGCCTCTGTTGGTCTGCATGTGTAAACTGCCACTCCCAGCACCACCACTACAAAGGCCACCAAGTACAGAATGTGGAACTGAAATGGACAAAAATAAATTTATTATTGAAACCGTTAATGAATCTAGTCTAGAATTGATTTTGTAAAAAAAAAAAACAGCAACCAAAAAACAAAGAAAATACTTCCTTGGCAAAAATAACACAAAAACTTTGTTATTGTTGTTATTGGAACCTATGAAAGATATTGATACTTAAAATGAAATACTGGGAAAAATTAAAATGGAAAACAAACTACTTACACTAATTCAAGAATGGAGCATTCTTCCTAAAAAAAAGAGACTGCGAACAGACACCAGCGAGAGTATTCTGACACTGGTTTTTAAACCTCTGCCCCATGAAGAAAAATAAGATTAAATAAACATAGGCAAAAAAACCTACAGCTGTATCTTGTGACAATTTGTCTCTTTAATTAGATAAAAACAATGCCATCCCAAAAAATTATACTATTTTCACACATATCAACTTTTAAATGAAGATCATCTTAGCTACATTTCTAAAACAAAGAGAGTTGATTTTCATGGTTACTCCCTTAAATTTTAGATTTAGAACTTTAAATCAGCAAACAGAACAAAAGAGATTCTTGATCTAACCATGTTATATCAGCATGTATCACGTGAGTCGATACAGATTTCCATATTCTATTCAAAAATTCGAAATATTAGTTATATTACATGTATTTACAAAACAAAAACGAAAAAGAAGGGAAAAAAGGGATACTGAATACATCTGAAGATTATCAGCTTAATAATAACAACTCGCTCTTGAAATCCTGAACTCACTGAATAGCTGAAAATAAATATGCCGAGGATGAGAGCATAAAAATCTGCAGACAGCACAGACAAGTTTGTCACTGTGGCACTTGTTTTCTGTATTACGTATGCCATACACGTATAAATTAGGTAGAGGAAGATGGTGAAGCCCATCCACAGTAGAACTGAGGAAATAAAAACATTTTTGGTTACCTCAGTCTTCTCTCATTTAAAGCTACAACAGTTTCAAAAAAAAAAAAAAAAAAAAAATTCAACATCTGTATGTGGATTTCCCTTTCCCTTTCCCAACACAAAATAATTTTTTTTTCTCCCTTTCAGTTTCAACAAAGTCTAAAAGATTTATTGCAAATTTTTTATAAATCAAAACAAAAACACTCTCTTATCCTTAGCTCTATTTTAGTGTAACATCTCCAAGGCTTTCATATGGCCTTTGTGGAACAACGAAATTAAGTTTAACAATTAAACAAAAAAAAAGTTTGCTGAGATTAGTGGAAATTTACAACATTCATTTTGCTAACAAGAAAAACTAGA
The DNA here is from genome assembly GCA_003991915.1 of Elysia chlorotica. Lineage (NCBI taxonomy): Eukaryota > Metazoa > Mollusca > Gastropoda > Plakobranchidae > Elysia > Elysia chlorotica. Next base: position 331,187 of record RQTK01000470.1, read on the forward strand.
AAATAAAGAAGTCTCGTAATTGGGATAAAATTTTTTGAAAGTTTCTTTCTTTCTTTTTTTTTTTTTAACAAGTTCCTAGCTGAAAATTACTGTAAAATTTATACAAATGATTATTTTGCTAAAAATAATCTGAAAAGAATTATGTCTGATACACCAAAATAAAATGACATCTGAGTTCCAGTACATTCATATAATTTTCATAAGTATTCATAATAAAGAAGAAAAAAAATTATTTCAAAGATCCATTCAGCTTTTTAGAAGAAGCAAATTATTACATGCTCCAAAAACTCAAATAAAAATCCACCTTTTAAACAGAAAAAGGGCAAAATAACATTTTCAAACAAGAAATACCAAGAATAATAAACAACCCATATAAACCTATAGATATGAATCTTAAGTATCTTGCCAAATTATTTTATAAAAACCAAGTTTCACAAAACTTGATGGAGGATAAGACACAGTTCAGGCTGCCGATGAGAGACTAACCTCATGGATTGACAGGCTAAATGTGGAGGTGTCGCCATACTACTATTTTCTATACAAAAAAAATAGTGTGTTTATGCAACAGAAACTACTGAACCCTTTCCCAAACACTATAAACCTCTCATAAAAGTGGCCAAATGTAGAAAACTCCAGATAAGGAAATGAAAAAAAATATATCTCCGTACTGAAACTTCAGAAGGCCAAAAAAAAAAAAAAAAAAAAAATGGTTCACAAAAAAAAAAAACAGGGAGCATTTATATTTTTTGACACCACTGTTAAGTTACAGTATTCAATACAATCTATGCATAGAAAAAATTACGTAAATATGAGAACATGACTTTTAACCTTAGACAGGTAATTGGATCAATATAGCATTGTCTTTCAAGATAATATTTTTTAGAATAGATCAACACTTACCAACTTTATAATTGAAGTCAACTTTTGATAACTCATCTTGTTCAACGACAATCCTTGAAAAAATAAAGAAAAGAAAGAATTATTTTGAAAAATTTCACACAGCAATTATAAGTAAATTTTTATATTGAGACACAGCACAAAACCTGAGCCAAAAATAGAAGGCAAAATAAAACCATTTAATCTAAAATGTAATGAATTTTTATCACATAAGAATATATTACAATTAAAAAAATAAAAAAGTTATTAGTGCTCTAATAACCAGGTCTTTCCAGTGGTGCTGAATTGGAAACATTTGTGATATATGGTTCAGAACTTTTCAAAAAATGGTCATAAGATGAATTCTTGTATTCATGTCAACTGCTTTAAAAGCATCCAAAATTCAATCTCATAAAAGAGCAAAATAATGATTTACTGAAAATAAAAAAGCACAAAAAACAACAGACGACTTACATTTGAACCCCAGACACAAGTGTGCCGAAAACTCCTAACATGCCAAGAAACTCTGAAGTATCATAGTTTTTCACAACAAACTCCTGGGCAACATTGCTGATACCATAGAGCATAGCACCAAACACCACCAGAATGTCACCCACTGCAGGACTGGAGCCTATAAAAAACAAATGATATAAGAGGAGGTATATAAAAAAAAAAAGCCAAATTCAATTAAAATTTTGCTTGATGAAAATAACATTTTTTTAATTGAAGTCACCAACTTAAACATAAGGACCCCATCTTTTAGAGCTAGAATCAATATACATTGTGTAATTTCAAGTTGATTTTGGAATAAATATCTAAATAATGTTTCATATAAGAAGATATGTGTTGTATAGTTAAAACTCTCCACATCATTTTCGTTTTAAACTAGATAATTAATTTCCTTTTCTTTGCCATTAAAAATGTAGTAGAGGCAATTAAAAGAAAAATACACCCAGTCTCACAAATTAAGAGAATAGTCAATGCAAATGGCACTAAAATTTTGAAGTAACTGAGTTCCTACCTTCCCCATCTCCATTCTTTCCTGTGATGACATCTGCTGTTATAAGACCACTAAGACCCACCAGAGCAATAACCACACCTACATAATGTACAAGTTGGTAATGGGTCTTCAAAAAGAGCCGAGACAGAACCATCACAACAGCTATACTGAAGCAGTCCAAGATCTATGCCAAGAGAAGAAAAAAGAAATGAAAATCTCGATGACTATCCCAGTTTTCAATGGAGATTAACTGTTTTATTTCTAGTCATGCTGTGAAATGAATGCCTTTAATAAATTGAACAAAAGATGTTCAGTAAATATTCTACTCCATTGTAGCACCGCCAACCCCTCACAGTAAAAGTTTCTTCTTTTAGATAAAATTCATATAAGTTTGTAATTTTTTTAATGATTTTTACTCGATATTACTTTTGCAATACTAGCCTTAAGGCATATTTATAGTAAAAGACATACTTCTAGTTCTAAAAAGCCTTAAGTCTAATAACTCTCTTATGTAATAACAGTAATAATAATCGTATTATTATGGAGCTACTCCACCCCAAACAATTCTACAAAAATGTGCGTCGGCATAATCTTTAAGTTATGCAAAGACTCTCAATTTTTCTCATTTGAGCATATTAAGCTGAAATTTGAGAACTAAACTCTTAGCCATCCAACATTTATATGCACCAATAAGACAGAAGTCTAAAATTGACGAGTTTTATATAAAAACAAATGTGGGATATGAAACTTTTTTTTTCTTTTTTTCAAGTGCCCAAATTTTAATGCGCTCATTGCAATGTTTAGTTAGAATACTTGTTTAATTGTAAGATTAGAGGATAAAAATAATCCTACTCTAAGAAACTCAATAGTCTGTAAAAGCAAATATGGTGGATCTCTTTATGGAAACATTCTCAATTTTCAAAGAAATATAGTTTTGAGCTTTAGCACACTTCAAATTCATCTGTTATCCTTCAGCTTTGTCCATCCCACAATCCCAACAAATTTCTTGGGTTCCAATAATAATAATAATAATAATAATAATAATAATAATGATGATGACAACAATAACAATAATGATAATAATAATAATAATAATAACAATAACAACAAATATAATAATAATAATAATAATAATAATAATAATAATAATAATAATAATAATAATAATAATAAATAAATAAATAAAAATAATGCCTAAATAAAAAAAAAATCTTACCTGGACGCTAGTAACAGAAGTGTAGGCATAAGCTTTGACAACTAGGTAATTTGCCTCTACGTCAATTATACCTATCAGTGCATACTTAAGGCCATCTACTGAAAATATGACACGAAAAAGGTTTCTATCCCCTTGCTGGTATGCCAGTCGAGTTGTGTGGGTCAAACACAAGAGGGCGTACATAAGAAAGCTCTGGGCTGAAAAGTGCAAAGACAAAATGAATAAATAAAAACATAGATCTGTTTCAGCACCTGTCTTATTAGGTCTGGAGTTTAAAACAAAGACAAAAACAAAAACAAAAACCTAAAAACCATATCATACCAAATTCTGCTTAATACAAAATACTAACCAAGCACGATATTTAAACTAACACTATGCATGACATTTCTTCACCTTAAAAGACCCTCTGTCATCAAAATCATAAAAGAATTATAGAATGATGGAAAATCTCAAACACAAAATTTTAACCAGTAACTGAACAAATTGCATAAAATCATGATCATTGTTTTTATAAGGTTTATTACATGTTTCATTATTATTATCCATATCATTAATTCTTCTTATTTTCAATATACTATATTTAATCATCATCACTCTTATTGTTACTTTCTCATTATTCTTCTTTATTATTATTTAAAAAATTATGACTATTATTAACATCATTGCTTTTGTTGCCGCTAGATACATCAAGCAATAAGAAAAGAAAAAAAAACCCAAAACACTTAACAAACAGGAACAACAAATGCTCACACCCACCTGTGGGCAAGTTGACATTTTGTTTCTGCAGCAGGCCTGAGAAGACACCCGTGCCGCAGAGGAGAACAGAGAGGAACTGGCCCAGCAACAACGGCCGCACTATAGACCTGGCGTGAAAGAAAGCCGGTTTTCAGAATCCACCATCTTCTACTTCTTACATTATTACTTAACTTTGTGTAAATACTAATTTTTTTTTTTTACAAATGGAATCTCGAGTGTAAGTTTTAAACTACCCATGAATGCTATTCAGCCTGCTTCATTTTTGAATGTCTAAAGTCAGTATCATGGCTAAATTGTGCATGGGAACAAAGAAAGATTAAGGGCGGCCTCATAGAGACAAAGCTGGGATATTAGGATTTCTGTCTCAGCCGATCACATTATACTGACACCAATCCTTCCAGTAGAAAAGAAAATATTACATTTTGTGCCTTTCCGAAGGAGTCACAGGGCAGGATCCAGGGTGACTGATTTGAGTCACTACACAAAAAACAATGTCATATTGTTAGAAATCAGAACAGGAGCACATTAAAGTATGGACATTTTTTATCACTACATTGCAACCCAATTTTATGACTGTTTTGAATATAAAACCCCCCACAGCATTTCAACCCCATTTTCTGATTCTATTTTAAGAAACATACATAACAATTAACATGTACCACTTTCAGTTATTTACTAACAAACCTTGTACACAATAGTTGGACACCAGCCATAAGTCTTGATTTTCCAGCTTTCCTCTTGACCTGACCATAAAGAATGTAATCCTCTGACTCAACATCGGATTCATCTGAAGTAGGGCCAAGTGATTCATATGTGCTCATCTTGAATTAACATAGCATAGCTCCTGTGAGAGAAAAACACAACAAAAAATTGCGATTAAAAGAGCCTGTGAACCAGACCTAGAAGAAATAAAACCTACTAACTAATATGTTGAATTTGAGCAGTAGGCCCATCTGTTAAAATGTAATTTTTTCACTGAAAAAGAAGATTCATAATATGCTCTAAATCTAGATATAGCTAGATTAAATCTGGTCAAGTACTACTAACTGTGCACCTTGTGTTTGAAAACCGGCAGTATTAGATTCTAGACCTATAATCTAGATCTAGAGATCTACAAACTAGGCTACATGATAAAGATCTACAGTATTGTTATTTGAGAAGGGGTAGCCTATGTTTAGAATCCAGTATACACAAATAAGTTAATAACACAGTAATTAGTATGCATTCAAGATGAAGTAAGATTGATAAGACCATTATACATGCATTAGATTAAGGGTTATTATGACCTTATTAAGTTTAAAGTTTGAGCGTACCTAAGGTACACTTATGGTGACTCACAGCGTCATTTAGATATCTATTCCAAGTCCCAAGGGACAATCAGCTGTAGCTAAAGTTAAACATGTTATGCTAGTTGCTTGCTTTAGCACCGAGGCCTGAGATCAAATGAACTGGAAATACCAATCAACTGAAAAAAAGATTGCGGTTTGGTAAAACTATTGTATTATGAGTGCGTTTTCTTAGACAAAATTAAGATCATTATATGTTTTAATCCATATATTTCATGCTTGTTTTCTAAAAGTAAGAACATAATCCTCATATGTTCGCAAATTAAAATTATATTGAAGGAATTCAAATGCTCGTCTTACAAATGACTTCCAGCTGAGTACTGACAAGCGTAAGATCAACGAGACATTTGTTTATACGGTCAGCTGATTGAAAAACTACCATGAGCAGATGGGTCATATTTCACATATTCCGTATAATTTTTTATAACGGAACCACACAGGGAAAAAAAAAACAACCAGCAACCATTAGTAGATGCATGTAACTTAACAACGATTTGGAAAAGAGGGGATGAAAAAAGATACACTCTTGAGACAAAGCAAGGAATGGTAGAAGAAATTGAGAAAGACAGTGGCAGTTTATGACACATTACAAAAAGAAGAGACATAAAAAAACAACAAACAACAGAAAAAAAAGAAGGGGGGGGGGGTAGTGTTGGTGAGTAAATAGAGGGTTGAGACAAAGCTAGGATTCACTCCATTATGACTCTCCTAGTACCGGGTATGCATAATTTTACAAAGCGTTTTAAAGGGGGGTCGCTTCTGGTGGTGGGGTGGTGGTGGTGGTGATGGTGTGTGTGTGTGTGTGTGTGTTTGGGCAGGGTGGCCCGCATGCCCGCCTTAAACCCGGCACATAATATTATGAAAGGAGAGAGATTCGTTCTCTTCGATCCAAGAAGCGGTAAACAAGACATTAGTTAGTTTAGTCAGTTGGAGGGTAGCGGTTTTACAATGTACTTTTGCCGACGTGTGTGACTTGCAATGTGAGAGCACATTATTTGGTAATAATAATAATAATAATAATAAAAAACACCCAAAGAAATCGACCTCCACATTTAAAGCCAATACACGCCCAAAAGCAACGATGACCCGATTCCCCCCCCCCCCTAAAAAACAAACAAAAAACAAACAAAAAACAACAACAACAAAAAAACAAACAAAAAACAACAACGACAACAACAAAACGAAAGAAAACAAAAACAAGAAAAAACAAACAAACAAAAAACAGGAGGAATAAAAAAGATGTATTTACACCATAATTATGGTTAAAATAGTCTTGGAACTATTTGCACCTTATGGTGCCCATCTATTGCTTCCCAAAAATGCGGGCAGTCAGCAGTTAATTAAAGTAACCACCAATCGCCTTCCACGCCTGAGCTGCTCGAAAAGTCGCCAACCTGCGTGCGACCTTTAAACAAAAAAAAAAAAAAAAAGCAAACCCACAGTCGCCGACTAGCCTGTCAGCAATGCGACCATAGCGAAGTGCAGCAGCTAAGATCATCAGGACAATAATGTTTTTCTTAGTTTTGCACAACATTATTGTTACCTGATAATTATTCCCATTATTGTTCAACATATTTTTAGAATATATTAAGAAAAGAAAGATAAATGTCGCTTATACTACAATCATGTATTAACGTTTATGAACATAGGCCGCCATGCCAATGAACCATAAACTAGAAATATACAGAAGAAATTTATGGGCTAAAGAAGTTCATCTGGTGACGTTACATGGTGCAAATAGCCCCAATGCTTTCCGGACTACATGTTGTAAATGTGAGGCAACCAGGGTGAATCAGGCACAAGTCGGAAATTTGACTTTTGGAGTTATTGATAGTGTGTTAAAAAGCATTAAATTAATGCATTTTAAGAGTGTTGAAAAATTTGTTAGCTCTATCATTTCTAGAACTTGAGATATTCGAATTATTTTGAAAAAGGTCAAAATATAGCATTTATTACATTTTTAGAGGGCTCTAGTTCTAAACCTATATTGGCGCTTTGTGCCCGATTAACCATGGTACATGGTTGCCTCAATATCCTTTCGCCTTTAAAAAAATGAAATGAGACACAATGTTAACACCGTAGTATTTCCTCCCAGGATCTCATAATAATATTGTAACCTTTCTTTTGATTGGCTCGAATATTGACAGTTGAACAAATCCTAGACATTGTATTATCCATGAAACTGAAAGCGTCACGTGACAAAAACAAACTACGCAACAGGAAGTACTCCTAAAAGTTGTCTAAAGTGTTCAATGATAATGCTCATTGATTATTGATTTCATAGCTGTAGTGGTAAAGAAATATTCTTCACCAAGAGCCTCGATTTTCTACTCATTGGAACTAGATAAAGATAATCATCCCATCGCATACGCTTTAGAAACCCGTGGGGGTACTTCACACCTCAGAAAACATATAATCTAGATATCTGAGTCCAAACATGTGCGATCCAATATTCGAGTATCAGTTTCGTCTGATCCTTATAGGAGACAGCACCGTAGGGAAATCATCGCTACTTCGGTATTTTACAGATGGTAAATTCGATGAAGCCTGTGATCCAACCGTTGGTGTTGATTTCTATGCTCGTTTGATGGAAGTAAAACCTGGTGTGCGGGTAAAGCTTCAGCTATGGGACACAGCAGGCCAAGAGCGATTCAGGTACGTTTCAGTATTAGATCCACTAGATCTAGATCTAGATCTAGATCTGTGAATTTGGTCACAAGGGGTGATAAGAACAAAGAAAACGTCGATTGAGACGCCTGTCTTACCATGCCTTTAGATACCATTTCTATAATGCTAAAGAAATGGATCAATCTTTTTTTTTTTTTAACCTGTAAGACTGTAAGAAGTCATTTTTGAAAATTGATTTGTACTAATGTACGTCACATGACAATTTGCTCGTTTTTGCAATTGCTAATTTAAAAAAAAAAAAAAAAACAGCATAAACAAGGGCCTAAAGACACCAAGGAGACAGCTTTGCTCCATTCGATGAAAGATTTTAAGTTCAGATTTATTCAGTTTACACTAACATTTTAATCTGTAGGGCTCAATGTGGGAGTGACAGTCTTATGAGTCTATCTTGCAGTTGCAGAGTAGTCTAGTGTTAGTGGTACTAATCTTGCTTCTTGATCTAGATAAAACCCAAATAGCTTCATTTGCAGTAAATGGCGATGATGGTGATGATAGGAAAGCATGCTGCTAGAGACTCTAGATTTGTATTGGTCACCCTACAGAGTAAAGTACAAAATGTACTTACACCCATCTCAATTTCGTTTATTATGTGAGCACATAAGTTCAATCAAACAATGCAGACAACAAAATTTGTCTAAAAAGTTTTAGAACTCAAAGCATTAAAAAAAACAATGCTATTAGAGATTCCTAAATGAAGCACAGTAAATTGTATCATGGGAAGTGGAAGGAATACAATTCCTCAATTAAGTAAAGAAATAGAACAATAATTTACTCACTTATACTGTATCAGTAAATAATATGACATTAAATTCATGATTAAGATTTTGAAAATTGTCTGTTAGGTTTATAAAAAGCTTGTGAGAAGATCAAATACAATTTTAAAATAAATTTATAAAAAAAATGTTCTACTACACTGATATAATTATATAATTTCCACATGCCACCCTTTCATGCTCAGCTGAAAATGGTTTCTAGGGACACAATGTCTATCATCAAATGTTTTCACTGGTGTGTTACTGTGCAGTTCTTAGCCTATTCTAGATCTAGGTCTACATGGTTATTAAACAGCTTTACGTTGCTCAGAAAAATCAAAGCAGTGTCTCGGGCTCATGAGGGATATACACACAACTTAGCAACTGAGGGACATAATAAATCAAACACAACTAGAGTTAGAAAAATACATGTAAACGTTTCGCCTTTAATGGCTTCATTGTGTCCCTCAGTTGCTAAGTTGTGCGTATTCCTCTCTTTATTATTATATTACTCCTATTACTTGCGCACATGCATCTACTGTTAGGTCCTTAGCAACTGAGTAGGTGTACTCTTAAGAGTTGTGCTCTTGATTCCTTTTTGGGTACATTTCTATATGGTCTCTTTACATGGATACAATTAGTTTCAGCTCTGCTTGATTCATCAGCTGTTGTAGTTTTTGCCAATGTAGCTTCAGTGGACACATGTACTCTCGATCATGACTTGTGTCTACTGACTAGATGTGTTTTTACAGTCCCCTTAACCTTAGAAGGTATTTGCCTACCATTTACACTTATGGCTGTTACTGGCGCTATCTGGTTAAATTTCATTATTTAAGTTATATTTTTTAGAACTACTAACAGATTTACTTTATTTACTGAAATTCGAGTTTTCTTATAAATATTTTCTTAGAGTTAGATAAACATATTCATCATTCAATTTTTAACTTGCTTCCCTTCCACAGGTCCATTACGCGATCCTATTACCGCAACTCTGTGGGAGTTATGATTGTTTATGACATTTCCAAGCGCAGCAGCTTTGAAAACCTGAAGGACTGGTACGAAGAGGCTCGGGAGCACATCGAGCCTCACAAGGCGATCTTTGTCATCCTGGGCCACAAGGCAGACAATGAGGAGAAGCGTCAGGTCACGCACAGGGAAGGGAAAAGGTTCGCAGAAATGCATGGACTCAAATTTTTCGAGACATCTGCCAAGACGGGGCAAAACGTGGAGGAGTCGTTTGCCCAGATTGCGAGGGACACGTACCAGCATCTCCAGGATGGACATATCAGGATAGAGCCTGGCTGGGATGGCGTCAAGGCGGGGTTTGCCAGACCGAAGGAAACCGTGCAACTCGCAGAGGCTGAAGGCGAAACTAGATGTTGTTGATGTAATTATTATTTCTTTTTTTTTTTTTTTTTTTTTTTAAGTGTGTTGAAGAGTGGAGTCAGGAAAAGGGAGGGGAGGAGAGTAATTTCTGGAAGACATGGAGGAGGGTTGGATATGGGTAACTTAAGAAAAAAGAAACGTTTGAAGAATGCACACCTGTACATGTATCATTTATTATGTATAAATATCGAAATGAATGATTATAATGACTTACATTGTTTTAGATGTGTCACAAAAGTTCATGTAATCACATCTGAAAGTGTCTCATGCTTTTAGTGTGTGCTGTCTGTTTTGCTTCATTGCCAAATTGTACATTAGTTTGCACTTTCAGATATACCTTTACATTATACAATTTTGTGATGTTAAAACTTTACATATTTGCATCTAAATACTGTACATTTTTTAAGAAACATAAATGTATGTATAAACTAACAAAAATTTACTGGAGAAAATAATGTGATCAACATTTAACAGTAGAATTCTTGTATCCAGGATATGGCTTTTATCAAGTTTATAAAAGCCTTTTAACCTCTCGATAATCAAATTATAATAGCTTTTATAAAAAAAAAAGAGATGAAATTAGTTGTAATTTTTAAACTTTCAGACGGTGCACAAATGAATGATATGTAGAGGCCAAGGCCTGCTTAAATTTTCTTTTTTTTTTACAATCGGAACATGTATGTTTATAACCACATCTCAGTCTAATAGTGAATATAATCATCATCTATTTTTGTAAACCTATGTAGACAGCTTAAAACAAATTTACATTGATATAACCTAAAACTTAAATTTTCAAACCTTATTTCGCATATTAGCTGGCACAGTGTTCTTATCCTAAATGAGGATGGAGACTGATTAATCTGTGCACAATGAAAGAAGTTTTGGATTATATATGTTGTAATAAAACATATGACAAAGATTACTACAAAGTAGATGCAGGTAGGAGATAGGAATGAAAAATAATTGTAAATTGAACTGTGTTTTAAGCATTTTTTTTATTATTTAAAAAACATGTTTGAGGTGGTGTTTTGACTCTATTAAACCTGATTAAATTTTTTTTATGTTAGTGTGTAAAAAACCATGCTGCCAGCAACTTATGTATTGCTTGATTACAAAGATATTACATTTTACTGTCGGATGAAAAAAAAAACAAGCAAAAAAATCCTCAATGTTTGTAAAGATAAAAGAAGTTTTTCACAAATGTGAAGCACTGGAAGTCTTGGAACACCTGCTTAGTTGTCAATATTTTGCTGCTGCCATCATAATGCATCATATTCATAGTACCCTTAAAAAGGTAGTTGTTTTTCATCTTAGTCCCATCAGCTTCTAGTCCCATCACAAACCAAGGCGTATTGTTCACAAAACTGATGTGTCCTTCCACATTTGAATCAAAACGTTTTTATTTTTACCTATTTAAATTTACTCACTTGCAGTGACTGATTTTGCTCTTCAATGTTATTATTTGCTTTGTAAGTGCCAATGCATTTCTTTTTTTTTTGACTTGAACTTAATGGTATACAGTGTTTACTGAATAGGTTTTTAAAGATTTAATGATGTAAAGCATCGAGATACTCAAATATATGTATATGCATAATCAGAGTTTAAATAAGGTATCTCCAACCCTTGAAGTTAACATTTTAGTGATACCGTGTGAGCCTGTGTTACCTAAAGTGTGTATTTTTATGATTTCTGTGCTACTTCATTAACACATTGAAAGGATGATATGATATTTTATAGTACATGTGATTATAATTGTTTTGAAACAGTAGGCCCAACAAAGTATTCATTGTTTACTTTGATAGAGATTAAAAATAACTAGTGTACCAGATTGAAAACAAAATCAAATTTTAGCCTATCTGTCAGGACAATGAGGAAAAAAACAAAAAACTTTATTCTCTTAATTTTTCACAACAAAAAGTAAATAAGATTATCAAACACAAAACCTGTGCATCGAAATTTAAAAAAAAAAACAACACCTAACAAAACCATTGCACAAAACTTTATGTTCACTATGGTTGAAATATTGTAAAAGCAAAAAGAAAATAATGAAAAAGATTTTGTTTGTTTAAAATTTTACTTTCATTGTTTTCCTTTGATAAATTTCAAAGGCAGCAAATATTTTCCATACCTGAGAGGGGATGAACACGAATTTGTTTAATGTTCATATGTACATGTTTATCATATATTCATGTGTGAAAAAAAAAAGAAACGAAAGGAGAAAAAAAAAAGCTGCATTATTTTAACATTTGTATAATCTTGGCCCAAAGGCATGATAAAAAGATTCCAGTACAAGAGTTTAACGTCCAATGTCAACACTATTTAGGCTATATTGTAGAAGGGCTCTAGACTGACGTCTGAAAATTCTACACAGGGATACCATGACTCCTGTCTCAGCGGGTCACAATTCCAGTACAAGTTAATCATGTGCAATTTTTATTTCTTGTTCTTGGTGAAATCCTATGAATGTATTTGTGCATTTGCATTTTTTCCTGCCTGTGTGATACTTTTATCATATATTAAGTTTTATTGAGTGATGTTTTCATCCAGATCTTTTATCCTTGGATGCCCACATAGTCTAACCCACATGTATGCTAATGTCATGTGAATTTATTTACTCTGATGAGAGAGTATTTTTTTTAAATGAAAACAATGGTATTGGGTATATTTTAAGTGATGGTGTGCTTGTTTCATACTCTACACTACCATAGGCTAATAGAACAAGTAAACAAAATAATGTTTAATGTTTAGTGTTTAAGTTGGAAAGGATACATTCTTCCAAAATGATTATACATTAATGTATCGGTCTCATTAAGTTAAACGTCAAGGTATTGGAAGTAGCATTAATTTACCCACCCCAAACCTGAGGGGTTTGCCTAGTGTATGTGGCCAAACAACTGATAAGAATCCCTATTTTACTAGATAGAGATTAAGACATAGTTTTTGAAGTAATCTATGGTTATAAAAGTTTTTGCCTCTAAGTCTCACATGTTCATCAAAGCCTCACTGGATTAAAAAAAAAACTAGTTTTTAGGCACACATATTTATTGAGTAATTTTTCTTTTAAAAGCAAGATGATAATTATTGCATATTTTTATTTGGCATACATCTCTCTCCTTTACACTCTTTGTCTTCCCATCCCCATATTTGAGACTTAACTTTTTTTTACAGATATCATTCCCGTTGATCTAATCAGAAAAACAAAATATCTTTAGACGCCTCCCTTCGTTTGATAATCTGAAGACGAGACCTCGTTTTATTCAGTGCAATGAAATATATAATTATGTACATGAACTATTATTGTAATTTTTATGAGACAGTGTAAAAAACAACCCACAAAGAGCCTAATCTGCATATGCATCTTTTACGCAATTCATTAAATTTTGAACCTTCCCATTATTTTTTTGGAAAATTGAAACTTTCCTCAGCAAATTATGTTACTTGTGTGTATTTTAGCGCTCATCCACTGTAATTTTTCTCAATCACTCTATCTAATTCACGCGATATTAATAATAACAAAATAAATAATCTTACGAAGCATATTTTTCCTTCGGGTCAAGTATACGGGTATATAAAGCACAATAAGCATTCTCAGGCTAACTTGAAAATACTATCTAAAAAGAAGTATGGTTTAGAACAATAGAAATCTTTTTTTTTTAAATGTCATTTGTAGTCGTCTAGCGATGAAATTCATGTTCTTTTACATGCTAGTGTCAAATTAGAATATCAGGCTCAGTAGACTGCTATACTCAAAATGAATTAAAAAGGACTGAATTTATACACATTTCAAAGTATGTTCTTTCTGATGGAAAAATGAACCCTGAGAAGTTATTGTGGATAATTTGTCCTTTGTTTTTTTTTAAATTTTGGAATGTTTTTTATTTAGTGTCATATTTTCCTTTTTCTATTTGCATTTAATTTTTATTGTAAATAATTTTTTTAGAACACGGCTTACATAATTATTTGTGTATACTAGATTCAACAACATTTAGTTTTAAGTTGACCTATTTTCTCCCTTTCAAATCTTACTTGAATACTCACAGTCACTGTAATTCTAAGCCTTGTATCTATGAACAATAAATTATACAAACATACATATCATCACCTTAAAAAAGTTATGAACCTATAAACATTACATCCTTCTCTTTTTCTTACCATATATATATGGTATAAACATCTCTGCATTTTTGGATGTGCACGGTATGTAAATCTTAAATGTGTTTTATGATTCTTTCCTTATTTCCATTAGTTAAATATTAATTTGGAAAGAAAGCACCCACTAGTCAGATTGTCTGCAAATGTTGAAAGATGGCTCACTTGTATAAAATCATGGAAAAAAAGTAGTCAGACAATGGAGTTCTTTTTTTGTTTGTTTGAATTTTCATATTTAAAACAAATTTGTCCGTCACATAAGTGACACATTTGTTGAGACTCAGTCGAGATAAAAGGAAGGTAACTACACATACAAATAGTATTGATGACTACAACACATTTCGAAGAATAGCAAAAACGATATGTAAACAATTTTTTTAGGAGATTGTGATGCTTTAATTAAATTATGACATAACAAAAAAATGTATACAATTTAAGATTTAACACTTTTGTTTATACAGAAGAAAAAAACAACAATCCCAGAAATTTTGAACAAATGTTTTGTTTATTTTGCACAGACTCAAAGTATTGAATATTGAGGGTAGGAAACACTGCACAAAGCACCTCAATATGCATGGACAGTCTCATTTATGTCTAGTCTTATGTCTCAATAATTCTTGCACCTCTCAATACCTTATAATATAATCCACATCATCCGAATCAATGTACAAATGAATTGTATGTACATGTATTTTTGATTATTATTTAAATTGAGTTTTTTCGTTACCCTAAGCTTTCATTCACCTTCCATGAAAACTTAACATAATTATTATAATTAAAATGGATGGTTACATGTACATATACTTCTTTTTATTCTGGTTGTCGTTTGATTATATTTTACACATACATGTATTCTGGTACACATTGTGACAAAATCAATGTGTATTGAAGACAGCTGTGGATTGGTATCAAGTTTTCACATTTCAGATCAGCTATAATTACATATTTTTTTTAGATCTAAAAACCTCTAAAAAAATAAAGGTCTCTCTCTCTCTCTCTCTCTCTCTCTCTCTCTCTCTCTCTCTCTCTCTCTCTCTCTCTCTCTCTCTCTCTCTCTCTCTCTAAGGAAGAAAGATTGACTTAACACTGCCTATCCATTCACGCCAAGCTCCACAATGTTATTGTGTCATATTTTTAATTTTATCTTCTCAATCAGCGAGTTGATAATGCCGGTATGCCACCCATGTTCATGAAAGCTGATGTATGAAAATCTTTTAATTTACTCTGCATATAGTTTTTGTTTGTTTTCAACTATATTTGCTCCCTAAATACATTATTGTTAAAATGATCTTTCCCCCCTCCGTTATTTTCTATTTAATGTTAATAGATAATTTAATTTCTGGAAATCCCATTTTTTTCTTTGGGCAGTGATTGCATTTTAACTTTAAGGTATTTTTAGTCTTTTTTATCCTACATACACACAGTATTTTGGCAGCAATGCTCATGAAATCACACTATTTAAAATTTTTTTTCAAATTCATATCGAACGAACCAATAAAGATAAAATGAAAATATTTGCAGATGTTAAAACTTTGGCTTTTTATCTTTCAAATAAAATGTTTATTTCCTAGCTTACATCGTGTAAATAGGTCAATTTTATTTTAATCAGTGCATGTATGCTTGTGAGGATGACTAAAGAGTAACTTGTCATCTATGTTAAGATAAGCAAGGAAATTTAACTCGACCTAATGATCAGCTTCTATTTATATAGCACAGCAGGAATGACCTACTTTTTTGTCTATTGCATTTACACAATTTCACCAATGAAATGGATAACTCTTATTGTCTTGTTCTCTTGCTTTGTCTGCTTTTATTGATCTGCAGTGGCTTCTACATATATACATGTATTCAATGTGATATGTTATATGTGTCATTTGATTTTTAGTGTAATAAATATAAAATATCTGTCAGAAACTAATGATGAAACTTCATGTAGTTTGCGATTTTTTTTGTTTGGAGAAAAGTATAAAGTGTTTTTTGTTTATGACATTTGATTGTAGAATAGAATTGGTGTGAAAACAGTTATGTGAAGTTGTACAGATCAAGAACAATTTAACATTTTCTCATTTTTTCTTCTTCTGAATTTTACCCCTTACACAGTACAGACAGATTGATGGTTTATCAAAACTTCACATTCTTTATTGACATATTTCTAATCTGGGGGAAGTGTAACTGTTTAAAAATTGACTCGTTAAAAAAAAATTTTTTTTTTATTAATACATCATTTTCCTACATATCCGATCTTGCAAGTGCAATGGTTTTGATGTCTCATTAATGGAATAGTTTAGATGGGCTTCAATTTTCGTGAATAGGACTAAAGTTATCCAGCTTGAGGAAAAAAATTAATAGTTTTTGTTATAGAATTTTGTTTTGGCCAGGAATAGGTGTGGAAAAGATGTAAACAGAAATTATGTGTCAATAAACGTTAGGTGATGATAGCTCTTCAGGTTATCAGGAAATGAGCATATCTTGTTCAGTAGAGCAATAACCTCACTGCTTTTTTAATCATTGAATACATTTGTACTTTTAATTAAACAAGTGTCGTCTTATCATTCAATGAGTGTGATTATTTTATAAAACAATTCTGTATACTTTGATTTTTACGTCCTCATAATAATAATAATAATAATAATAATAATAATAATAATAATAATAATAATAATAATAATAAAAAATGAATTCTATGAAATATGGCACAAAAAGAAGTAACAGAGAAGAAGACTATCTATATAATTTATACAAAATTTAACTCACTCAAAAGTTACCTGAGCGTATAAATCAACATGTAAAGAAAGGTGTACAGGATTTATGTTTTTTTTAAACGCCATCGAGCCCTTTGTTCTGAATCAAAATAAGGACAACCAAAGACTTCTACCACCACCAAATATAAGCCTATGTGGTTTGCCATTAAAACATTTCGGTTTATTTATTTTAATTTATTATGTTTATAAGATCACCTTTTTGAACCATATTATAATATCAGTATTTATTTCAATGGCTAAAGAAAGCGTCATTGATTTTCTTCGACCTCAGTAAAACCGGTGTTTTGTTAATGAATAACCCCATTTTTTGGAGTTACTCCCCTTAGACCTAGTCCTATAATTATTAGCATTAATAATTATTATGCCAATATTATTACTGTTCCATATGTTTGATTCCGCATAGTGTTAGGCGGGGAACCGAAAAAAAAAAAGAAGGGGTGGGAGGTGGGGGTGATGTTATTAAATATTACAGTATATTATGTTTGGCTATCTTGCAAGACCATTCTCTGTTTGATGGTCGATAGTGTGGGAGTTTCCCAGTAAAAAAGAAACATTTTAGGCACAGTATCAATGGATCCCTGATATGAATGAATTCTATATGTATACGAGGATTTTTTGTTTCCCTTCACGATGTCTTTGAGGCTAAAGACGAGTATGTGCAGTTATTATATACATTGTACTTTAATTTTATAAGCTTTTTTTGTCAGTAGAAGAAAAGTGTGAATTGAAATGTGCATCATTGTTTATAAAAATTACCTTTGTTTCTTAGGCTTTTCCTTATTATAAATGCATGCCTTTTTGTTGCTTTTGTGAGTGCGTGCTTGATCAAATTAATAATAAATATTCTCTGCAGGTGTGACTTTTGCTGTTTTTTTTATTTATTTAAACGGTCGTACATGGTGGAAATTAACGTAAAACAGGGAGCACCCGTCAATCTGTATGTCCGCCTTCTTCTTTATCTCTGTTTCTTTCTGTCCATGGTCTCTTTTTTTAAATTGTATTTCGCCACACTTTCTTTTCTCTCTCATGTCTGCCTCTCTCTCTCTCTCTCTCTCTCTCTCTCTCTCTCTCTCTCTCTCTCTCTCTCTCTCACTCCATCACTCCATTCTCTTGCATTGTACACCTAGTCCATTGTTAGGTGCAACCATTCTCATTGTCTTAGGCATGTTTGTTCACGCGTTTGTTTATCGGACGCAATTACTACTACAGCTGTCACCAGCCTGCCAAGGTTTTCTTCCTTCTTTGTACTAACATTACTTAGACTTGAGCTCCTCTCTTCTCCCACACCTGCATTGGCTGTGCTGCTAATCTTGTCGCCGTTTGGCCTTGGCGCTTTCTTGTCATGGGCTTGATTTACTTACTGAGTGCTGCTCTTCAGGCTTTGTTTTTGTTGTTGTTGTTTTTTTTTCTTTTGACTTTGCCCGAGTTACTATGACAGTGCGTGCAACCCCAAATCCCCATTTACACCATTGGCTTTCTTACGAGGCTCCCAAAATAACAGGTAAAATCACAAAACAGAATGGATTTAGTGAACATGTTTTGGCATAACAAGAGTAAAAGACAAAACAGAATGGATTTAGTGAACATGTTTTGGCGTAACATTAACAAGAGTAAAAGTGATATAATTATAATTTTTTAATTCGTATCGACATACATACGTCATAGTTCATATTGATATGTATTCAGTAATTACGAGCGTATTTTTTGTTCTTCCTACAAGCCTACTAGTCTAAAAATTAATATTAGCCGTCCTGTGTCTAATTATTTTACTGATTATAGCTCACCTTTGTTCTAAATTCAAAACATTTGTTTATTTCGCTGACCGTGCCTGGTTTTTTTTGAAGGCTCGCTTATACTATTACTAGCAGAACCACCAGCCCAAATCGTCGTCTTTTTTTTAAAACCATGTTTGTTCGGACCTGCGGCTAGACGAAAAATACTATAGCGGTCAAAGTCCTAGTAATTTGGGATGTCAGTATGTTTTCTGGTAAAGAAGTCAATGCTGCGTAAAACACACACATGCATTATAAACGATAAGTGTACATTTACCATACCCCATCATTATATACGTTTCCGTGTCTATTGATTATTCATATACATAAACAGCTGTTTGGGCGATAGCTGCCATTATGTGTGGATTAAAAATATCCAAATAAAAGAATTTGTTTTTGTTCGTTGTGTAATATTGATTTCTTTTATGTTCTTGTTATTATAGCATTTAAATGAGAGTTCAAGAGCAATTGACAATGTCATAATTACTACTCTATCCATTTCATTAGCTCTGTTCATCGATGTGTTAATCGTCACAGAAGGTTGGCCAATATCTTTCGTTAACTCATGAATGAGATCGTATTGTTTAAACGATCGGTCGGAGTTTTGAAAAGCTATCAGTGCAAATTTGGTAATCGTGATATAGTATAACTGAAATTACGTCTAAAAGAACAAACAAGGAACTAGTTGACTGGCCGTATGGCATTACAGAGAGTGAGAGAGAGAAAGAGAGAGATGATAAAAGAGAAAGAATTAGGAAGAAACAGAGATAACAAGGGAAAGAAAGATAAAGAACGAAAGACAGAGAGTGACAGGAGCAAAGAGAAAGAGATAATATTATGAAGAAACAGAGTACGAGAAAGGGAGAGAGGAGAGAGATAGAGAGAGAGAGAGAGAGTGAGAGAGAGAGAGAGAGAGAGAGAGAGAGAGGAGAGAGAGAGAGAGAGAGAGAGAGAGAGAGAGAGAGAGAGAGAGAGAGACGGATAAAATCAACTCACCTAATATGGAGCAAAGCAAACACTGGAGTTAAGTTCAGTTTAGATTGACAACAGACCACGTCCTTCCGTAAGTAACTGCAACAAATAGAGTTAACCAAACAACAGCTTTTATAAAGTACTGACATAGAATGTAACTTTTTGGTACAGTTAAGATAAACATGCCCATGGCATGTTCAAGTTTGGTGTCTCGTCGTGTATCCAGATAGGTCTCAGACGGTCTCAATGAGACTAGTACATAAACTCAAACGTCATGTTAACTTTCTCGTTTAAAAAAAAAACAATGACAAGTTAATATGAAACCGTACTCGACCAGTTACATAATCAGAAGGTAAAAAAGACCAACAACAATATAATTATGCTAGTATGCTATGTATGAAAAAGAGTGTAGTACTAGTCTTTGAACATCAATCAACGAAATTATTTTTGAAGGTTGACATGAAGTTCCATTCTTAAAACATGCAAAATTACTTTACCTATATTTCATCTAGAAAAGGTTATAAAACAAGACCCACCAACGCCAACCCTTTAGCATACGCTTGATACACCTAAACTGTTATCAACAGTTTTAGAGGGGTTAGGAGTAATTAAGAGATACAAACAATGTTCTTCTAGTTCAATTACTCATAGATACGACCACGGGTGTTGCCATACAGAGACATTCACATTTACTTACAATGACAGAGCAAGATTAACAGGGACTAACAGGACTTCAGTCTAATCGGGCCACTTCGTACTGAAACATACCCAACCACTAGAAAAAGATGATGAATTTGACCGAAAGTAGGACCGAACTCTGGACTTCTCGAATAGAAGCCCAACGTTCTACCGCTTAAATAAGACCACTCCTCTCGTCGCTCGTACAATTAGTGGCAAGTTATACTACTTGTGAATGATCTGTAATTATGTTGATCGGTCTAAAAATAATATTATAAATTCTAAAAAAAAAGGGTTTGAACTGATCGATGTACAGACCTTTTGGCACGACAAGACATATCTCCCGGTATTCCTGCGTTGTCTGGGTACAATTTTCAATAACATTAACAATATATGAACTTGTCCGCTAGAAAATCAACCAACACAGAGAATCTTAATCAAGGGCCTGGGTATAAAGCAAGTTATCCAAGGGAGTTAAACAAATAAAAAAGATAAAACTTAACTTGTTACTAAAAGGTTAGCCCCCTTTATCAAAGGGAAATAACTCTGTATAAAGGGAGATAATCCAAAAAACAAGCAGGGGGTGCGGCTTACCGCCCATGAACCTCGCCATTTATATATGTGGACATATATAGGCACTCTCAGGATCGCGGAACCACCACACCACATTGACGAAGTACCTAACGCCTGTACCTCTGAGGACTTTGTGGTTATCACACACCTTCCGACAAAGCTTCCCTGCCAGCTTTCGATCACCAATGTGAGCCGGTGTTTTATGGGAGGAGCCGCATCAGTACTCATGTCATAAATTACGATGAGGCGCGTATCGTAATAGCATGCGGACCTTGGCCGTTTTACGGGCCTTAACACCGTTAGGGATCGGAGCCAGTTCAAGGCGAACTTGCGTTGCCAAGCGACCTTGAACTAGTTTTATAAGTACCCCGGTCAAACATGGATCTTTCTCAATGCGGTTTACATATTCTGCATATTATCGCATATAAACTTATCACATTAATTTTTTACGATAAAATTACAGTTTAAACTTTTTCCTATTTATTAAAATATTATATATAAGTAGAACACAAAATAACAGCTTTGCTTTTAATTATCTTTAAAACAATTGACATTTTTTTGGGTTTTGGTTAATGAATGGAAACCTAGGGAAAAATAGCTTAAATTGTTTCCCCTGTCGTTTGCCTAATGACATTATTGACAACATACTGACAGTTCACTGAGCTCAAATCGAAATGTCTCTATAGCCCTGGGCTATCCTTACCAACACCTGGATAGTCTCAACAAGTCGTCACCGGTGAATTTGAGGGATTTTGCCTTAGGCATTAATTTTTCTATATATTTTTAGAAATAGATTCATTTCATTCACTTATTTACAAAGCAGGAAATCGTTCTATTTAAGCAAAACAATTTTTCTGTTTTAAGTGATGATCTTCACAAACATCAGCAAATATTGACCCCCATTACTTGATGTTAGCTATAAAAGTGACTAAAACATTAGTACGTGTTTCTATTCTTGATGTGTAACTGTCTAGAAAGTCAATGCATTCTTTGCACGATCTCTATCTATTTTTATCATTTACAATCATAAATAAATTATGTCTCTTTATTCTCCATAAGTTCACTTTATATAAACCAAGAATTTTTTTTTTACCGCTACATTAAACTGACACCGACCCAAACTGTAGGGAGCGAAATCGCCAGGGCTTGAATCCAGACCTTTTGCATCGGAAGTCGATGTTCTACCCCAGGACCATCGCCCCCTCCCAAACAGGTAAGGGGAGTAGTCTTTATGGGTTCTATTCAGTTGTAAGCTTGATAGAAAAAAGAATTACTTTTATCATACAAGAAATCATTTACTTCAGTGACTAGCCCACCAATAAGAGGCATTGGTAATCCCGCGGTTCGAAACCTACAGTTGGTCCAAAATTTATTAAATTTGTCAGATTTCGTGACATGAGTAGGTGTCTGTTTAGTTTGACTGGCTGAGACAGAAGCTCAGGTCTCTCAACTCTGTTTCGTGTACGGTAACACGTAAAATGTCAGATCTCAGTCATGGTATCCGTCTACAATATAGCATTGGTGCTGATGTTACGTTAATTTAACATGGCTTACTTTAGCACCTTTTGGTGATGGAACAAATATATTCTCCCTGCAGCATACCAGTATCAACATTTCTGATGTCATTATGTCAATAAAATGAGTTATTTTCCTGCAGTATTAATAAATTATCAATCCTAAAAATATATTGCCATTGGAATATGATTGCGAGTGAGTTTATCAAAAAATCTCTCTCTGACTCTCTGGTTTCTAGTCTCTGTCTGTGCCTTTCTGCTCTTTTCCTTTTCTCTTTAAAGTTAAACAAAGATTCAATTTTTTGTGTGCAAAAAAAAACAAACAACAAAACCAAAGAGACAAACAAACAAACAAACAAACAAAACAAAAATAACAGCAAACAAACACCAACATCTTTCCCTTTACCAGCCTTTTCAAAACACTTGTTTTTAGTTCAGTTCTCTTAAATTAGTGATATAAACTCGACGCCAGACAAGTATTTAGAGTATGTTTCCTAACTCATGCAATGACATAAACAAAAGCAAACGAAAAGGTGGTAAAAAACCACCACCGCCACCACCATCACCACCACCACCACCACCACCACCACCAACAACAACAACAACAACAAAAACAACAACTATAACGAGAACAAAAACACAACGGCAGCAACAATAAAAAACAACAACAAAAGCCACAACAACAACAACAACAACAACAACAACATCAACAGCAACAACAACAACAACAACAACAACAATAAGAACAACAACATCAACAACAATAAAAACAACGACATAACTTAGAAATAAATAATAAAAAAAAATAATAAAACAAACTAGTTGGTATCTGAATTGAGATCTACGCCACATTCCACGATTTAATCATTTTTTTGCAAACAATATTATAATACGCATCTCAGTCTTTTAACACCTCCAGCTGTTTTCATAATCGTTTCTCTTGTTCTCCTCACAAGTTTGAATCTTCCTCTTGCCAAACTCCCAGTTGTTCTCCAATGTCTGTCTTAAACCTTTGGGGCTCTTGTTGATTCCATATCCATCTCAAGTTGTTTTTTTTTTCCTGGAATTAACACACGGAGAAGGCAGTGAGACAAGGATTTACAATCATATTACAGCGAAAACAACAACAATAACAATAACAATAACCACAACAACAACAACAACAACAACAACAACAACAACAACAACAACAACAACAACAACAATAACAAAATAACAATCGCCAACACACAGCGAGAGCCGTTCTTGTTTCTTTGTCAAGAATTGTATTACGAGATATACACCTGGATGTATCTCCATGAATCGCATGTTAAAACAAAACTTCCGCAGTTAAAACAAAACTTCAACAATAACAGCAATATCATCATCAACAGGAACAACAACAAAACTACGCATGATGACATAAACCAACGTACGACAAGAAATACCATTATTGCATGCAATCTTTTGAGTCAGTCAATGGTCAACTTTAACTGAAAATTTTAATCATGGTGAGCTCGTTTTTATCATGTATCTTAAGTTTATAGTCAACGGGTAGAGCGTTTGATATCAAAACGCGAAGTTCCAGGTTCAAATCCCGATAAGGCGGCTTTTCTCCCTCCTCCTCCTCCTCCTCCTCCTTCTCCTTACTACTACTACTACTACTAATACTAATACTATAAAAATGTATCCAAAAAGGAAACAAGAGCACAACACTAAAGAGTACACCTACTCAGTTGCTAAGGACCTAACAGTAGATGCATGTGCGCAAGTAGGATTAATATAATAATAAAGAGAAGAATACGCTAAACTTAGCAACTGAGGGACAAAATAAATCAAACACAACTAGAAATAGAAAAAATACATGTATACGTTTCGCCTTTAATGGCTTCGTCAATAATGACTACTACTTCCACTACCACCACCACCACTACCTCTACCACTACTACATCTAAATATCATGACCTACACTAACAGTAATTTACTCATATGGCAGTTTCCTCTTATAGCCTTACTATGGATGCCGTGATAAAGAGGAAATAATTTAGCAACAATAAATCACCTGTCTTTAATATTTATCCGCCGGAGTATAGAACCCTTTAACTCCTCAATAGTTCTCCGTTTGCAGGTCGGCGATGTAAAATCCACGACCAGACCAGCCAAGTTGGGCTGTGGCACGGTACTTCTGTTGATGGATTATGGAGAGACAGAGAAAAACAGTGAGTTGAAAGTGTAGTTGTGGAGGAATAGGAAGTGTTAGGGGGGTAAATTGGCTCAAGTGGTAGAACGTTTTTTTTTTTTTAATTCTGGAGGTCTCCAGTTCGAAACCCATGATTGGTCACAAATTTAATTTGTCCAATTCCGTCCGCTAGTGGTTGGGTCGGTGTCAGTACATGTATAATTATTGTGAATGTCTGAGAGTTGTTGTTGAGTTATTTTAACGTCCAACATCAGCACTATGTAGGATATATTGTGGACGGGCCCCAACACTAACGTCTGACAATTTTATGTGCTCCACACACGAGACAGGGCGGGGATGTCATAACTCCTGTCTCAGCCGGGCACATTATACTGACACCGACCCAACCAGTAGGAAGCGCAATAGCCAGGGCTCGAATACGGACATTTTGCGTCGGAGGCCGATGTTCTACCCAAGGACCACCGCGCCCCCAATGGCTGAGAGAGGATTCCAGGTATCCCCGCACTGTCTCAGGGTGGTATTAGGTGAAATTTTCAGACGTTAAGCCTACATAGTGCTGAAGTTTGAACATAACGTATCAATGTATCTTAAGACTTGACGTAAGCCTCTGTATTCGTATTTATTAAAATGATTCGTAAACTTACTACTCATATAAAAACGGAGTCATATAAAATATTACGATTCACTCAACTATTCACCCCTACCCTCACCCCCCCCCCCTTACACACACACGTCCTTAAAAAAATAACGGAGAACGAAAACTTACAGGTTTCGCGTCAGAGATGTCAGCCACGTCGCACTGTTTCCCGTCAATGTAGTCCTGTTTTGTGCAGGATGTCCTGGTTAGGGCCACGTCCTCGAGTTTGATGTTAGCTCCCTGGGCAGGTAGAGAGAGAGAGAGAGAGAGAGAGAGAGAAGGAGAGAGAGAGAGAGGGAGAGAGAGAGAAAGAGAAAGAGGGAGAGAGGGAGGGAGAGAAAGAGACAGAGAGAGACAGAGAGAGAGAGAGATATTTAGTGTATAATTTAAATTTTTATAGGATAAAAATCGTTCTTCTTTATAAAAAGCTTATAGAAAGTTTATTTTTCTAAATTAAAAAAAAAGACGTTAATAATAATAATAATAATAATAATAATAATAATAATAATAATAATAATAATAATAATAATAATAATAATAATAA
>RQTK01000471.1:0-37378 GCA_003991915.1 Elysia chlorotica
GAAAGATTGAGTTTTGTTTTATTCAGGAGCCGAAGAACAAGATACATGTAGCAGTGTTATCTATATAAAAACTGAAGTGTTAACGGTAGTAAGTAAATAGATCTAGAAGAAACCTTTAGCAACCATGACTTATCTTGTATCCAAAGGTAGATGGCACATCCACTGAACATAAAAGACATTCTAAGACTGACAAGATCCACAGCCCCTGAATAAAGTTTCACTCACAACCAACTCTCTGATCACACTCCCTTCTAAAGGCTAAGGTACCTGAGCAAACCTAACTCAGTTCACAAAGTACGCACAGCACAAAAACGGCTAGATGGTCAGACTAGGGGTGAAAACTTGGGACTGGGAGGTATTGTTCACCTGGTTAACTGACCCTCTTTTTGTTGGTTTTCTTTGAGTCTGAGTTTGTTATATTTGAGTTTTATTTCTATGATGTATATTAGTTACCGTATATTACCTTAAGTTTTTTCTTCCTTTCTTTTCAAGATATCAGGAGGCAGCGTCACCCCAAAATGTGCCTTAGATTGTGGAGCTGGGATAGGCCGCATCACTAAACGCCTGTTGCTCCCTATCTTTGAAACTGTGGACATGGTCGAGCAAGACAAACATTTTTGTGACAATGCCCGCGCGTTCATTGGCCCAGAGTCCAGCAGGGTCACCAACGTCTTCTGCTCGGGCCTGCAAGATTTTGTTCCTGCAGAAGGCAACTACGATTTGATATGGAGTCAGTGGGTTCTAGGCCATCTCAAAGATGAAGACCTGGTCAGGTTTTTCCAAAGGTGTCGCGCTGGCCTGACGGAGAGTGGAATCATGGTGGTCAAGGAAAACACTGTGGAAGCGGAGGAGAAGACATTCGACGACAGTGACAGTAGTTACACCCGCACCAGGGCAGAGCTCAGCGACTGTATGTTGAAGGCGGGCTTCAAAATATTAGCTTCTCAGAAGCAGAAAGACTTTCCTAAAGACCTTTATCCTGTATACATGTTTGCATTACAATAGGGTTTTAGAGATTTGCACTCGCTCTCAGTCTCACATTCATAAAGGGGGAGAGGCATTTCTGTTAATAATGTTTGTATCCATGGGTGTCATCTGGATATACAGTTTAAGCTCCATGACTTGTTTGTAAATATATATACGCCATGTAAAACTTACAATGATTGAGTGCACGTTTTTGCAATCCCTTATTAAGTTTTGGTCCAATATGTAAATAAATAACACACAGTTCCTTGATATTAACATACATTCAAGCCAAGCAGATGAGTATCTCTTTGTGGTCACTTTAGGATGAAAGTTAAAGAGTATGTTTAGGGAGTGCTTTTTCTAAATTTGAACAGTTGAACTGTCTTTAGTATATGGATTCTATGTATGACAGCATGTGAGTAAAGCAAATTGATTTACAGTTAAAAGGCTGTCGCTATCTGCATAAATGTTATAATTTGATACTTGCAGGTATAATTAGAACTTTAGTAAGGATGTGCTTTTTTTAAAGTAACCATCCTGTTTTTTTATTTATGTAAAAATTAAAAAGGCAATCTTTTAAAACAAATTTCTGCTTTGCCATCGTTTTTTTTTTATATGTCCTTTTTTCATTTAGTTGCACATTTTTATTCATCAATTTTTAATACAAAAAAAAAAAACAATTTAATGTACAACTGTTATATTTACTATTTAGCTTAAAACATAACTAAAATATTTCATGTCTATACTGACAATTTTAAGATTTGGTACTGGTATAAGAATTAAAGATATACTGCTTTAAAGTTGAATCAGATGAGCCGATATTATTATTAAAAAAATGTCAAGTTCTTATAATTGTTAAGTTCTAAGAATTTAGAAAAAGATTCTTTTTCCTCCTAATCCTATGGGAGCGTTGCTATTTGTGAAACTTGTGTAAACCAAGTAGAAACTTCACTTTATTGACAGCATTAACAAAAAAATTCTATGACCCTGAAATCATCTCAAGGATCTTATGAAGATCATTTGTGCCTAACTGAAATATGTATACATGCATAATAATGAATTTATATTCTTCAAAGAGCTAAAAATTAACATGCAGTTGATTATGAATAACTCCAGTTGACTTGAAAATTGTTGAAAAAAATTATCTTTTTCACATGTTATCTGTATTTTTTAATAAATTTTAATAAGTACATACATTTGCTGAATTGATTTCTTTCTATAGTTCATTTTGAAATTATATCGCTCA
The DNA here is from genome assembly GCA_003991915.1 of Elysia chlorotica. Lineage (NCBI taxonomy): Eukaryota > Metazoa > Mollusca > Gastropoda > Plakobranchidae > Elysia > Elysia chlorotica. The sequence continues at coordinate 2,213 of RQTK01000471.1, forward strand.
CAGAAGCTCATTGGCTTTCATCAAAATATGATTCATTTCAAGGGTACAAGGCATTCAGTACTCTATTTTTATAAAACCAAGCCTTGTACTTGTAGACATCAGGTTTTGACAAAGTTTTTTCATAAAAACAGAAAAAAAATCCTAGTGTTTTATTCATGGACTGAGACAACATGATTACTTTTGAAAAGCAACAGTAACAAAAAAGATTTGAAACAAAGTGTTGAATTGACATTTTCATTTATTATATTTATATACATTTAAAAAAACTGACCAACTTGTATGTCAACATAAACAATTCATCAAAAGTGATAAAATTAAAGTGTAAACATGTATAAGGTACCCGGTACACGTATAGGGTGAATAAAAGAAAAAAAAAACATTTTTGTTGTTTTGCTGTGGGGTTTTTTACAATTTGTGTGATGCCAGTAAAAATTTAGGAAGTCGGTAAATTAAAGTGAAACTGATGTAATAATATCATTGTCTGCGTGAAAGAGTATGATCGAGTACTTTTCCTCTTAGGAAAGAAACTAATTACCTTTAAATAAACATAAATTCAAGCAAAAAATATGTAATGGAGAATTTTAAGATATAAAAAGTTTGTACGGTATATTTGGAATAGAAGTAAGTGTGTAGATATGTTATTATTAAGGAATAAAACAAGCACACAAATAAGGGCATATCGGCAAAGTGAAAAGTTTGAATACACTTTTTATCAATAAATAACAAAGGTTTTTTTACAGTTGTGATCAAGTGGACATATAGTTCAAATGAAATTATGTGTTTTTAGTTTTTAGAATGTGTTCAAATTTCGTTTATATTATGTATAGTTGTGACCCACAGGTTAATAATCACAGCATATGATTATAAATACCATTTTCATAAAAATAATTGAGTCAAGGAATAATTTACACAACCCTTAGGCAATACATTTATCATTCCTTTTTTTTTCTTTCCGTTTTTAGCAGATTTTAATACACCCATCATCTGATATGGATGAGGGGGGTGTATTTAAAAACACAAAAAAAATCTAAGTTTTGCTGGATTACCCCTTGTGAGATCACACAAATTTTAATCTACTCTGTTTTTCACAAAACTGTTTGATATTAGTTTGAATGTTTGAGCAATACATCATTTTACCCTCCTAATGTTCGAAGATTATCAGAATATGTTGATGGCTTGAGTTACAAATGCATAATTGGACACAAACAATTAAAAAAAAGAAAGAAAGAAAGTTGAGTAAAGTGAACAAGGGTTAGAAAATAATCAAAATTTGTAAACATTTTAAGACTCTGAATTGACCTCAAAAGAAGGAACTTCACATTTGTGTATGTATTGCACACAAAAAAATTAAACTGGCAAACTGACTTATGTTTCAAGTATAATTTTGAATTACATGTATGGCAATATGTTTATGGGGACTCATTGGAAATGTTCCTACTATGTAATTAATTTTATCAGCTTTCTTCCACACATGTAAACATGTATTACATTGCTCTCTGATACCATTGTTAAACTATTTGTAAGGGTCAGAGAAATTAGATTTTCACACTTTTGTGAAAATAAAAATTACAATAAAGGAAAACAAAATTAATAAAGATGGTCAATATTTGTATCACTTCTCACATGGTAATTTCATAATTTACCAAAAATATTTCTTGGCGTTATTCTACTTGGGGGAAAATTTTTTTAAAGATTTATATAACCCTCCAGTAAGTTCATTCAGATAGAAAAATAAATTCAATGTAAAATGGAACTCTAAAATTGCACGAGATTAAGCTGATTTAAAAGCATGGATAGCATTAATTTGTTTATGCTATGCAATAAATTTATACCCCCAGGGTATCAATCAAACTTGCAGTATAGATACTTGGAATGTGCTTGAGGAAAAATTATTGAAATATATAGACCTGTACCCCTAACATAATATACAGCTAAATCAAGTGTGATACATAAACTATCTTTTATAATGCAAATAGTGTGATCTTAACTACATGTTATGTAGTTAAAGACAAGAGAAATGTATGTTAAAAATGTAAGATACAATCATAAAAGGATTTTTGTCAACATCAGGGTTTAAAATTGGACTACGGTTGTACATTTTTACAGCCTCTTTTATGTACCATGTAACACCAAGGGGCCTAACAATCGTCTTAAAAACTCTTTTAGTCTCTCTATGACTTTCTCTTTTCTTTCATTTAACATAACTCCAGTTCCCGTTTTTAATGTATCACATGACTTTCCTTTCAGATGGTTTTGTTGTTTTGTTTACTTCTGTGGATTTCATGCCAATCTCTTTCTAATTCTATTGATACTTGTATTTTCTCCTGGTCTATCCTATCCACCTCTAAGTTCTGTTCACCTGCACTATGTACTATATCCTCTGTTCCGTCATTTAAAACATGACACTAGGCCAAGGCTATATTTAAGGGTGACAGTAAACTTGTGTAAAAAATGTGGTTCACTGACAATGATTATTTTTTGTAAAGAAAATCACAGAGATAATTAAGCATGTTGAATATGGTACATTTCTTAATGAGATTCATTTTCAAGTTTCTTACACTAGTTTTTTTTTCTGAAGTAGAATGTATGCCAAGAATGTGCTGGTTTTTTGGCTGTTGTTTTTTTTTTCCATTTCACTAGTATGTCTTGTTAGCAATACATCATTAGAGAGAACAAATATAAATAAATCACAGAGATCCTGAAGGCAAATAAATAGAATGCTGTACTCAGAAAAGAGATAAATAGAAAATAATTACAGACTGGAGCAATAATTTGCACATTATGGTCCATTTACAAGCTAGAGATTTACTTTTTACATCATATAGGTACAGAAATATAACTTGGGCAATGGATTAATATAAATCATTGGTTGGTGTGCTGAAATAAAATGTAATAGATAACCAAACTGGAAAATAATAACATGTTATGCTTGTAAGAAACTTACTTACAATGTCACATCACAATAATACGCCTTTTGAGGCCTTATGGGAGACAACCACATTGGTGTAATAAGTCTAGGATTCAGAAGATTGAAAACAGTCATTTAAAAAGGTAAGAAAATTCATGTCATACGTGGTTGCAGAACAAACTTTACAATACAAATCATCATTAGTTTAAAAAACAATTTTATCTACCACTCTCGTTGTGATTTAAATCATTCTTTACAAATATAAGGTTTGTGCAACTACAAGTACATATCAACCTGGGTCGATATAATCAAGTTAATCATTTAAAAAATGGGATTTTTATAAGGGATACCATGTATATACCCATAAAAGTTATTAGTTGATATTTTCAAAGCTGCCCAAACCAAGGTCTAGTTAATAATCTGATCACGCAGGACTTTGAGGTTGTTGAGCCTCGTCTGCAGCCCATTCTTCAGGCCGGTCAGGCGGGCGATCTCCGCAGCCTGGGCAGCTTGTTTGCTCTTCAAGTCCAGGAGAGTGACTCTGAGGGACTCGACATTGAGACCTGCCACAGTCTGCTGGACGCTGGCCACCAGGGTCTCTGCGCCCTCCACCGACGCAAGCGTCCTCAGCCGCACCAAGAGCGCGTTGGCGCGCTGAGTCACAGCGGACGTGGCCTGCAGGGTTTCTGTCAGGTTCGTTTCTGTCGCCAGTAAGTTCGTCTGACAAAATCAAAAGAGAAATTTAAACTGCTAGTGAAGAATACTTTTGTAAGGTGTTTTGAACTATGAATTTGGTAAAACTAAAATTTTACAATGGACTGTGATTGATTTTGTGTGCAATCTGATTCATATGCGAAGTGTTATTTAGGTACATGTATTTGCTTTTTTTCTTTCAGTGATTAAGTTAAAAAAGATTGGAGAGATTTTTCTTAGGCTTTCTCAAGCCTTCATTGTTGGTTGGTTTTATGAAAATACACTAATTTCATAATTTATCTTTCATTCTTAAGCTGTCCATTGATGAATCTTTGGTTTTGTTTTCCCAAAAACATTGAAAAAGGCTTAATAGATAAACACTTTTGCCAGGATCTAGAGGTTTTCTTTATGACATTGGTTCATGGCTAGGGTATACATTACAGCAAGACAATGCACTTGTAAGCAATTTTTGTTGGAGACTTTTAATAATAATAAAAATATAGATATTGAAGCTCGTATTAGTACATTAGGACTCAAGAATTAAAAATTAATGTTTCTTGTAAATTCACCCACCTGAAAAGAGCTGACATCAGCCTTGAGATTTGCACACGTTTCCTGCGCAGGAGTGACGATGTTGTCCCTTGCCTCGTTCACAGCAGCCCGTCTCTGGATAGAGCCGTCAGACAGGGTGGCCAGGCGGATAGACAGCTCTTCGCTTGGTGCCGTCACACTCGACAGTTGCTGGGAGATGACCAGAGCAAATGTTGGTTAATGTTGGGAGATGACCAGAGCAAATGTTGGCGTATGTGAACGACACATTGTACAACATGAAACAAAATACTTCATCTATATGAACTTTTCAGCAAAGCAAGGGTGTTTGTGAATTTTTCAGCATAGCTTGCCAGAAATTAGATTGTATCAATTTTTAATATTTCAAAAAAGGAGTATAATGTCTTTTGTCATAAATACCCTCTTATGTAAAAAAAAACCATTATGAGCAAGATGTAAGGTTTTTTAAGACTTGACCCTCCAGTTACAAACCAAACTGGCAAAGCGCATGCTCACCTGCTGCTTCTGACTGATGATCTGCAATGCCTGCTGGGACGCCTGCTTGGCCTGGGAAGCCGTCTCACCCAAGGTCACCAGCATCTCTGTCAAGGCCGTGGTCTCGTTCATCACCTGCTGACTGAGTTTGGTAAGTTCCGCCACTTGCTTCAGCGCCTCGGTAGCTCTCTGCTGCACGTCTGTTGTGTGTTGAGATGTAGATACATTTAAGTACATGTGTGTGTTTTGAAACAATAGCCATATCTTGTATTATTACATCCATAATTCATGACCTGTTTAGGGGAAGATCTCAAACAAGCAGCTATAAGCAAGGCAGGGATAGCTGTAAATGGATGTAGAAGTAAAGAAAAGGAATGGAATGGATTGGCTTCAAGCTCTTTAAATCAGCAACAAATGCAACAAAACATGCCCACAGATCGAATTACCAAGGAAAATGGAAAATCTGCACACACGAACCAAAAAGTCTTAGTCATGAAACGTTGAGGAGGAATAAAGGGCAGCTGGAATTGATTGGAGGGAGCTTGCCAAAATTGTGTGTATTGGCAGAGTATTGCTGCAACTCTGTATTAACTACGAATGGAGAGACATAATCGAGTAGTGAACCTGTCAAATGTTAATCTTAAAGATATGTAATATTCCTGGTACAAATCATAGAAATTGACTCGATGGTCTAAATTTTGCAAGCGCTCTCTTATAACAGGCTAAATTGTTTTATAATATCAGTCTAAGTGGCCTATTGTATTCTGAATACTTTAGTACATAGGATCTATGTACCAAAAATAGTTGTAGAGAACAGCGATGTTACTGTCAGTTTCCTGCATCAGAAAGCAAACTGCTTTAAGGGTACAACCGTTAGTAATTTCCTACCAGAGACTCCAAACTGAAGAGGAATACCTAAAAGATAATGCCCTCTTTATAATTTGAAAACACATTAACTATTAAAATGATTAATCTTTTCATTTACAAAAAAAAATTAGGGATACCTCGAATACAATTTATGCAGTTTTAATTTGATATATGATAAAGCAGTTACTAGCATGAACTAACAGATAAGAACTCAACAAGGGTAATTTAGGTAACATGGAAAACATTTCAGCCTCATTAAGCCCTCTTCAGTGCAAAAATAAAATAACTGACCTGTCGACTTAACCTCAAAATTTGTGACCAGGTCGAGTGTAGACTGGGCCTTTTGTAGCAGCCCAATCGCCTCACTCTGGAAGCCCAGTGCTTTCTGCTCTGCTGCTGTGGCTCTCCCCAGCCAATGGGCAGCTTCCTGCACTATTACCGAAGTTTGATTGGCCAGATCCTCAACAGTGTCAACACTAGCTAAAGCTTGCAGATTTGTGGGGGAGAAAATGGCCGACTCTCCAGACGTCTGAAACAATAAGCAAATAAAGTGATGTGAAAATGATTAACAATTTCCCCCATTCTAACTTGATCAATAAAATAAAAAAAAGTTTTGTTCTAAGTTGGCTAAACTTTGACTTGACTACCGAGAACCTTCCTTTGAATAACCTTTCATAGGCATTACTGACATCCAAGACAAACTTGTCATTGCTCAGCTTTATAAGTTGGATGTACGAGACTGAAGGTGGGGAGGAGGGGGCACTTAGTCCAAGGTTAAAGCATGCAGTTTAAATCGGAAGGAAGGTTGCACGTTTAATTCTCAGTTTGGATTGGTGTAACTGACAACATGATATGACAAGCCCCTAGGTATCCTGCTCTGGGGTTCTTTCACCATTTAGGATCTTTTGTGCTATCTAAGAAGTGTTATGCCAGGAGATGAGTTGAGTTGAGTTGAATTGGGTTTGTTTAATGTCCTACAGCAGCACTATATAGGCTTCATTGTGGACGGACCCCCAAGACTGACATCTGACAATTTTATGTGCTGCTACAAACGAGAGAGGGCCGGTCACATTATACTGATACCGACTCAACCAGTTACAAAGGACAAAATCGAACAAATAAATCTGCCGATTTGTAGGATTCAAACTGTGTACCTCCCTCTTTATAAACCAATGCTCTACCACTTGAGCCAGTTTGCCCCCCTATACAAGGAGCTAGTTTCGCTTTCTTTGAGTAAAAGATTATAACTTGCATTGTAATTAAATAATGTCTTACACACCATTTCCTATTACAAATGTGATAAAAACTACACCTAATGGTAGGTATTCTGATTAACTTTCAAGTAACGATCCAAATGAGTCTAATAGATCTAACAACGTTAAGAGAGTCATGCACCACAAAACTATAATCTCTTGGGACCATGAAAGCAACTTACCTGAGTGCGAGTAGAAGAGGTAAGAGACTGTGCGGAGCTCAGTCTGGCATCTATGACTCCATAGTCGACAGAGAAAGTGTTAAGCTGGACCAATACAGCATCCAGCCGCTGCCGCGTGGCTTTGGTATCCGCACTGCGGCTTGACAGAGTTTTGGCGTTTGCCAGTGTACTAGCTGCCCGATTGGCTAGGCTCAGGAGACGCGACTCCAAAGCCAGAAGGCCTAGGGATGTGGTCTGATGCACATCGGCGGCTTCTTGGGCGTTCTGAATATATGTGTAGAGCAAATAGATTCAGAATACAAGTTTAGCAATATGGTACACATTTTGCAAGCCTATGTTAGTGCAAGTCACTCTACACTTCTGATACCGGTTTGACACTCTTGATATCATTATCTTAAGATTTTGAACAAAGGGCAAAGCTAAGATTTCTCTGCTTGCTATTTTACAAGCAGATACCTGTAATTTTGTATAATTATTAAGTTTTGATATTCTTTTAAAGAAAAATTTGGTAAAATATTCAAATTTCAAATTGTGATGAATTTTTCATTGTAAGCACTTTTGAACACTTTGCAGTATTTCAAAATTGTGAAATATGTGAATGATGTATCAAACTCATTCTAAAACAGATTGTTAATTCATCCTCTAAACTCTGGAACTCTTGATTCATGGCATAGTAATGATTATATCCTTCCATAATTAAGTTTAAATATTTAGGACTTCATGGTATGTGCCTCACCTGAAGAACAGAATCGGCGCGAGCAGCTGCGGTGGCCACTGTCGAGTTCAAAGTACTCAGCTGGTCAAGAATCGCCTGATCCTCAGAGTTGGAGTCGGCCAGATTGACCAGTCTTGTCTCAACGTTCTGCAGGCTGGACACCAAAGTTGTCAGGCGTTCAGCCTCTATCTTAAGTGCAGCTGGAAAATGCATGATATGGAAACAACAAGGCTTTAAAATTACAGATAATTATAGTTGATACTTCACATAGGGAATGGGGACCTTACAAGATTTATGTTATCTATCTTAAGTGCATCTGGAAAATGCATGATATGGAAACAACAAGGCTTTAAAATTACAGATAATTATGGTTGATACTGTCTTCACATAGGGAATGGGGACCTTACAAGATTTATGTTATCTAATTGGAAGTCATGGTCCCTGCTTCAGATCTTTGTTTGCCTATGAATCAACAGTCCAAGCAATGAGTAAAAATAAGAATGGGAAAATTCAAGTCATCACAAAGATGATATAGAACAGAAGTCACAACTTTGAAATAATTTTATGTTTAAATATTTTAAAAAATCAGTGTAGAGATCTTAAAGACACTCATGAATTTCATCAAAGTCTTGCAAATTTTTGTGACATCTCTTTCCCTATTCGTGGGTATTATCCATTACACACCTTCTGATTGTCAAGGATCATTTTAAAAGCATCAAGGCAAAAATAATCATAAAACAAAGATAGAGCAGAACCGCTAGCTCAAATTTGAACCTAGGACCTCCTGCTTGCAAGTCCAGAAAATTAACCAAATAAGCCAGCAGCACTCCAAAAAGAGAGACATTTACAGAGTTAGAATAACAACCATAGTCAAACACCAAAGACACCAAAGACAGCCACGCTATGCTCCCTTTTAGTACCTATCTTGCTGTAAGCTGGCTTCACTCCGTTTTCCATGAGTGTCCGGAAAGCTTGCGCAGTCAGCAAGAGAGAGTTGACATTGTCTAGCGTGCTCCTGATATCCACTGTAGTGTTGTACTTGAGCTGATCCAACCCTGCCTCGACGGAGTTCAGGCTCGCACTGAAAGATGCAATCTGGGCAAGAATTTCATTCTCGGAGGCTTGCGCAGAGTCCAGCTGAGGGAAGGAAATGTACAATTCAGATTGTTTTTTTCTCATTCACCTTGTCAAGATAATGTACATGTATCAATTCATTGTATTCACAATACAGATTATTATCTAGTTTTCTCTTTAAAGGGAAATTTCAAAGAAAAAAATAATTGATTTATTTTGATGCTTACGAGTTCTTCTTATCAGTCTAATGTTAGTAATAATATTGAAGGGATAATAATATAAACCATGGTTGAGAAGCGTTAAAATTTGAGAGTTTTTGAAGGTAAAAAGAGATGAAGGGGTATAAGTGAAGGAGACAAAGATACAGAGACAGGAAAAGGTGGAGTCTTCAGAGAAGGAGGAAGAGGAGGAAAGAGAGAGATAAAGAGAGAGAGGGAGGAAGGGAGACAGAGAGAGAGAGATTGTTATTCACTTTGCTATGAACTTGGCATAAGGCTTTACAGATGTTAAACCAAACTCACAAAAGTTACAAGCGCATCCGTGTCAGTGGTAGCCTCTTCCAGACGCTGCATAAAAGGCCCCAAAGTGACAGTGAAATCATTTGCCTGGACCAGTCTAACTTCGGCGGTGAGGTTGGCTGTCAGGGTGCGCAGAGGGCCAATCTCAGATAACACCACACCATAACAGTTATCACATTCTGAGGGGAGAGAGAAAGTTTGAAACAAAAAAGTATAAATAGCTATAAAGTTTGATATTAGCATGAAAAATCAAGGGTGGGGCCATCTTTAGTTGTATATATGACATTAAAAAAAAGTATTTATCAGTCTTCTGGTTGCTATATTTTGCTGAAAAAAGAGTGATGGTCTGTAAATAATTGGCTAATCAAGATTTCAAATCACACAGAATATTGACAATAAGTATCCTAATTTTCTGAGGATTGAAATTTGAAAACTTTTTTGTTTGTTAGATTGTGCAATAAGCCTTTGTCGAAAAAAATATTTTAAAATGTATAACATATCCCACTTGAAATGTAACGCAATGCATGGGCTCACATTCTGGTTCCATTACAGGCAGTCAAGGTAATCGACTCATTCAAACTTGTCAGACATAAGAAATCTGCTACTTTTATTTCTAACGCATTTGTTGCGAAGAAACAATTTTGTATGTACTCGTATTACTTTCATCAAAGCAAAATAAGACAATTATCTTCAAACAGAAACATGTCTGTGAATGAAACAAAGATGGAACTTTAACAGAGATCCCAATTTTCTAACCTACACAACCAGAGTATGAGAGACCGTGGAAATTCTCCTACCTACACAACCAGAGTATGAGAGACCGTGGAACTGCTCCTACCTACACAACCAGACGCTGTGAGATCGTGGAAATTTTCCTCACACTCCCCGCAGGTTCTGCCAGTCACGTGGGCAGCGCACGCACACTGTCCGTCCCCTTTGTCGCAGATCGGAGAGGTGGATCCTGGGATGCTACAGTTACACGCTGCAACGCACACAGAAAGAGTCAGAATCAAAAAAGTTTTCATCGAAAAAAAAAGTATTCAAAACCTTAAAATCATCCTGCCCGTGAAAAAGTTACCCTTTATGACTTTTGCTCTATCTTTACTAAAAATAAACAGCCCTTCTGATGGCTATGCCTAATTTAACCCCATTGAATAAAAAAACAAACAAAAAAAAAACAGGTTGTTTTTCAGTATTTACGCGTTTCAAAGTGTGTAAACAAAACAATTTTGGGCATTTTAGAAAAAATACAATAACCTCACTTTCATCAAAAATTGATAAAACATCTGCCTCATAAAAAGTAATGGGCAGGAAAATAGACAATAATTTTGCAATTTTAATAGTCCTTTTCTTTTTTCAAATTTTTTAAGGTTAAGGAGCTCGGTATGATTGAAACAGACTTTATTACTTTCTAAAATACAAAAGCCTAAGAGTATTTTAGAAACGAGATAGGACTGCATGGACTGTATACAATCTGAAGTGACAACTGATGAGGAGCAAGAAAAACTGTCTACCTCGGCAGCCGTCCTCAGCCAGGCCCCAGTACTGATCCTCACAGGTGTCACACTCGGGGCCGATCACATGGTCAGAGCAAAGCTCGCACTGGTCTCCAGTGGTTCCGTTACGACAGTTGAGGCAGATTCCAGACAGCTAGTCAAAGCATTAGAAAAAGGAAGGAGGAGGAGAAAGTGTATATATTTAATATTATCTTTTCTTTTTAAATTGAAATACAAGGTCAGGTTGCAAAGTCTAAAATTGCTAGATAAATTTTACTGAAATTCTATGTAGGGCAACATTTTAATATTTTATTTGGTGCGTATTGTTTTCTTAATTTTTTTTTATCCCTCTCTTCATTTATTTTGTATAAAAAAAAACACTGTACCTTTGTCCATTTATAAAACATGACAGAACACTACATCATACCTCATTGCACTCAGGTGGAGTGGTGGCCCCGCGGCCGTTACAGTCACAGGCCACACACGTGTCGTAGCTGGACACACCCACAGGAGCCGGGCGCCGGTGGCCCGTAGAGCAGATCTCACATGACAGGCCTGGACAAAGGTAATCATAATAAATATTAAAATGTTGCCCTACATAGAATTTCAGTAAAATTTATCTAGCAATTTTAGACTTTGCAACCTGACCTTGTATTTCAATTTAAAAAGAAAAGATAATATTAAATATATACACTTTCTCCTCCTCCTTCCTTTTTCTAATGCTTTCCGTAATAATAATAATAATACCAGTAATAATAATGATGATGATGATGATGGTGGTGATGATGATGGTCATAATGATGATCAATTAGAAAAAATTTTTTATTTTTTTTTAAACAACAGAAGAATCTTTCAGGTCTATAACTACGCCACAAACGAATCAAAGGGGCATAACTGTCCTCACCAGCAACATTTGCGAGCGGGTCACAAGCGCACTGCTCCACGAACGCTACTGGCTCGTCTGGCGCAGTCAACGGGTCAGTTGGTTTGGCGGTCGTCAGACTCAGCAGACTCAGTGTGATTTCCTGTCCGCTGGACCTGGTGATGGGGGTCACTTCCTGCAGGCCGGCGAGCACGTCTGCACAAGGTCAAGGACAAATTATACAACAAAGTTAAGTCCCATTTTGTAGTTTCCTTAACATTCATCACTAGCAACTAGTCTTAGGCTGTTTCGTGGACGGCTCAATAGACTAGCTTTTGACGAAGTGAGGATACCCGTACTTTTGACTCATATGTTCACATTATTTCTGAATCAGACTGAACAAGTAGGGAACAAGGAAGCTTGGTCCGAATTTGAACATGGGGATCCTAGTTAGAAGTGTCAGGCTCTACCGACTGAGCTACCTACCAAATTAGGTCAAGTTTACAACTAAGGCTACATAGAGTAGTGTGTTCAACAACTTTATAGTACTGTAAGAATAATGTACACATATTGCTTTTCCTAACTTGGGTGAAGGGAAGTGTATGGTGGATCCCACTTATCAATGCAGGATGAAATGTAATAAACTAATAATAAACTTAATTTCTATAGCGCTCTAACCCAAACAGACTTAGACTCAGAACGCTTGAGTAGAAGAGTAGTTTGATTAAATGATTGTCTGTGCATTACTTGATTGACACACAGTAGCCCCCCAGAAATATGACAAAAATATGTGTGTATAAATTATTTGTTAATATTACAGTCATATTCATTGTTTATATCTCCAGAAATAACTAATATGATGTTGAGGACACATAAAAATGAAATGGTTTTGAGTCCTACACTTTCTTTTTAAGATTTATAAATACACACGTATGCAACTCTTTAACTTTTTTTATCTACTCACCAAGGAGATCTTGAGGAGAGGAGGGTGATGTGGATTGGTCGCCTGCCACAGTCTCCCATTCCCGCCACAGCAGGCGTGTCTCGTATATCGTCGTGTGGCCCACAGCAAGCACAGTATCATTGGCTGCTCTGTGCTGCACTGTTTTACCTGAAGTCCATGCAAAATATGTGTCAGCTAAAGCACAACAGCTCAGAGAATTTATATCGACCTGAGTATTCAAAACACAGCATGTGTTGATTAATTAGAGAAAAGGATAGTGTATTAAAAATAAATGTGAGCCTATTTTCATATTTGTTTCATTGCTGCATTTTCCTCACCTCAAATTTTGTAAGTTTTACTGTACCTTCTTGTGCCTCTGTATATTTATCATAATTATCTTAACGTCTTCGTATCCTCGTGTGGTTATTTCTGTTGTTTTGTTGATGTTAGATTTGTCATGATTGACTCGCAGATCGAGAGCGCGTGGACATGTCAGTTGGTATCGGAGATGGTCAGTGGTCAGACGTCCAGGTTCTGAACTCTATTCAATTTATCTTTCACTTTACTGAAATGTTTTCTTGAAGTTAATTTCTAAAGTTTGCTTTTTTATGTCCAATGTGCTAAACTCGTCCTGAGGTAAATCCTTTAGCGTTTTTTTGTTTGTTTGTATTTTTAATATTTTTTCCCCTATATTAGATTCTGTACTTGCAACTCTTGCAGATCATGTGTTCTAGACTCAGGTATCAAGAGTGTTGTTATTATTGTACTTCACTTAACGCCTGGACTGAAATCTAGATTTTCTAGGCTGCTCTACTGTTGCATTATTTAATTTCTGTTTATTTATTTGCTTCAGAATTAGACTCGTGTTTTATTTCTCTTTATTGGGTATGGAGACGTAAAGGTACGAAGTTATCCCCTTTGATATGTTTGCCGTTTTTACCGGGTTTGGTGCTAGTATGAGTGTGTAGTAATTAACTGTTACCATGTATGTGTGTGCATGTTTCAAGATATGAAACAAAGAGGACCAGACTCTACTAGTTTGTAAAAGAAAGTCTTTAGTTGTTAAAGAAAGAAGCAGTGTAGCAAGTAATTTTACCGTTTCCTTTAAAGTTCAGAACAACGCTGCCAGAAATGTCGAGCGTGAAGGCTGCTGTCAGCCAGAGCTTGATTGGCTGACCGTAGGATGTATGGCGGTCACCCAGCATTGGTGCGAATTGTTCCGGTGTTTTAGGGTTGTAAAGCTGGATCCTGCAAGAGGGAGAGGAGATACGAAGGTCCAAGTTATAGGCTCCCAATACACCTTTAATTGGCAATTTTTATTCTTCTTTGTCTTTGTTGTCAGCCTCCCTCTTTAATAAATTGCACTTTTATAATTATTATTAGCTCTCTTGCTTCCTTTCCACATAGAGATGCAATGTGAAAACTTGTTTTAATTTGAAAGGTAATACGTGTAATTATTTTTAAATTTACCATCTTCAAACTTTGAATAAAAAGCTAATAATATAATAAGTTAAAAGTTTACTTATTTAGCGCTGTTCGAGAACAAAGTTGAAAGAGCTTTACAATATAGAAAGTACAAAGGCAAATGTTGACTCAGACAGTTTCATCACTACCATACAATACAGCAAAATTAATAATTATTTACACTAATAAATGAAAGTGTATTTAAATATTTCAGAATGTTTTACATTGTAATAGTGTGGGACTCATGATGCAAGAATACAAAACCTTGTATTTACCATTACATTGTTTTTTTAGATGCACCCACCCTAAGCTCACCTCACCTTTTTTCTATTTTTCTATTTTATTAAAATATTGCTGAGGTTATCCCATTATGGTTTTACACATACTAGAATCCCAGAAATATCAACATGAAAACCTTACGTGGCAGCTTCATATCCTGGCGCCGAGTCGCACGTAGCTCCGTGACCGAAGCAGAAACATGGCTGGCAGCCGTCTGGGTTGTAGTCGGCCAGGTTGAAGAAGCCAGCCTTGCAGTCCGCACATTTAGCGCCCTCTGCATTTGTTTTACAGTCGCACGTGCCTGATGCCTGGTCACAGTTGAGGGAGAGGGACCCGTCCGCCGAGCAGTTACAGGCACTGCAGGATGGAGTAGAGAGGGTGATAAAGATGATTTTAAAGATGATTTTATAATGATTGTGGTGAGGATTAAAATGAGAATAATGACCCGGTTTAAAGATAACTATATAATTATCAAAGAATGATAATTGCATAAACTTAATGGTGAGGATGATTTTAAAATGACTCTGTTCTATAAGATTAATGATTACATGAAATAAAAGTAGGCCACAAAAGTAAAAAAGGTAGACGACTCACGTGCATCCCTCTGCTCCAAAACCAAAGAAGCCATCTTTGCACACGTCACACTTGAGGCCTTGGACAGAATCCTTGCATGGGCACTGCCCCGTCTCGTCGCACTGTAGAGACGTTGACCCCTGGGGGTCACAGCCGCACTCTCGGCAGCCAGAGCCAGTGGTGATCCCGTAAAAGTTTGGGCGGCAGAAGCTGCAAGTGCCGTCAATCTCTACAGGCCTGCCAGTGCTGCTAGGCACTCCCGCAGTCACAGTGCCCGCCGCGGTGTCGGCCGCTAGCACGATGTTGGCACGGCAAGGGCACTGGCCAGTCGTGTAGTCGCACGCGCCATTGGTGGAGCCCTGCTGGTCACAGTTGCATGCTGGGAACAGTTGGTGATAAGGAGGGGGTTAGAGAAGAGTGTACTTCAATGGTACGGTATGACGTTTTAAATGAATCTTAAGATGAAACTCTAGTAAAACACCAAGAGAGAGACAGGTAGGGCAAAGCTAACATGGCATAAAAAAAGATAATTGGATAAACAGTGGTCCACGAAGATCATCGACAAAATCTATACCGGCAGCCCAAATTGTTATACAACTATACCATTTTTTGAGTGAGTGATTTGGGCTGGCAGTCCATTTTTTATTTATTGCAATTTTTTGCAATTTATCAAGATAATTCAGCAAATTCACTAAAAATTACATGTACAATCTTTTTACCACTATTTTTTTAAACTAATATCACTTCAGTACAAATCATTAAGAATCAAAACTGTGTTGAATACAGGACGATCATATCATATTGTACTATATACCACTAGGCTACTATTTTAGAAAAGAGAGCTTTCTTTTCAATAACTGAACACATTAATGTCGTTATTTCTGGAAGACATTGCAGCGGGCTGACCAAGTGAGTACAATCCCGCCCTAACGCATCTTGGCTACGCTGCCTATGTTATAAAATCCCATTTAGTGTATATTGAGAGTACTTAGGCGTAGACCATAGAATGATATATGTTGTTGTTGAGTTAATTTTAAAATTGGGTTAGATGTTGTAGAATATATATCAAAGTAGTTGAAGAAAATTATATTTTGTCCTTTCTCTCGCTCTTTCATTCGTTCTCTCTCTGATTATCTCTTTCATTCATTCTCTCTCTCTGATTATCTCTTTCTTTCTCTTCCATTGCTTCTTTTTAACATAAATCACATTTCAATCAGACTTAACTAATGATGCCAGGAAGCCCAGCGTACCTCAAAGCAGTTGACCTTGGCATCACTTGAACAAAGCAAAATATCTCTTGGCCAGTCTGAAATAGTTACACACCCTGTGATTTATTCTAGGCTGAGCTGGTTTGCTGCGAGGAACTGAATTGGAATCAGTTGGTTTCCTATCGGATTCCTGGCTTAGTGTATCTTTCCTCAAGATGGTATGTAAAATATTGGTGATTTCCAAAGTTCATTTTTTCTATAGTTCTCACATGATCAAGATTGTTCACACATTGAATAAATTAAGTAAGAATTATCACAACAAAGCTCTGGGTGAAGATAACAATGAAATTTGGTCCTTCTCGTTTAATTTAATTTCTTCCCTAACATACCACAGTCACACAAGAGATCCGTTTATTTCATCAAAAGATTCATATCCAGCATATAGTGGATAATCCGGATCAGGAATGAAAATCGGGTTGTCCACTCCACCTAGCACCACTGCATTATTTCCGGCAAGTGGAATGAGGGCAGAATCGTCACTGATGTCATAATCTGGGTCTGGCATGTACAAAATACCGTTATCCATGTTACTGTATAACGACGGTGGCGGAACGATCCGGTTCATGAAGCTTGGCTCACGCGCTGGTTGCTTTTTCTGCCTTTTTGGCTTTTGTGGGATTTGTTTTGGCAATGCCATGGCCACCCTGGCAGGCTTTGGGGGGTACGGATCTCTGTTGATGCGCGGCTGGCGTCTGGAGATTTTCGGAGACGCCCCTGAGAAAGATGATCTTTGCGACAGGCTGGGCTCGCTGCTCGACAGTCGTCTGCTGAGATCGGCCACCGCCCGCCAGTGCTGCAGCCCACCCAGGGCCGGGCTCGCCGGGTACATGCGATCGTTGGCGCCGTCCGAGAAGATGAGGTGATCGTCCAGGCTCTGTGTACGTGTGGGCCTCGAGTTCGGAGCCTCATGTGTGGGGAGTTGGTGGTGCTGCTTGCTGGGGTTGGCGTGGTAGGACCAGCTGTTCTCCCCGCTGTGGTCAGGCGATATCTCAGGGGACCCATGCACTCCGTCTGAGTTTGCCCGTGTGGGTTTGGTCCTGGCTGCAATTTTAGCGAGCGTGAGGAGACTGGGACGTCCGCGGCCAACCGCGTGAGCCGTGGTTGCTGTGTGGTTGCTGTCGGCTAGGCTGCCAAATGTCTGCATTTCAATGGGCCTTTTTCTTCCAAAACCATCGTCGCTCTCGTCAGATGTGATATAAAACATCCCTCTCTTACTAGGCCTGCGTTTGGCAGAGTCGTGGCGCTCTTCGGCAGCTGGGTGCTCAAACACATCGTCAGATCCGATGTCACTGCCATTGGGAAACCTTGGCACAGTGTTATCTACCAGGACCGGGAAGCCCTCCCGGCTTGACTTGGGTGTGTTGTTATTTACATTTCTGTAAGAAGTCCCGACTTCACGTATCCTGTATTGGTTAAGTCTCTGTTGCTTCGCTTTCTTTGCTTCCACTTTCTTATCATACCAGCGCTTGAGGCAAATAGCAAGGAAAATGACAATGAGGAGGAAGAGAAGGCAGGCAAATACTATGAGGACAATGATAGGGGCAGGCAAGCGGTCATCGTCATCATCCTCCTCCGATGGGCAGGGCAAGGTAGGGCAGCCTGTGGCGGAGGGATACACAAGAGAACTGACCTTAGTGAGGGCGAAGTCTACAGTTGACAGTTCATGAATCTATTGCTTATGGTCATTCTCGTTTGTATAAAGTTATCACTCTGGTGTATCAAAATGTAATAATTCATTTTTATAAGCTTTACTATTTTATGCTATTGGGAGATTTGCTTAAGAGTATAAAAAAAAGGAAGTGATAAATTGGGTGCAAAGTTTTATCAAACACCTTTCATTTTGTCATATGAGACTTTTTCAAGAATTTAGACTCAATGATAATAGTTCTACTAGGCATTTGAAAACAAACCTTTGAGAGCACTTTGAATTAAAAGACAGAAGTAAACAATTGTAGACTTTATGAGAGATTACAAGGATATGAGTCTATCAGAACTTCAGCAACTATCTGAGTGTGGGGGAAATGTGCTACAGTACAAAATGCCTGGCTGCCTTCCCTCTCTGCCCATCTTCAGATGACTTGACCTCGTTTTCAAAAGGTGAAGAGTAACCGTAAACAGCTCAATGATAAAATAAATGCAATACCCAAATAACCTTACTGTAAAGTAAACAGGTGATGGTATAACAAACATATTAAAGCATCTTTAAAATTAAAAGCAATGAAAGATATTGTGGATTATCTGCGTGCTTTTAGAAGGAAAATACAATTAGAGCAAAATACTCTAGTAAATAATTACTAAAACAAAAAAATATTATTGATCAACGATAGTCATAAAGCTATTTAAAAAATACATCAAAAGCTATTTAATGGAAAATTTAAACTAATAAGAATTTTGTTTTTTAAGTGTTTTCAGCCATTAATATTTTGAGGAATGTTCTTTTTTTTAACCTTCTCAAAACCAGGAGATTTTGTTAAAACAATATAAATGGTTTTGATAATATTTTGGACTCATTCAAATAATAGAAACACGAATATACTTTCAAAGATTCTTTTCCTAGATTTGACTTCGGGACTGGTAGAAGGATAAATGCTTGCTTATTTTAACACTGTTGTACTTTTTCAGATGGAATGAAATTAAAAAGCCTGACACGTATTAAAACAATGCGGTGCAATATAGAAATACATATGAAAAAATGAGTAATAATGATGGTAAATCTATCTTAAACATGTTGCAAAAGCTGGTTTTAAAAATGGTTTGTGTTGATCTCCATTCATTCCCAATCATGGGAATGGTTGATTTGTATTGGTTCTATCATTTAATTTCTCCTTACCTATTAGACTCAGAATGTTGATTATACTTGAAAAAACGTGTATTTAGCTTTCATAATTATGTCACTTTGGTATCTATATTAAATTATGCTATACATGTTTATTGATGAATCAATATTCTTATGTTCATAAATTTCAATCTCTGTCCACAAGAACATTCCCTTAGTGTGTGTGTGTGTTACTTAGCACACCAGCGGTTCAAAACTTCCAAACCCACAGCCTTTTTAATAATCATGCTTTCAAAATGAATGTTAAGAATTAAAAAAAGAGATTCTGAAAATATTTTTAACAACATTATCAGCTAGATCAGTAACAACATCAAATAATATCTTGATGATGCAACAAGCATAACAAATTATGTTGCTGCTGCTGCTTATACGGATGCTTCAACACCTGTAATATTAGATAAAGGAATTCTATAGAAACAGATTATCAATTAGAAGGTGAGAAGGGGACTTTCCCAATTTCGTATCTCAGCTTTTGTTATTATTTTCATATTATGGCTCAGATGGCAAAGCAAGCATACTAGATTTGGGTTCCTAAAATCAATGAATATGAAAAGCCTGTGAACCAAGTGAAACTTGTCGAACATCTGTAGGTTCTAAAATTATGTTACCAATGCTTACAAACTTGTTACACTGGTGTTGTTGGGTTTTTTTTGTTGTTTCTTTTTTAACTTATTTTTCTAGTGTTTACCGTTAAGAGATAAAGGGTGCATGGTACAAAGACGATGTTCCAACTTTATAAAATAATGTACCATTCAAAAGCCGTCAGCCCTAACAAAAAAGAATCAAAGAAGGGTGAGCAACCTTGGCTATCAGTTTTGCTGGTTTAGAGATTGATAATTTTGGATTCTTGACCTTTTAAAGTCATGCGTCAGCAATAAGACTATCGTGTCTACAAGACTAGAGGCATACTCATCATCATCATCATCTCCATCCACCCTTTTCAGGGTATTGGCCATGTACCGGAAAGTACCATATGTTTCTATTTTGCCCAATTTTCACTAATTAACACCATCCATAGCCTGCTTTTGCCATATCCTTTTTGACACATCTCTTCCAGATCTCATGTGGTCTACCCCTGCATCTTTGTCCTTGAGGGATCTCCACTGTAAAACATGCCTTATGATGCTGATCTGTGGGTTTCCAAGGTGCGTCCTATCCATCGTCTATCTCTTCCTCCATTGGTCTCTGGTTAGTCCTAGTTAAAATCTCTTCTTTTGTCTTTCCACATAATCTAGAGGACCCTCCTAAAACATTTATTTATAAAGGTCTTCATAATCCGCATGGTTCCTGTATTGACCTTTCAGGCTTTGTGTCCATATAGTATAGCTGATTTCACATTGAAATTAAAAAGCTAATTAATTAATTTTCTGATACATGCTGATTAGTCAAGAGACAAACGTCTGATAATGTTAAGTGATACCACACAGAAACACAGCGAGCCGGTAAATTAGGACTCCTAACCAGTAGAGGGCAGGGTGGTGTCATCGTGGGATCAAACCAGACACTCTCTGGGGAGATGTTAGGTGCTAACGGTCAGTGAACAGAACCTAAACCATTCAGGCTAAAACTTGAAATTTACATTACAGACTTACGTTGACAGCCCGTCTCCGTGAGGTTGAAGAACCCAGGCGTGCACTGGTCACATGTCCGGCCCGAGACTCCAGACAGACAGGAGCACTGACCACCCAGGTCCTGGCACACGCTCGACACTGGACCAGAGCCCGTGCCCACAGGGTCGCAGCTACAGTCTGACCAGGGGAGATTTATCTGCGTGCTTTTAGAAGGAAAATACAATTAGAGCAAAATACTCTAGTAAATAATTACTAAAACAAAAAAATATTATTGATCAACGATAGTCATAAAGCTATTTAAAAAATACATCAAAAGCTATTTAATGGAAAATTTAAACTAATAAGAATTTTGTTTTTTAAGTGTTTTCAGCCATTAATATTTTGAGGAATGTTCTTTTTTTTAACCTTCTCAAAACCAGGAGATTTTGTTAAAACAATATAAATGGTTTTGATAATATTTTGGACTCATTCAAATAATAGAAACACGAATATACTTTCAAAGATTCTTTTCCTAGATTTGACTTCGGGACTGGTAGAAGGATAAATGCTTGCTTATTTTAACACTGTTGTACTTTTTCAGATGGAATGAAATTAAAAAGCCTGACACGTATTAAAACAATGCGGTGCAATATAGAAATACATATGAAAAAATGAGTAATAATGATGGTAAATCTATCTTAAACATGTTGCAAAAGCTGGTTTTAAAAATGGTTTGTGTTGATCTCCATTCATTCCCAATCATGGGAATGGTTGATTTGTATTGGTTCTATCATTTAATTTCTCCTTACCTATTAGACTCAGAATGTTGATTATACTTGAAAAAACGTGTATTTAGCTTTCATAATTATGTCACTTTGGTATCTATATTAAATTATGCTATACATGTTTATTGATGAATCAATATTCTTATGTTCATAAATTTCAATCTCTGTCCACAAGAACATTCCCTTAGTGTGTGTGTGTGTTACTTAGCACACCAGCGGTTCAAAACTTCCAAACCCACAGCCTTTTTAATAACCATGCTATAGAAATTAATGTCAAGCATTAAAAAAGGAGATTCTGAAAATATTTTTAACAACATTATCAGCTAGATCAGTAACAACATCAAATAATATCTTGATGATGCAACAAGCATAACAAATTCTGTTGCTGCTGCTTATACGGATGCTTCAACACCTGTAATATTAGATAAAGGAATTCTAAAGAAACAGATAATCATTTAGAAGGTGAGAAGGGGACTTTCCCAATTTCGAATCTCAGCTTTTGTTATTATTTTCATATTATGGCTCAGATGGCAAAGCCTGCTTTTGCCATATCCTTTTCGACACATCTCTTCCAGATCTCATGTGGTCTACCCCTGTCTCTTTGTCCTTGAGGGATCTCCACTGTAAAACATGCCTAGTGATGCTGATCTGTGGATTTCTCAAGGTCCGTCCTATCCATCCTCTATCTCTTCCTCCATTGTTCTCTGGTTAGTCCTAGTTAAAATCTCATATTTTGTGTCTTTCCACTTAATCTAGAGGACCCTCCTAAGACATTTATTTATAAAGGGCTTGAAAATCCTCATGGTTCCTGTATTGACCTTTCAGGTTTTGTGTCCATGTAGTTTAGCTGATTTCACATTGAAATTAAAAAGCCAATTCTTAATTTTCTGATTTATGCTGATTAGTCTAGAGACAAACGTCTGATGATGTTAAGTGATACCACACAGAAACACAGCGAGCAGGGAAACAATGACTCCTAACCAGTAGAGGCCAAGGTGGTGCCATCGTGGGATCAAACCAGGCACTCTCTGATGAGATGTCAGGTGCTCACAGTCAGTGACCAGACATAAACCTTTCAGACTAAAATTTGAAATTTACATTACAGACTTACGTTGACAGCCCGTCTCCGTGAGGTTGAAGAAACCAGGCGTGCACTGGTCACATGTCCGGCCTGAGACTCCGGACAGACAAGAGCACTGACCACCCAGGTCCTGGCACACGCTCGACACTGGACCAGAGCCCGTGCCCACAGGGTCGCAGCTACAGTCTGACCAGGGGAGATGTTAAAAATAAACAAGAGTGACACTATACCCATAACATAGTTATGTTGCAGCTATAGTCTGACATAAACAACAACGACACTATACCCAAAACATGGTTATGTTTACAACAACGACACTATACCCAAAACATGGTTATGTCGCAGCTATAGTCTCACATAAACAACAGCGACACTATACTCAAAACATAAGTATAGCACCATAGCTATAGCCTGATAAAAGGGGGCTAGGTGGTGAGGAAAAACGGGGTGGGATGAGGGGAGATGAGATTTATGAGAAGAAAGATATAATGAGAAAGCAGAGAGGAGGAGGGAGAGAGAGCAGGGAGAGAGAAGAAAGACAGAGACTTTGTCAAGTTAGAGGAAATTGGGGCATGTCTCATCAAGGCAAGACTTTAATTCGAATAGGTAAAAATGTAAGTCCAATAACTGAGCTTAAAGATACACTATTGGATCAGAATGAACTATGCTTGGTAAATAAGAATGTATCTTTCACAAACACATACATATTACATCTTTTACACAGCTGTGAACTAATGGAATATGAAGAAGGGAAGAGATAGAGATATATAAACAGCCAGAAAGACAGATGAACAGACATTCCGACAGGCAAGTAATCAGACACACAAACACACATAGACAGATACTCAGAAAGTCAAACAGGCGCACAGACAGACAGTCAAACCCAGCTAGCGGTTTGACAGCTGCTCAGCTTATCCTACGATAAAAGAATGACTTTTTGTTTAGGGGCTCCAGTAGATCTGTTGCTAGCAGGAGGTCCCAAGTTCGAATCTCTGCTGGTATCACAGTCTTTATATAGGATTCTTCAACTTAAGAAACCTTTGAATTTTCGTTTATCACCTTCTCAAAATAATGGCACAGGAAGACTCAGCTGATAAGATATATCAAAGAGCTTAGATCTACTTTGTTAGATTTATTACACTAAAAGCGCGTTGTTGTTGATTGCTTTGTTGTTTTGTTGTTGTTTTTTATGTTGTTTTTTATGTATGTAGTCAATTTTGTTTTTTTTAGACCCACCTAGCGCCCCATTGTAGAGTTCTGATCCCACAGAGAAGAGCAGCTCGTCGCATGGAGCCACGCGCATGGCCAGTGGTCGAGTGGTCAGAGAGGCAATCTGCTCCAGACAGTCCTTGTACTGGGTCTCCACTTGAGCCGGGTCCTCTGTGGGGAAGAAGAACAGTGATGGAACTTGTATATAATTATGTATTATAGATTGCGTTTGTCATCAACTTCTTTTTTTGCGGTGCTCTCCTGATATATCTACATCCAGGGGTCAGAAATTTTTATGTCAATATAAGAGAAAGTTGATATAAAGGCCATATTTCAAGAGGAGAACACAAACATATAAGATTATAAATCAGATGAGTGCTATGGCAAGCCAAAATGAAATACAACTAAAATCTTGTATCTCCGAAGACAAAAAGCCTGACAACGAAAATCCGTGTTAGGGCCTAAGGACCTATGCAGCTGTCTACTGTTGGTTTAGCCGCCGTTCCTAAGAAAAAGTAGTAATAGTAGCAGCAGCAGGGTAGTAGTAGCAGTAGTAGTAGTGGTAGTAGTAGTAGTAGTAGTAGTAGTAGTAGTAGTAGTAGTAGTAGTAGTAGTAGTAGTAGTAGTAGTAGTAGTAGTAGTAGTAGTAGTAATAGTACTACTTAAGTACTACTAGTAGGTGGTGGTGGTGGTGATATACCCAAAACATGGTTATGTCGCAGCTATAGTCTGACATAAACAACAGCGACACCCAAGGGATATATTTAACATAAGCAAGAGTTACGGCGTACCCAAAAGAAAATTCATGTAACTCTTAATATCACAGCTAGTCTCATCATGGGAGATATTAAACATAAACAAAAGTGACACTCTATACTCAAAACATAAACTGTATAATATCACAGCTACAGTCGGATCATAGGAGATATTAAACATAAGCAAGAGTGACGCTATACCCAAAACATTATAATAATATCGCAGGTAGGGTTTGATAAGGAAAACATTTTCATTCAGTCAAATCCAGCTAGTGGTTTGACAGCTGCTCAGCTTATCCTACATTAAAAAAATGACTTCTTGTTTAGGGGCTACCAAGTACGTCCCAAGTTCGAATCTCTGCTGGTATCACAGTCTTTATATAGGATTCTTCAACGTTAAGAAACCTAGGAATTACTTGTTTGTAACCTTCTCAAAATAATGGCACAGGAAGACTCAGCTGATGAGATATATCAAAGAGCTTAGATCTACTTTGTTAGATTTATTAAACTAAAAGCACGTTGTTGATTGATTTGTTGTTTTGTTGTTGTTTTTTATGTATGTAGTCAATTTTGTTTTTTAGACCCACCTAGCGCCCCATTGTAGAGTTCTGATCCCACAGAGAAGAGCAGCTCGTCGCATGGAGCCGCGCGCATGGCCAGTGGCCGAGTGGTCAGAGAGGCAATCTGCTCCAGACAGTCCTTGTACTGGGTCTCCACTTGACCAGGGTCCGCTGTGGGGAAGAAGAACAGTGATGGAACTTGTATATAATAATGAATTAAAGATTGTATTTGTCATCTTCTTTTTCTGCACGGCTGATAGCCCACAGTGCTTACCTGATATATCTACATCCAGGGGCCAGAAATTTGTATGTCGATATAAGAGAAAGTCGATATAAAGGCCATATTTCAAGAGAACACAGACATAAAAGATTACAAATAAGATGAGTGCTATGGCAAGCCAAAATTAAATAGAGAAATCTTGTTCTCAGAAGACAAAAGGCCTGACAACGAAAATTTGTGTTACTTGGGCCTATGGACCTATTCAGCTTTCTTCTACTGTAAGTTTAGACGCCGGTGGAGATAATGGCGGTGGTGGTAGTGGTCGAGGTGTAAGTAGTAGCAGCAGCAGCAGTAGTAGTAGAAGTGGTAGTAGTAGTAGTAGTAGTAGTAGTAGTAGCAGCAGCAAAAGCAGCAGCAGCAGCAGCAGTATTAGTAGTATTTACTATAATAACTGTACAGTTTAAGCCTGAACTTTTACCTGCATCTGCCAATACATTGAACACAATAGAGCCATCCGGGCTGGTGAGAGCTGGCAGAGGTACCACAGAGTCAATGCTAATAACTGGAGACCAAACAGAAAGCACATCGTTTTAGCATCATGAACATTTTGGAAAAACAGAAGGTGTAAAACTAAACAAAAAATACATGTAGCTGAGTCAAAGCCAAGTACGTATTACTGATAGAGCTTGATTACTCTTAGATGCATGAAAAGAAAAGAAGGAAAGGCCTGCATGGTGACAATATTATGATCAAGCTTAAGAAAGTTCCATTGCAGGTATTGGTCGAAATACTTATAAAACATTTCAGCATAGAGTCATGAGAAATATGCCTGGTTATGAAGTTTTTTATTATAAGTTAAGTCTGCATGTGTCCTATTTTGTAATTATTTGAGACAGTATTATATGATTGGAGCTTGAGATACTTACAAAATTACCTCCTATATTTGATCAATCCAAAACGTTTAAAACATTTTGGTATTAGATGATACAAATCTGTTTTCAGGGGGTTTTTTTCATTCATAGTTGTTCGAAATTGTTTCACATCACTTAGGTCTTTCTGTGTTTTTTAATTGAGAAATTGCAGAGTGAATAAAGCTCAAGCTTACATGGTCCATCTCCTATGGCTCTCCTTCTCCTCCTGGTTGGGCCCGTGACCCCAGAGGTCAGTTGAAGGGTCAGGGAGTATTGGCACCTTGCATCCAAGGTCACGTTGTTAGGCGTTGTTACGACAGCTGAGGATTTGCCTGGTTTGAAAGGAAGGATGTGACTTTAGCATAATGGAGTGAATGGGGAGTGAAGGAGTATAGAGGGTGTTGATTGGTATCATTTTGTTAATGTTTCGTATCTGTTATCATGCCTACTCAGCAACATGTACATGTAAACTGCTCTCCCTGGCGACAGAAAGTTGCAACAGGACTCACCCTTGTTTACTTTACAGAATAGATTACTCACTCACTGTTTGACAATTGTCTTGTACCTGAATTTATGTAATAAAACTCTTAACTCGTTTGACTCAAAATGTCTTGCCGTAGGCCTAATTAACAGAGGGATAAAGACCAAGATGTAAATTCTGTGTGAGATAGAAAAACATAAGGTAGAGACAGAGATAGAGGATAAAAGCGAGGGATATAGAAAGAGATAGAGTGGGTAGAGAGAGGGGGAAAGACAAAGAAACAGATAGACAGAGAGAGAGTGAGAAAGAGAGATAGAGAGAGAGAGAGAAAATGATAGAGAGGGAAAAAAGGGGGAAGAGAAAGAAGGACAGACAGAGAGGAAAAAGAACAATATTGAAAGAACAGGAGAAAATGCATGTGTGCTTGCCAGTGAACTGAGAAAGAGGGGTGTGGCACAGGACCCAACAGCTGATTTTCACTAATCACATTCACATTATACTGGCACCGACAAGGCAGCCAGAGCTGTGTCAAACCCACTATTTCGGAGTTAAAGGCTTGTGCTGTACCCTTGGACCCTTTGCCCCCATTTAGATGAAATAATCTTTCAATCCTTTCCAACCTGTGCAGTGAGCAACCTTGTCTGTGACCTACCTTCCGTGAAGGTCACTGAGAGTTGTTCAGCAGCAGAGGTCAAAGGGCAGGCAGGGGTCACATCCTGCCCCAGACGGGCAGACAGGGGAGCTAAGTTAGCGGCTGTGTTCCCAGTCGCTGTGACAGTCAGAGTGCCCTCTACGTTTGTGGCGTTGGTCGTGTAGCGAACCGCAAGGTAGTAGGGCCTGGCCAGAAACAAAGTTCAAGTTTGCTTTTCTTTTTTTATAACATCAAATAAAAGATGATAAATGCATCCTACAAAACTTTCAAGTCACCTTTGTGTTACAGTTTTTCAGCGATGTCATAAATTATATGAGAAGCTCACCAATATAAAACATTTTACCTTCCAATGGTAGCCCCATTATTCAAGACACAGTGTATTTCCTGGAACCAATGTTATTATATGTAGCACAATAGCTTACATATTTTCCTGCATATTTTTGTTTTATTTTGTCTTCTTCCTTTATAATGTCAGTGTAATTTTTCTTTCAAATAATGAGATGGTCTTTTTAGCAGCGCGGCCCCACTGCAATGGCATGCAATCTAACTTACCATTCGATGGCCATTTGAACCATTCCACCAGGAATTGCACTCAAGGGTAAAGTCAAAGTCCCACCTCCAAGGTCACACTGAGCAAACTGGCGACCATCAAAGGGTGCATCAGTGGTGTACAGTGCAGAGGTCAAAGAGCATGGCCCACTTGTGGGTTCAAGGGCAAGGTCATCCAGAGCCGGGACATATCGACCTAAGAACAGAGAGTAGTGATGGGAAACACTTGGTTATCATACTCTCCCCAAAATGTGGAACAAGAGTCTGTCGGTGAGACATCACGTCTGTTCAAAAACGCTATCTGTGATTACTTTACGCCTCCATGGTTTTATATATATAGGTCTACTGAATAGATAAGAGTTCGGGGATTTTGCAGTTTTCTAAATGCTGGTCGCATATAGGGCTTTTTCATGTAACAAACTTTATTTCTTGAGGACCAAAGGCCAGAGCATGAACCTACCGTCAACTGTGCGGTCACACTTGTCCCCAGTCACGCCCGTCCGACAAGAGCAAACTCCACTGATCTTGTCACAGGTCTGCGAGAGTGACCCACCCTTATCGCAGTCACAAGATGGACACTCCTGTAACAGAGGCAAATAATTTCGAAGATGAAAAATAATGAACCGTAGCTTACCTTTCCTATCGTTGTCTAGAAGAAGATAACAATTTAAATGACATAAATATCTCCATATATATTCGTTGCTGTTGGCAAAAGCATAAGACTCAAAACTGTCAAGAATAACATTTATGAAAAGTAGCCTAATGGCTGAACTCAAATTTTGTAAGCAGCCATTTCTTTTAACTTCACTATAACTAAATCTGTCAGATTTTTTATTATAGATCCCCGTGTAGGCCAAATCACTACATTACAGATGGTGCCTCGTTTTGTAAAACCTTACTCTCTAAAGTTTCTGTTAAACCCATGTGAGCCTCATTATCTGTCAACAGTTTGTTTTAAATGTACTTGAAACAGATACAGAAAGTAGATTAATTCCCGACGAACACTTCTTTTGGGCAATTTACTAAGTCTTTGAAGGACATAATAATTATGAAACTCTTCTTTCGATAAAAAATAGTATATGG
This sequence comes from Elysia chlorotica, assembly GCA_003991915.1. Classification (NCBI taxonomy): domain Eukaryota; kingdom Metazoa; phylum Mollusca; class Gastropoda; family Plakobranchidae; genus Elysia; species Elysia chlorotica. Next base: position 31,024 of record RQTK01000471.1, read on the forward strand.
TGTTCAACTAAATGAAATTAGGATGGAATCCGTTGATAGTCTATTATAAGCGTTTTTTAAAGTAAATAAACAGATTGGGAAGCACTTACTAGTTGATATTCCGCATTGAACAATATCTACCTCACTTCCACATAAGACAATGCCCAACTCACTTCTGCATTGAACAATGACTGACTCATTTCCGCTTTGGACGAAAATCGGATGCTTGGCTCACTTATGTATTGGAAAATGCCTGACTTACTTCCGTATTGAACAACGCCTGATTCAATACTGCGTTGAACAATGCCTGATTTACCTATTTAGAGCAATGTCTGAATCATTTCCGTAGTAGACAATGCCTGACTCTCTTCCATATTAGACAAGGCCTGAATCACTTCTGCATTAAACAATACCTAGCTCAATTCCAGATAGTACAATGCCGGACTAATTTGAATGGTTGATTCTGTGCTTTAAAGAATGTCCCGAACAGTCCGACTCACTTCCGTATTGAACAATGCCTGACTCACTTTCGCATTGAAAATTGTCTGACCCTCTTCCGCATTTAACATGATTTACTGTGAATTAAACATTGCCTGACTCACGTTCTGTGGGTTTCCAGTAGGGAAAGCGTAGAATCCATCGGCACAAGTGTCGCACAGCGTCCCCGTTACACTGGCCTTGCACGGACACTGTCCAGTGAGCTGGTCACACGTGTTCCTCTGGCCGGCCGTCCCGTCCCGGTTACACCCACAAGCTGAAATCAGATGTTTAAGGTGGGAAAGTGTTATCAAACTTACTCCCAACTTGCTCGACGCTTGAAAATATGTCAGCATGCGGCGCTGTTGAATCAGGGATATTAAGGGAAAGTGTCGTAGGGAAACCAATGCAAACTCAAAGAGTGACAAACTTCCTCGACACTTAGTCGACGCCTAAACGTAAACTTATGACTGCAAGTGTGCAACAATTCCACCATAGTTACAGTGTTATTTGTTTAAATCGTCTTTCTGTTTAAGGTAGAGATCATAAGTACAAGACTGATAAGTATGTGGGCAACCAACAGCTGAAATTCGAGCCTACGGGTCAGAATAATGTGACCGTCTGAGACAGAGGCCAAGGTTTCTCCGTACTGTTTCGTGCGTGTCACCATATAAAATTGTCAGACGCTTGTCTTGGGACCCGTCCCAGATGACGACCTCTCTTGGAAACTTCGGAAAAGTAAAAACTAGGAGATAGTGTCTCTCCCACATGTAAAAAGAATCTCCATTCACCGAGAAACAGAGCTAAATGAATGCATTGACTGGTAAGGTTACCACCACCCGAGCATGGATTCCTACTCACCCGTGCATGTGCCAGGGCTTGGTCCGGTGATGAGGCCCCAAGAGCCGGCCGTGCACGCGTCACACCGGCGCCCGGTGACCAGCGGCTTGCAGGAACACTGACCCACGGGAGTGTTGACCGTCTCAGCCTGGGCGCACCGGAAGTCCGAGCCCGACACCCCGAGAGGCTCGCAGTCACACGCTGGGGACACGGTAGGAAAATATGAGATAAGATAAGAATTGCGTTTGTAATACTTTTCGGGGCGAAATTTAAATTGACATGAATGAATGGGACTTGCATTTGAGACTTTGCGACCTACAAAGATTACAGATGGCGTTATCACGCCCCTTTGGCATGCAGTTTTCTGGCCGCTCATTGGCTCCCTAATTTTAGGATAGAACTATGATTGGACGCCTCTGTAGATTCATTCACCTAACGCCTTCGTTCGGCTGTAAGTCTCGATATAGCAAGGCCTCTTAATTATTGATCACGTGACTTGATACTGATATGAGAACCTCTTATTTTAACGTTACCTTAATTAAGTATACATGCAATCGTTTCACTCTAGGGTGTGAAAACAATAATTATTTTTATTGGGTTGGCCAACAGGATAGATGTATAGTGAACTGTGTCACAACATAACTAGATTTCTTTTTTTTTAAATAAAAAAAAATAAGCAAAAAAAAAACATGTTAAAGAGGTTTGGGGAAGATTATACTGTCATAGCATATCAACGGTTATCACCTACACATCTACCAATAATGAAGGGTAAAGATTATAATTATAATGTCACAACATTTTCGTTTCTAACCTACACTTCTGCTAGTATTGAAGGGGTAATGGTATACCACCATCGCAATCTTTCTCACCTGCAAATCTACTAATTTCTAGGTGTTAGGGGAAATATCCCGTAAGATACTACATTGTACTGTATTTAATGATTCACGCCTGAGCTGTAGGGATGTATTGGGGTAGAACTCATTATGCTGATATCGAACTGTAGGGATACGAAGTCACAACAAGGCAAGGTTTACCTACCTACACATCTGTCGATATCGGAGAGCTGTAGGGATGTGTTAGGGTAGAACATGTCGGCGCAGTTCTCACAGTGATAACCTTCCGTGTTGTGCTGGCAGTTATCACACTGGCCCCTACCGTAGGTGGAATTGTAGGTGCAGCTGTCTGCGTGATCGTTACACTCACACTCTTGTGTAGGGAGAGAGTAGGGACAGTGTGATTTAAAGTCGGAGAAACGACACAGATCGTAATATGTAAACAAATTTATCATTATTGTATCAAAATGTTAAAAACGCATCTTATTCTCATTAAAATAAAATCTATATAGTAAAAACAGTGTATATGCATATTGGTGTAAACTTATATATTGAAACTGCGTATGGTTATAAAGCGATGTCAACGAAACTCTTCCTCTCATCCCCTGCCTCCTTTTCCTCCTCCTCCTCCTCCTCCTCCTCCTATTCCTCCTCCTCCTCCTATTCCTCCTCCTCTCCTCCTCCCTCCTCCTCCTTCTCCTCCTCCTCCTCCTACTCCTCCTCCTCCTCCTCGTCATCATCATCATCATCATCATCATCATCATCATCATCATCATCATCATCATCATCATCATCATCATCATCATCATCATCATCATCATCATCATCATCAAACTCATTTATTTTTCTCTTCACAATGCTTCGAACTTATGAACATCGTTTTTATTTTCATCAACATTATCATCAGTGATCTCTGAGACTTCAGCTACAATCCTTCCATACACATGCTTTGGTATGATCGGTGTCAGTATAATATGACTGGCTGAGACTGTAGTGTTGGTATATTGGCTCTGTCTAGATTTTCAGACATTATTCTTGGGACCCGTCCACAATACCACCTTCATAGTGCTGACATTGGACGGTGAGCAACAGATGAGCAGGATAGACCGACTTACTGACACAGGCGTTGGCTTGCCCATCAGGGTAAGGGAGGTAATGGCCCCTCTGCCACGGCCTCTCGTTGTACAAGGGGAGGCAACGCTCACAGTCCCTGCCTGTGGTGAAGTGCTGACAATCGCAGGTCACCTCGGTATCCGTGTAGTTGCAACTTGAAGCGTGGCTGTTGCAGTAACACCTACAGAACAAACAACAATCAGTAAATTGTTTCCCCTTTTTTTAATGATAAGGTAGTTGGTAGCTGGTAGATGGAAAACAAGAACGAAAATTCAATCATGCATAAATATGTGTTCCTTTTTTTTTTACTTATTATTTGGCAAATGTTCAAAAAAATTCATAAGTTTCAAAACGGACAAATATACTTGTTGGGTAATTGGATCCATTTGGCAGCGATGTTGGCGTTTTAATTAGTTATCTGACTGAAGCTAGATGGAATAAAATTATCAAAAAGTTTCACAACAATTATGTAGAATGATATTGACACAACTTTGGATATTTAGTTTTACATCCCTTCATTAAAAAAAAAAGTTTTGAAACGCAGGACGGGTCCAATTCTAACGTTTAAACTATGGTTTCAGCTTGTAATTCAACCACCAGTTGACGGAAAAAGAGTGTAAGGAAACGCGAACGTTTACAACTACTTCTCGTAAGGTGTACTTTTTTTTAAGTAGCTCAGTTTATATAGAATTGGACCAGAGAGAAGGGAGACTACAAACTGTATTAAACTATGGTTTCAGCTTGTAATTCAACTACCCATTAAGGTAATCATTTGAAGGGGGGAAAGTGTAGGGAAACGCGAAGGTCTGCAACTATTCTCGTAAGGTGTACTTTTTTTAAGTAGCGCAGTTAAGGTAGTGTTGGACCAGAGAGAAGAGAGACTACAAACTGTGGTATTGAGCCGTGGACCTCACCTTGCAACAACCTGCACATCGCTGATGGCGTAGTAATACATGTCGTAGTTTTGTCGTCCGTCCGATGCAGGTCTCAGCATCCGAAAGCGTAGATCTGGCACAGACATTCAAAAATGTCTTTGTACTTTGCTAACCATCTCAGAAAATGTATATTTAAGTAACAAATTGATGGAACAATGGTATGTAAAAGCTGTATGGACATAAAACCCTTCCCTTAACACTTAACCCTCTATTTAAAGAATGGGGAGGGGGGGGGGAGGATGACTCAAGTGGTAGAGCGTTTGTCTGCCAATCGAAGGATCACATATTCGAATCTTCGTTCGATCAAAACTTATTTATCAGAATGTGCCCCCTACCGGTTGGGTCAGTCTTAGTATCATGTGACCGACTAAGACAGGAGGCCAAGTCTCCCCGCACTGTCTCTTGTGTGCGTGGCACATAAAAGTGCCAGACGGTTGTCTTAGAACTTATCCACAAAATAGCCTATATAGTGTTGGCGTTGGATGTTAAGCAAACCAACCAACTAAACAAACTCGGTAGAGAATGAGCCCTCGACACTGACAGAGAGCACCCACCAGTAAAGACCAGGAAGTCTAACAGGCCAGTGTTCTCCAGGGCCACAAAGAACGCCTCGTAGTTGCTGAAGTCTGGCCCCAGGAACAGCTCGAACCGGTCCTCGTTGTTGAACTCCACCCTGCGGCCAGGCACGGCCCGACTGGAGGTCTCCACATACCTGGGGGCGCAGGGGATATATATGTACATATAATACACACACACACACACAGTGTTTATGGATTATTTGACTTAAGGTCTTTTTCGCAGTTTTGTTGTATTTTTTTTTTTAATTTCCTTGGTGAAATCAACAAATATATATTATAAAAGTTATAAATAATCTCCTGATGTAAGATTGGAGGTGCATGTAGCTTAATCATAATGTCCGCAAATGTCAATCAATAACAATTAAAAGAGCCGTTGTAACGAATTACAATGGTGGTTGGGGGGGGGGGGGTCCATTAAAAAAAATGTTTAAAAATATTTTGAAAATTTGAATTTAACCCCACCATTTATTTTCGAAATTAAGTGCATATTTTTACGTTGAGTTTAAGTTAGAAGCATCAGACTGTAGCCATACTTACTGGTTGGTGCAGATGGTAGCCGTTGGGTTTTCTGCAGTGATGGCAGCGGCTGGGTTCATCACGTCTGCGAACTCCTGGCAGTTGCGCGCGTAGAACTCTAGAGGCGACCAGGTCTGGCCGTGGTCCACAGACTTCTCCAGGACCATCTTGTCCGGCCGTCCGGCGGCGAACGTGAGCAGGATGTTGCCGGCCAGGCGGTACTTCTTGTTGAAGGAGAAGGTCACGTTGATCGCCAGGTCTGGGGAAGCAGCGATAGCACGCTCGGTTAGTTCTCAGTGCTTGGCGTGATAAACATAAATAAGATATAAATTAATCTGTTGGAAGACGAGAGACATCTGTGTTGTTTGGAAATGCCCAATATTTGTAAGCAAGAACGTTATAATTATCCTTAATATGTTTGATTAGAAAATGTGCAGGTTTTTTTTGTTTTTTGTTTTTTAATTAGGGTTTGGGGGTGGGAGTGGAGGGGGACGGGGTTTGAAAACATGGTTTACCTGTTTGTGTTCCTTTACACAATGCGAGAGCGAAATTCACTTTGGTGAACTCCACGATTTCGAGTTTTTCTAGAGGTATTCAGATGGGTGTCACCAGTTTTTTTCATTGAACCTAAACGCTTTCATAACCAATTGACTTCTGACACTTTTAGGCTTGATTTGGACTCTACCTATTTTGCACATTCCTGTACCCTAACCTTTTTAATCAGTCTATTGTCTGTCAACTCTAGACTTGTGAGTGCTCGGCACCGCATCCCTTTCTTTGTTAGTTAGAAGGTTTCGACCGAACAGACGAAATACGTTTTCTAGCAGTGAGATTGAGCATGTAAAACTGCCAGTCATTAGTCTTGGGATCCGTCTGCGATGCGAATTACTTGCTGTCGATGAGCGTTAAGAAACAAGACGAGACTGACCTGCGCCAGGGCTGGAGTTGATGCTCTGCCACCAGGTGTTGCGATCCTCGTCCACCATGTAGGAGGGCGGGTGTCGGTCTGTGGCGGAGTCGGCGCTGCACGTTCTCAAGGTGTTCGTCTAGAGGGTGAGAGGGTGTTGTAGTAGTACGTGTAGGA
>RQTK01000471.1:37732-53924 GCA_003991915.1 Elysia chlorotica
AGTAGTAGTAGTAGTAGTAGTAGTAGTAGTAGTAGTAGTAGTAGTAGTAGTAGTAGTAGTAGTAGTAGTAGTAGCAGCAGCAGTAGCATTTCCTTAACTAGATGTACGGAAGAACTCACCCTGTCTCCCATGAGTCTGTAGGTCGAGGCTAGGTTCCTTAACTAGATCTACGGAAGAACTCACCCTGTCTCCCATGAGTCTGTAGGTCGAGGCAGGGCTACCACAGGTGCCAGACTCTGGCTCCACGGTGACGGAGACCATGGACGAGGGGATGATGTCGTTGATGCCTGGGGAGCAGGCGAGGGACTTCTCCATCATCTCGTCGAAGCAGACGCCGTAGTCTGCCTGGGCGGTGTCCGGCCCGCCCACAGAGAGCAGTACGAGCAGGACGAGCGGGAGGCAGAGATTGGCTGGCCGTGGGGGCGGGGAGGACGCTACTGTTCGTTTCGGGCGCCGCCTAGATCTACAAGAGAAACTCATCACTGTCCTCAAGGGGTGTGGTTTCGATGTCTTTGCTGCTGTTTCGTTGGTTGCCGATGTCATGTCGGATGATAGTGAGCTCCAGATGTACAAAACAACAGGATCAGTACAGAAGGTAATAGCTTTGCTGGGATTAGAAAAATGGTGTAAAGTTTTATCCTCCTTGGGTATAGTTGATGTAGAGAATCGCTCAAGCCATAGTTTCGTTGAGTCAGTTCAGGATCAGGAGATGTGGCTTATATTGGCATTGTTTGTTTCCCTACATTGCCGAGTTCAATTCTTTAACGCAAAAAGTAATAGATGATCGTGAAGGTTGTACCTGCTGTAAAAAAAATAATAAATGTATACATTATATCAAACACGATGTTGCGCCAAGGCACGCACAGATGAGGAAAAACCGTGTGTGTATAATATGTATACCGTCATATTCATATACCGTCAGCTGTCATCGGAGCGTTTATTATACCAGTATAATTGTGAGTTCGATTAAAACCACAGAGACCGTAACTGTAACTACAGGAACCATTGTGTAAGCCCCTTGTGCATGATGCACATTGTGTTGTATCAGGAGAAACAGAGTTTATGTAGTTTTTAATTCGGTTTCAGAGGCACAGTTTGTTTTTGGAAAAAAAAACAACAGAAAATTATGTTCGCCTCGATGGTCAATCATTTTTGTGGGAACGCATTATTGATTTCTAACCTCACTGCTGACAAAGTTACACATTTATATTTAACAATGACTATGCCTAAAGTATCATATGGAAAACGTCAAAATGTGTGGACGACTGTCAGACTTTAAAGTTTTAATTACTTTAGGAGGGTGTCACAGCGTTTCAACTGAATGGTTTGTTTTACTTCAGAGTGAAATGCTTATTTTGTTTAACTCATTTCCATGACGGTACGTCGGGTTTTATCAAACCCATTGAGACCTAGAATATAGGCCACACGTCAGTCCAACAAGCCAAAGTTGCAGGTTTACAAGTGAGATCGAAGCTTTATGATCAATACATACAACACGGGCGTTGATACAGATGTAGCCAGATACAATGTATTGGTTATTGTGGCTGTCTGAACAAGTAAGCATACCTTTTTTTATGAGACGGGGTCTACTGTAACTAAACTTCTTTTTCTTCTCCGTTTTTACTCACACTGTGGCCGACACATTTTTTCACCGACTTATGAACATTGGAAAAGTCCTATCACTCCAAACCAGCACAAAAAAGTTAATGTCCTATTGTGTGTTACAGAGCACATCTTTTGTAAATGACAAAGCAAGCACCACCTTTAACTAACGGACAAAAAATTCTTCAAGGGTATTTTAACATAAACATATTTTCTTAAATAATTCTTGAGAAAAAAAAAATGGCTTAGAAACCTAAAGCCTAAACTTTGAAATGAAATTATTACATAATAGTATTATTACATAATATTACATACAGTAATTAAATGTTGAAAGAAGTCCAAAATATGCGGAATGTTTTGAGCATTAAAAATCATGGCTGTTAAATAACCGTAAGATACTTTAAATATGCCAGTAGCCATCATGAGCCATGGGTCTCATTTTGTTGTGGAACTCGAAAAAATAGATTCTACTACTCACAAAAATGCAAACCTTCTTAGTTCAAGTAGTTATAAAATAATTAGAAATGAGATATGCCTAATAAGTGAGCTGTCTTCACTCAAGCCAAATAGTTATGAAAACGGGTTTAAATTTTGGCACACAGCAATAAGTATCGGTTTTGCATTCTGTCAGTAAGCATCTGTTGTTGGAATTTTAATTATCATGGGTTGAATTGAAAAAAGAATCAACAGTATCCGTTAAAATGGAATTCCTGGTATTAAAGCCTTACAGTTTGGTATAACATTTCTATGCTCAGTGTTTTGAAAGCTGTAGCTGTGGCTGTACTCCACGCTACATTCAAGCTTACTAAAAATGTGTAAAAGACCACAACACATAAATCATCACGTAAACGATAAGGCTGTCATATTGTTAGTTTGAAAGTTATAAGATGGTTGGTATTTCAGCACAAAGATCAGAAAAAATAACATCATCACAATAATTATGATATTACATTTTTCTTATTTCCTTATCGCACGGGTTTTTTGTGTTGTTTTTTTTAAAACTTATTTTGTTTTCTAAAGCTTCGAAACAACCCATGTTAGTTGAAAGATCAAATAAATCAACGATTTTTGTGGGGTTTTGTTGCCGTTGTTGTTTTTCGGTATGCTATTTTTGTTTTATGTTGTTCTGTGTTTGTGTAACAACTGCAAGCCTCCTGCTCAGAAAGCCACTCGTCACAGCTGTCGACCGATCGACTCATGATATTCGATGGTCTTAAAATTTATATTGATCTCACTAAAATATGTGAAACGGCTATTCATTCCGCTCTACCCTCTATAGACAGAATGATATAACCATGTTTGTGACGACAACAACAACAACAACAACAACAACAACAACAACAACAACTAACTTGTACCAACCGTTTGGAACCCATAGGAGCGATTTGTATCTTACTGCTGTAGTTATAAACTTGCGGGAAATTTCTGTTAAAATCTCACGGGTTGACATTAAAAGTTTCATTCACACTTTTGCGCTCTTGATAAAAACGCACTATATATATAATCAGCCTGCCAATCTCTACAGCTATTGTTTTGGTAGTTTCTCTGGGCAGATAGAACCTCCCCATGTTGTAGTTTTTTCCAAAACTGCAGATTCTTGTACTATCGCCTCACGGATTTTATCAAACACGCAAAAATATATAATTTCATAGCAACTGTAATTTGTCCACATACTAAGCACGCAGATTTTTAAAGAACTCTTTTGTTCATTAAATAATAATTTTTAACATGAGTACCACACAAACAGTGTGAGGCGCACAAGCATAGAAAATTGTTTTGAATTGTTTCTTTTTCGGAAATTATTGTTAACAATATATTCAATCCCTTGTAACAGCTATAGATAAATGGACAGACCTTAATTGTCTTAAATCTCCTTCTAAATAATTAGGAAACGGCAATTGATTCAGCTTTATTTCTTTTTATATATGCTAAAACACCACTTAAAGAGAGAGAGGGGGAGAGGTGAAGGGAGAGAGGGGGAGGGAGGGAGGTAGAGAGATGGAAAGGGAGAGGGAGAGAGAAGGGGAGAGAGAGAGAGAGGGGGGAAAGAGAGGGAGAGAGAGAGGGAGAGAGAGGATGAGACGAAGAGAGAGGGAGAGGGAGAGAAAAGAGGAAGAGGGAGGGGAGAGAGAGGATTAAAAGAAGATAGAGAGGGGGGATAGAAGAGATAACAGAGGGGTAGCGGGAGAAGGGTAGCGAGAAGGAGAGAGAATAATAGAGGATGAGAGAGACAGAGACAGACATTTAGAGAGGCAGATATGTTCCCGATGAATCCGTCTGGGCGTCTGATAGATTGGCGGTGTCAATATAAAGTAACCGATCGAAGACAAAGTCTCGGTTTCTCCTCTCCTTCTATGTGTTGCAGTAGTCAATGACCAAATTGTTGACCATGGACGTTAAGAAAACAACCTAGAAACAAACAAACCTAAGTCTAGTTGAGTCGATGAGTGCTCCTAAACGTGCTCACACAGTGACCACGCCCAGTCAGTGAATGGGCCGGGAGGAAGATGAGGCCCCTTACTATAGGCTACTGTGATCCGGGCCCGAAAAAGGGCCGCCCGGTTGATGAGAGGTAAGGTATACACTCTGGGTGCAATACTGTTGTTATATTATGTTAGACCTTCCGACTGCTTGTCATGGTATCCCCACCCTGTCTCGTGTGTGGCAGCACATAAATTTGTCAGACGTCCGTCTTGGGGCCCGTCTACAATATAGCATATAAAGTGATGCTGTTGGACGTTAAACCAACCCAACCCAACCCCGACTGCTTGGACCGGATGAGACAGGAGTTATGGTATCCCCGCCCTGTCTCGTGTGTGGCAGCACAAAAAATTGTCAGACGTCAGTCTTGAGGCCCGTCCACACTATAGCCCATATAGTACTGTCTTTGGACGTTAAACATACTCAACTCAACTCAAACAAACTGCTTGAGGAGAAGGGACGGGGGGTACAAGGTTCGGGCCTTGTATTTTCTGTGTGAGCAATCCAAACAGTGGCTCGTCCCACGTGTATATAACTACCAGAGACAGTGAAACAGTGAGAGGTGTCACAGGAAGGATTTTGCGTGTGTGGTTCGGGATATTTAAGGTGATTGCTTTGTCCTTCTTTAAACCTCAGTAAAAACTCTTTCTGAACATCTTACAACCGCCTTGAATTTAAACTAAGAAATAATGTGAGCGCGCATCACGCTAGCTCCAAGTATCAAAAGCAATGTGAGCTCTTTTTGTGAAACATCTCTCTAAATCTATAGTCTCTGATCATACTGTCTAGCGCGGGACCACCGGTTCTTATCTCCCCCTCACAGTCCCCACACCCCAGTGGAAATTATGACAATAATTTATAAAGAGAGACAGGCGAATGTAATACCTAATATCAAAGACATGGTGTTTTATAACTAAGTAGGCATTGTAGGCTATGCATAATTTTTTAGTTCCGCTTCAATAACTCATTACTCATTCTTAACATGTACGTAGTTTAATTGTATATCAGCACTCACCTCTCACCCTCTCTCTCTCTCTCTCTCTGCATAATTTTTTAGTTCCGCTTCAATAACTCATTACTCATTCTTAACATGTACGTAGTTTAATTGTATATCAGCACTCAACCTCTCACCCTCTCTCTCTCTCTCTCTCTCTCTCTCTCTCTCTCTCTCTCTCTCTCTCTCTCTCTTCCCATGCGCGTGCGTCCTAAACGACGATAAGTATGAGACGGACTTAGGCAACTGTAAACAATAACAATTACTCTATTACTCTACTAATATAATTATACATGGCTGTCTACCCCCCCCCCTTTCCGGGCCCGCTTAAACCACCGCTTATAGATAGATCGAAGCGATCATAATACGAGCGCACACGTGCGTTTTTACCATTATCCGCCTTAGCCTACTCACTCACGCAGCTATCTATCCCACCTCCTCCACTCCTATTTCATGTAAATATACAATTTACATTTTTTTTTCTAACAGTGCGACAGTTGAGGGAATGCTTACAGCTTTATAGATCTATCTTCAGTACTGATCAATATTTATGATATTATTATCTGAAATCGCCTCGTATGGTAGACTGAGCATTATGCATGCGACTAACTGTTGGCCTATGTGGTATAGGGCGCAGCTATGAACACAGTCGTGATGTAAAGTTTATACTTCATTATACAATTTTAGGATATAAAACGTGAATGTAATTTACTACGTCTGTTTCATAACACTGCGTAGCTCATTCGAATATTTGAGTTAACAAAGATATCTGAGGAATCATCGTAGGCCTTGGCCTACTATATACATTGTGTAGGGTCTACTTGTAAAAGCAAATTTAGAGGTACAGATGCAGAACATAATAGCGAGATCATTAATAAGTTATTCACTATATAATTATTAGTTTGTGGGCAATTTTATACTGGCACTGTTCTCAGAATCAGCAAACCTTTCCTTCCACAAAGGCTCGTCCAATTGTAGCAAATGTACATCAATTTACATCAAAGCAAGAACGTAGCATTTTTTACATAGGCCTACCTTTCAAAGTGACAATGACAATACCGCGTTCCATTAGACCAAAAAGGTCAATCCTATGACAAGTCATACATAAGCATCTAAAAGATAAGGTAAAATTGCCACGAAACTTGATATTTCGAGGAATATGGTAAGTTTAAAAGGGGAGGATTAGTAAAATAGAAAAAAACTTCTAGTATGTGTATGTGTGTGTGGAGAGAGAGAGAGAGAGAGAGAGAGAGAGAGAGAGAAAGAGAGAGGGAGAGAGGGAGAGAGAGAGAAAGAGAGAGAGGGAGAGAGAGAGAGAGAGAGAGAGAGAGAGAGAGAGAGAGAGAGAGAGAGAGAGAGAGAGAGAGAGAGAGAGAGAGAGAGAGAGAGAGAGAGAGATCGTCAAAACCATCATTGTATCCAAAGGTTGAAAAACTCACAACTATCTATGACTATGATGACTAAAGGTAAGATACTTTTAATTAAGCATACCATTGTAAGACCTTAACATATCTTTGAGTTTTAAATATTTTGTGAAAGTGATTTATTCTTCCCCCCCCCCCCAGCTGTTGTTGTTGTTGTTGTTGTTGTCTAAAGAGCAAGAAAACACAATGTATAAAAACAATTATAATACTCCCCCAACAAAGCAAAGCAAACTAACCCTCTCCCCTACCAAGTACACTGAAAAAAATAAACATCAACTTAGAACTAGGGTCCGTTACAGTAAAGTTGTTTTCAGCAATGTGAGAGCTCTAGAGCGACTGACACGTTAAGATTAACACCCGAAGTGTATCGCCTATGGAGATATCACAAGAACTACAAACAATACATCTATTAATATAAAGGCAGCACAGAATAATATGTTTGAAACGTATACATTATTCGGTGAAGTAAAGTTGCAAAAGACACACTACGAATATAAAGGCCTCACAAATCAACATTAAAATCTAACACCACTGTCAAAATTGAAATTTAAAGTCATATCTTAACTTACTGTCTCTCTTTCGTACACTCTTAATTGAGGTAAATAACGGTGAAGTAGGTAAGAAGACACGTTGAAAAAAAATCCTAGTAACTACAAATAGATCTTTATCTGGGCATATAGATTAAGATTTTCAAGATCTAGCACGGATTTGTTTTTTCAATTTCACAACAAATCTAGCGCGACTGTCTTCCCTAAGAATAAACAAAACTGCAGTCGGAAATGTTTACAATTGTTACTAAATTAACTATTATTATTTGTGTAAAGATCTGTTAGCCGCACAAAGCTTACAGCCGTACATCCGCTAAGGCTCCTGTAATAATCCAACAGTACGATATCTAACACACACACCTGGGTTGATAGATTTGCACTGCTCGTTCTGTTCATCTCCTGGGCCAGCCTGGCCGACAAAACACTATTCAAAATATAACCTAGGAAATGCTATCCTAACACTATCTTTCTGTTGATTTATTTTGTATCCTATCTCTCCCACTTCTTTCTCTATATTCTGAGTCTCAGCAAAGCCTTCAGAGATAACTGGGTTTCCCCGCCTTCCCATTATTGTTTCCAAATAAGTGGTAGAACGCTAACTTTTCAAACTTACATCAAGCTTTACGTGCATTTCTCAATCCAAGATTCGTAGTTGCAAGAAATCTACCAGGCGTTGTAAGTATAATGCTGTGTTGCTTAGCTTAAGACTGTCTAAAGATATAAGAACAAGAAGGTTTACGGCGAAATTTCAGCTACCGCGGCGTTGTAGATTGTACTAAAGACGCCAGATTGGAGTTAAAAATTATGGAGAGATCGGACACTTTTTTTTCTAAAAATGCGATTATCACTTTTATCGTGCGCGAAACGCACTTATTTAGAGAGCTTGTGCAGTTAATGGAAACTCCCAACAATTCTAAGATTAGAACTAGATCTATATCTAGGATTTTAGATAAAAAAAAGAATCTTCGAATCGCAAGCTATTAAAATGTAGCTTTTATTGTCTAAACACATCTTAATTAATTCAAATTATTAGTTATTTTGTCAGTATTTACATCAATAAAACTTAAAAAATGAGTGTAGCACAGTTTTAAAACGGTTTTCTAAAGGACAACATGAACTTTTTAAAAATAAGGCTTAGGAGATGCCATTTTTAATGCGTACATAAGGAACAAAATGGCGGCCTTCAAGGTTTGCTTTTTTAGAGCCATTAACCTCGTTCTTACGACTCACCTTAAAATATAAGATTAAGAAGGCTTACGACCAAATGTAATCTACTGCGACATTGCACTTACTCACATAATTATCCTAAGAGGTGTCGTAAGTTTAACATAACGTTTTGTTTACGACCCTAAGTGACGCTACGGTTGTTGTGCGCGTAAAAACGTCCAACTGGCCAATCTTACTTCTTACCGTGTGTTCATGTATCATCTTTGTTGTTCTCTATAGGGTTTAACGTCTCTTAGGTTCCTCTAGGGAGTCCTATACGACGACGGGCCCCAAGACTTACTTCTGACAATTTTATGTGCTGCCACATACGAGACAGGGCGGGGATACCGTGACTCCTGTCTCAGCCGGTCACATTATACTGACACCGACCCAACCAGTTACAGGGGACGAAATTGGACAAATAAATCTGCTGATCGTGGGTTTAGATCCGCGGACCTCCAGGTCTGAAGACCAATGCTCTACCACATGAGCCAGTTCAACCCCTGTATCATCTTTGTTGAGGCAGGCAGGATTTATTTCCCCCACACCTGGACCCGCTTCATGTCAATGAGTAATACCAGCATAATATGAAATTAGGGGGGGGGGGATAATTCATTTATTTTTGCGGGCCTGCGGAGCAGTGGGGGGGGGGGGGTAATTCATTTATTTCTCTAAACAATACAATGGGCGTGAACCAAACGTTTATCGACCACTCAGGGGTTCAATCGTGGATAATATGGGTTCACTTTCAGTTTTTGCTGTATTAAATCAATTGTCGTTTGATGTTGCCAGCTCATTGTAATTCAATCGCAGTCCTAAACGCAATAAAATCATAAAAGCTACCGCTATACAGTTGCAGATGAAATAATTAACAGTACTGAAAGGTTTAGTTTTCAAGCCCCAAAGGTCTGTGCACGAAGCCTACATTGAGAGTAAATGGCGCATCACACCCAAGGTTTTATTGAAGGCGCAGTCAACTAACACCTTAACAGTATTTCCCTGAGGGAGTCAATGGAAATACCCATCCTTCCTTAATCATTTCCTGCGTTCTCCTTTACATCTAAAACAAAAACCTTTCGGCGAATTTCCCCCTGAAAATCTTATGGGACGATTCATAGATTGACTTTTCTTTTCTTCACTGGTTGCAGTGGTAGAAATCATACACGGTCGCAAAAACGAAAAAAACAATATTGCGATTCACCCTTAGAAATCGCCCCAAGCGCTCTTTAATGTTGGAAGCAATTCCCTCTGTCGCTAGTTGTGCTTTTTTGTTTTTTTTTGTTTTGTTTTTTAATCTGCCGCAATGTCTTGATATACGTATCGAGTTTATTGTAAAAATTTATGTAAAAACTATGTTAGCAATATTTTCACCAACTGACTGCACTTAATTGTGCCTGAAGACTGCGACCTAATTAAATAATTATATACAAATGTTTGTCAAAACTCTATGAACATGCTCAGCTGTTACCTGTAGGTTTGTAATAATCTTAATACTCCAAGCTTCATTACGCTTTTTAAAATAAGCACTCTAAACGGAACACGATAATTTCATCTCCACTTAGTAATACAATGTATCCGAAATAATGGATGATACGCATGTATATACGGTACTGTATTTGAAATGTA
The DNA here is from genome assembly GCA_003991915.1 of Elysia chlorotica. Taxonomy (NCBI): domain Eukaryota; kingdom Metazoa; phylum Mollusca; class Gastropoda; family Plakobranchidae; genus Elysia; species Elysia chlorotica. Next base: position 47,614 of record RQTK01000471.1, read on the forward strand.
TTTAACGTCCGGGGTTATCATCTCATTATCGTATTGATCATAAAATTAATGTGTTACGCTGTAGCTCCAAATTAATTAATATTGAGGTCTTTAATTTCGAAACTTCCGAAGGAACACTGGGGCGAGATAGGAAGATCGACTGGTGGAGGCAAAGAGATCGACCCTGATTGTGAAATTTGAGAACAGAGAGACGTTGAGTTGAGTCGAGTTGATCCTTTAACGTCCAATGTCAGAACTAAAAGGCTATATTGTGGACGGACCCCAAGACTAACGTCTGAAAATGTATGTGCTGCCACACACGAGACAGGGCTGGGAGACCTGGGTTCTGTCTCAGCCGGTCATATAACGACACCGACCCAACCAGTAGGGGATGAAATCGGACAACTACAATTTTCACTGATCGTGGGTTCGAACCGCGGACATCCCGATATCACTCTCCCACTCACAAATCCGACTCATGGTTGTATACGCGTCTGTTTTCTGACGCACTATATTATGTTGTTAGTTAGCGCAGTCGGTAAGAGTTTGAACTAACGGGGAGAAAGTGTGAGGTTCGGAGCTTATCTGGTACCCCGTCTCTGCAATAAAATGTTTCGGAGAAGACTAAACGGAGATAAACCGTAGTATTTTTTTCTAACTATTGTAGGCCACTGTTATTGACACCAGTGTAGTGATTTTAAAAGCCTCTAGTTCTACGCATCTGCATGACATTTATTTATTTATGTATTAATGCTGGCCTTATTGAGCGGCAGACACGCAGCTAGCAAGGCGTCAAAGCAAGACGGCTCCTCTATTATGGGGAGACATTAATTTCAGATGGCGCGAGGTAGCTCAGTCAATAGAAAGCGCCCCTTCTAATAAGAAGTCCCGGACTCGAAGCTCCTTCAGGCCAGCTTGTTCTCGTGTATAGGAGTCTGTGTCAGTTTTTCTTGAATGGCGGAGAAATATGTTCAGGTCACAGATTTCTATTAATACAAATATGTTGTTCTGGTATACCCAGGTTGTCTTTATGCGTACAATTTTCTCAGACTTAAGTCTTATGACTATCGACTTCCGTATCAGTATGCCTGTCAACCCCAGTCGTTTGTCACTCTTTGGGCTCTTTTTGTTAGTTTCGACGACTTGGACGACTTCGCAAAGAAAATAGAACTGTATAGATCCTAACAAGTCCTTCTGGGTTATAATTCGTTGCTTCTAATCCCATCCACAGCTTAGCTTGGTTTTTGAGCGTGAGCGTTCAGAGAGTAATCACTCAAAACGATATTTCTTCCCTGGTAGGGTGAGCGCCTTACCTCCCTCCAACACTGCTCACCTTTAGCAGCCTAAAGCATAACTTATCTCCCCTCCCTGAACCAGCTGTCACCATACCACAGGGTATGAAATACTAAATCTATAGTGCCTGGGTTTAGGGTGTAACTGATACTGATCGATGTATCGTCCCTTCTGAAGACTAGTAGCTAGGCAGGCGCAGTTTGGAAATTACCCATTAGAATTTTTATTGCACAAGCCTGTCTAAATTGTAGACCACGGTGACTAGTGGTGGATTCCCATAAAACGTTTGGCAATCTTGTGCAAAGAGGTGCGTGATTCACGCGAATTATTATTGTTTGTTGAAATGGTGAATTTGTGTGGGCGTGTGTGTGTATGTGAGAGGGGGGATAGAGGGAGATTGATAGAGATTCAGGGAGATGAGAGACCGAGGAGGAGGAATGTGAGGGAGATAAAGAATGGTGTCGAGGTAGAGAGAGGTGGGAAGAGAGAGAGAGAGAGAGAGAGAGAGGAGATAGAGAGAGAAGAGAGAGAGAGAGAGAGAGAGAGAGAGAGAGAGAGAGAGAGAGAGAGAGAGAGAGAGAGACAGACAGACAGACAGACAGACAGACAGACAGACAGACAGAGAGACAGACAGACAGACAGACAGACAGATCTCTTTTGTTGTTTAAGCCTTAATTTTCAAACTTTGTCAAAGGTCCCCGATCAGGGAGCTTCGGGTTCGATTCTCGATCAGGCTGCGTTTGTTTCCTAAAGGTTGGGTAGGGTTTAGACAGAAGCCCTGTAATACCCTTGCTATCTCTTGGGGTATACGAAACAATGTAATATGTTGAAAAGGCAATTTGTATAATCGTCATCATCATCATCATCATCATCATCATCATCATCATCATCATCATCATCATCATCATCATCATCATCATCATCATCATCATCATCATCATCATCATCATCATCATCATCATCATCATCATCATCATCATCATCATCATCATCATCATCATCATCATCATCATCATCATCATCATCATCATCATCATCATCATCATCATCATTATTATCATCATCATCATGGTGACCATAATTACCATTATCATTACCATCATCATCATCATGGGCGCGTGCTGGCGTACGTGGCAGAGTGTTGGACTCCCAATCTAAAGGTACACTATTCGAACTTTGTCGGATTTTGTACCATCTTTTCTGAGCATGTTCCATTGATATTAACAAACCAGGGCTTTTTTGTGAGGAACTCGAAGAGGAACTCTAAGATCTTCAGTAAATCTTCAAAGCTATGAATAAACACATCCCCGCAGAATTATGCCATTTTGGGGGCAAAAACATGCCAAATTATGACCCAAAAAGGTTCACAGGGCCGCAGAGCTGAGAGTGGGGGTCTCATCTCCACAGGCAGGAGCTTCCTGTCTGTCTCATGGTCGACGCATTGCTTAGCCTATCTAGTCTATAAATAGAATATCAGTGGTGGAAGCACGTTAATTGACACATTTTAGTGTTGGTAGTCCACGATATAGCCTTGCTGCTGACGTTAGACGTTGAGAAACCACCTCAATCACTCACACATCTAGGACTTGGACGGTTGCATTTTACATGAACTGTCTTTGAAAAACCTATGATTGGGCGCCAGTGTGGATTCCCTTACCTATCGTCTTGGTTTTGCAATTGGCCCACTTATCGCAAACCCTCTATTAATCCACACGGCCACTATCGCAGCTCTCCCCGTAGTTAATGGAGCGCGCAGTGAGCACACAGTTCAAGAGGCGAAAGCGGTATGGACGCCATATTAGAATGGTAGCAGCTGTTGCCTCCACTCCATAATCCAGACGGTAGACCTAATAATAGTAAGCCGAGCAAGGATTTCCATCGAAATCGACACGAACTGTAGGTACACGCGTACATCGTCTGCTGTCGCTTATGATAATTAAAATAATGGTTACAATATTTCAGTGGTGTGTGTGTGTGTGTGTGTGTGTGTGTGTGTAATAAGCTTACATATACACAGTCCCTGAATTGGTGACAGATCTGTCATGGAAGGTGTGTTCATCTTCTGCGTTGCGTGTTTCAATTCACGCGTGGGGTGGCGCTGTTCTTCCAAAATGGCTGAACATTTACATGAGCAATGTCATAACTATTGTAGCGGTTGTTTTTGTTGTTAGTGTTGTTTTTTTGAGTAATGTCATAACTATTGTAGCGGTAGTTTTTGTTGTTAGTGGGTTGTTGTTTTTTGCTGTGTTTATTTTTAGCTATTTCAAAAATGTTGTTGTTGTTGTTTGTGGTGGTGGTGGTGGTGATGGTGTTGAGGTTGTTGCTGTTTCCTTTTTTTTTGGTGTATGCGCAGGGTTGTTATTTTTTGTGTTTGTTTGTTTTGTTTTGTACTGTGGGAAGAGTTTTTGTGTATGTTTTGTTTATTATTAATTTTGTGTAATGTTTTTCTATGTTGCGTTGTTTTCCCCATATTTGTTGGTTTTATAATACATGTACATGTACCTCAAGTCCATCTGTTTTGCTATACATGTATAACTATTGTTGCCTCGCGCTCTTTTGGCTGGCAGATACATAAGTCAAGGTGTTAACGTTACGAATCAATGTGACAGCACTTAAATTTGTCATACGTTACCTTTTGGAGCCGTCCGCATTACAGCCTAAATATTATACTGACAAGAAATTTTTGAAAACAAACGAAATAAAGTATATCTCTCTCTTTCTCTCTCTCCCTCTCTCTCTTTCTCTCTCTCTCTCCCTCTCTATCTCTCTCTCTCTCTATCTCTCTCTCTTTCTCTCTCACAGACTCATATAATATCTCATTATAATCCTAGTTTTGTAATACTTCCGTAGTTTAGAAAGTGAGATAACTGGTTGAAGGCGCCCACGAATATTTATGGTAGGGGATGCAACTGTTGTTGTTTTTATACCCAAAGATGGAGATTAATATTTTCTTCTCCTCTCCCTTTCTATCTTTCTCCTCCTCCTCAATACAATATGGCCGTTACAATGTTGACAATCTCTCTCTCTCTCTCTCTCTCTCTCTCTCTCTCCTCTCTCTCCTCTCCCCATTGTCCTTTTAGCCAGTCAGAATCAAATTCCAAGACCAAGAGATGCTATAATTTTGTATATGTTTTTAAATTGAGGTCGTGTCACTATGTGCTAAGACAACCAACTATGTAGTTGGATGGGTAATAATATTAATAATTATTGGCTCAAATGCCAGTCTGCTTGCTTGTATTATTGTAAGAGAAGAACTTGTATATAGGGTGTCTCGGTGGCGCAGTCATTAGTGCTCTGACCTGACCTCTCTCCCCTCTCCCTCTCCCTCTCTCTCCCCTCTCCCCCCTCTCTCTCCCTCTCTCTTATTATATCTTGCACCTTTTTCCCTCGCGTTTTCTCCCTCTCTCTTATTCTCTCTTGCTACCCCTTTCTTGTGCGTTCTCTCCCTCAACATTTCTCTTTCAATATCTCTTTCTCTTTCTTCCTAACAAACGTAGGTTCTTAGCAACTGAGTGGATGTACTCTTAAGTGTTGTGCTCTTGGTTCCTTTTTGGATACATTTCTATAGTTGTAGTAGTAGTAGTAGTAGTAGTAGTAGTAGTAGTAGTAGTAGTAGTAGTAGTAGTAGTAGTAGTAGTAGTAGTAGTAGTAGTAGTAGTAGTAGTAGTAGTAGTAGTAGTAGTAGTAGTAGTAGTAGTAGTAGTAGTAGTAGTAGTAGTAGTATGATACAGCAGCAGTAGTAGTTGTTGTAGTAGTAGTTACACTAAATGTTTAACGCAGTTCTCTTGACGATTTTGATTATTAGTCATTCTTCACGTTTTGTTTATGGTACATGTACTTGTATGCTCTTTTCTATATTTTCACGACCGTCTAAAAAATTATCGTTGCCTAGTATCTTACTTGCTGCTCTGCTTGTTCGCTAATCTGCAATCCAAGATGGCTGAAGATGTGGTAAAGATGAACAGTCAAGAGCTTGACACCCTTGACTGGAAAGCAGTATCATTTACATATGTCGAATACCCGAAAGGTAAAAAAAAATGGGTATAAAATATTTGTATGCCGCTATTTTCAACATTTCTCTAATTGGAGTTGTAAACCTACTAAACGCACCAAAGGTGCCGCGCGAATTACGATTATAATGACAATAATCTTTGTAAATCTAGATTAGATTAGCGCCCAATATAGATCTAATTTCTAATATTGTATCTAGACTCAATATTTATATCAGAGAGCGGAAGTTCAAGTAAGAGAGAAAGAGATCGTTGCGTAAAATTCTGATCCACTCTCCATGTAACATAGGCTCGCAATTGAAGTGTATCAAAAGTACCGGTAGTAACCTAGCCTATCTATAGAGGTTAGATCTAAGGGAAAACGCAAGAGAAAAATAAACAGAATTGTATATATCTAAAAAGGATGAACCCTGCTTTCAGACATACAACTCTTCAACTGACTTGACCCTTGCACGGAAAAGCTGTTGCGAAGAAAGCGCCCCCTCTCTAGCTCCACTAGTGGCCAGAACCACAGTGCCAAATCAGACCATAACCTAATTACACAAAACTTCCCCCCCCCCCCCCACACAAAACACAAAAACAAAAAGACACCAACCACAAAACAAAAACCCCCCCCCCCCCCCCCCAACATAATATAGAAAACAGAAAAGGTACCTACCGAACACAGGGATGTTTCTTCTAGATCATCGTTGCGTTTCGCCAACTTACAAGTTACAGCACCTGATGGCCGACAGCGAACTTCAAAAGTCTGATTGGTTTGATTGGACCCACAGGTGGCTGTAGAGGGCTTTCTGTCAGTATAAATCTAGATCTATTATTATTCTCTCCACCAACCCCACTCTCTATTTAGGCTTTAGCTCTTCTATTAGATCCATATTATTAGGTTTTCAACTTTATTTAACAAAACACCTTTTTTTTAAAAGATAGAATATATAAATTTTCCTCAATTTTAACAAAACGAAAATATCAAAACCTCTATCAATACAAGTTTTTATCTAGATCTAGATACATTGTTTGCTCTCTGCTTCA
>RQTK01000471.1:59327-97747 GCA_003991915.1 Elysia chlorotica
TGGTGTCCCAAGACAGTTAATGCATTATACTAGTAGCAACGTTAATTCCTTTATATCTCTCTTGGGGGGGAGTGGGGGGTTTACATAAAAGCAAGAAACTAAGTCCTATATTCTCTGATACCCTTTGCATGTAGTGCATCTCTGTACATTCCATGATTGTGTGTAAGCTTGAAGCCTCCTCTGTCCTCAGGGTTTACTTAATGTACCACACCGTGGGTCAAGTGGCTGTAGGCGCTGTTTTAGGTATCTTCCTCAGCGCTCCGTGGTTCTGCTTTGTGCATTTCCTCCTGACGCCGGTATTTCCCATCCTCTCTAGCAGGTGAGGTTTAAATTTATGATTTATTTTTGCCTAAATTTGTAAAAAAAAATTAGGGTGAAATTGTCACCCGTAACATATTTTTCTACATTGCCTTGCACCCTACGTTTGGTAAATATGGTCATTTTGGGCAAAATTTTGGGTTTCAAATGGCAAAAAACTGCAGTGACAGTACAGTAGGGTTTTGTTTTGTTTAATTCAACACCTGAACAGGAAAATGTAGGCCTTTTAAAGAGTTAGCTAGAAGGGAAAATTAAATCAAGCTGGCGTAAAGGGTTGGCATTAAGTAATAATTTCTCTGTTCATGCTGAAGCTTATACATGTTGGCTGAACAAACAGATCTCCTGACTTTTTCCATCCAGAGCTGGTAGAGGCAGCAGACTGACCTGAATAACAAAATAATATTAACATGTCAGTTTCCTTAGCATTGTCTTACAAAACTGCCTGCAAAGCTGGGAACTGAATGAGATCCTCATTGCTAGACTCTTGGTTGTAAATATACAAATATAGTGTGTTTGTATGAATTCATGATGTGTGCTTTCATTTACAAGTACACTCTATCACTGCATGTACAGAAGAGCACCCTTGAAAAGAACAACCTTAAAACAAATTGACTGAAGCAAAAAAAAAAAAAAATTCTTTTAGCTTCTGATATAAAGGACTATTTTTATTGACAGGCCCTGTTCTTGATATTAAATATTACTAATTAGTATTAAACTGTAACTGTCTTTTCCCCAATGGTCCCTTTTTTTTCCGACAGTCCAACTCGAACTCGACAAAGTCGCTCGTTTATTTTTAACAGTTTGTTGAAGCCATATGTGTTCTGTTACTACCAACATGACTGAGTTGTTGGATTAGTTTGTTGGATCAAATGTAGTTTACGAAAGACAAAGAAGAAAAATCGGTTATTTTGTATCTGTTCACTGAATGTATGTATTCTTTGAGTCTGAGTTCGTTGTACTTGAGTTGTATTGCATTATCTACCACATGATAAACTTTGTAAAATTGTGTAACTTGAAATAATCTTACAGGCTTTTGTATTCAAAATTTTTTAGTCCGTTGGGAGAGCTTCTCATGCTGAGAGATTCTACACTGATTCCCCACGTCCTGTGGTTTGAATACACGTGTTCCCGATCAGAAGCAAGGTAACCTTTGACATTGCACATCTACATTTTGGTAAAAATTGAGGTGACAGAATAAAAGGTTTTATCTAGATGGATCCTTTTTAAAATGTAATGACCTGCTTATAAAAGTTAAAGAAACCAATCATATACAATTATTTTTGTTACAGGTCTTTCCTCCAGTTGTATCTTATGATTCTGTCACCTCTAATTGTATGAATAAGGTAGAAAAATGACTTTTTTTGTCTCCTCATAGTATGAATTTACTCTTACAGTAAGGTTGTTATTTTAGTTGATAGGATTATTTTTTCATAAAGTTAGGAACATGTTCAGTGGCAAATCAAGGAAAGAAGAAAAAACACAATATACATAAACATGCAAGTGAAATATTGTAAGGGCTACCCTATTCAGGGCTACCTATAAAACCATCGCAAACTAACAAGAATTGTCCTCTCGTCAAAATTTTCAGTTGGCTTCCAAGTTATCCAAGCTTCCATAATTGGCTATAACTGTTACCCCAATTGTTTCCGATTTGGAAGAACTTAGAAAGTGATAATTTGTTAAATCATCAGTTCATAGTGATATATCAGCCTTTTTTTTTAAATGATTATTTCAGGAGTCGCCAAAGAAAGATGTCGTCAAGGAAATCTCAATAGTTAGTTTGGAGGATGGATGGAGTCTTTGTGCCAATGGTGGCAGCAACTGCTGCTTTTGCTACCCTTGCTCTGTCTTCTCCTTTTTTTTTTTTTCATGCAAAACTTTGTAACCATTTTCTTTTAATTGTATGAGAAGTTTTATAACACCATCTACCTGTGATAAAAAACCATGTCCACGAACTTCAACCCGTGTTAAACTGCTGCTCATGGTTCTAACCAGCGTAGACACCCTGCTTAATCAGACTTCATCAACAGTTTTGTCAACCCCGTTTCATTTTCTCCCCCTCAAGCAATGTACTGAACCACAAGATTTTAAGTGCTGTGTGTTATGTATTAGTACAGTTCTTAACATTTTGCTTGGATCTCATCAGCGTTGTAATGGCTGATTCTTTTCCTCCTCCATGAGAATGTAGGTGTGTTACCCTATCTATCGGTGTATAATTGTATATTTTAATGTAATAAATATGCATTACTGTATTATCAAACAACCGGGGAGGGAGATTTTCTTTTTAACTCTTGCAACTGTAGATCTTGAGGATCCTCATTTAGACTTTCCCCCAGCACGACCACTACCTTACAACTTACAGAGGCATGACTCATAGGGTAACAAAACTATATTTATTGGTCATACTGTCTCTCAAGGTAGAAACAAATGTTTTCTGTCTGCAATTTGGTTTCCTTTGATAATTATAGATGATATCTTATTAAATCTTCATACATATGTAAAATTTATGGATTTTAATTTTTTATTTTAAATCTCTTTTATGTAAATTTAAAAATTACAGTTATCTTCTCCATAAGGTGAAAGGGAAGGTGAACACTGTATATTGTTGAAAATTGTGTTATCTTTTCTTTGTTCATCACAGTAGATCACTCTTGTAATAAATGTCAGTAAAAGAGAATAAAAGAGGTTAGCTTTTGGGACCTCCACCATAAAGCCTTATTGCTGAAGATGGACATCCCAAAATCGACAAACTAAATTGTCTGACAATCATTTCTTAGAGAAGAAATAGAAATAAAGTGATAGACTCATATCAGTTGAGAGCACTCTGTAAGAATACTGCAAACATTGCTGGAATTGTTTTTCTCTATAACTTTATCAACTTTATTTTAGATTTTAATGTGTCCTGCGATTAATACTTATTATAGTCCCTTTGTCATCTCAACGTCAGGTTTATATATCTTGTGTTCTGTCTACAATCCACTTCTCTGCTTTGGCAGAAGCTGGGTATGCAGTATAAAGGTATTTAAAAGGAATTCTCAGTTTGAGACAAGTTTTATTATTGCATACACAAAATTGGAAAAAAAAAAATGCTTTTTGAAAATGCCTTTTTCATTTCAAACTCATTTGTATACTGTTACAAGCAGCAAAAGTGTTTAAGGATATGAATCAATTGATTATGAAGTTACCTAAATGTTGAGAGTGAGAGACCGTCCTTTGTGTGTTTGGAAGTCATGCTGTCAATACATGTATGAACTTGGTAAAGGATGGGTGCAGCAATTATCCTTTTTTTCTGTTTTATTTTGATAAGTTGTTTGGTCAGTATTCCATGGGAGTATTTTTGATTCTATGTAAATTCTATGCATATATCATAATATATTTTAATCTGAGATTTGAACCAAGTTCAATTTTTTATTTTATTTATTTTCAATAAATTGTTGTCATGTCTGAAGATTTTGCTGGTCAAAATCTCAGCTGAAGTAACATTTTTTTTAACCCACATGTGTGTGTGTGTGTGTGTTTTAGTATACCGATTATTATTAATGCCAGGGTTAATACATGTACGACCTCTACGCAAGCCTACATAAAATACTTAACAGTATTTTTTTTTGTCTTTATTGGTATTTATTGGTGTTTTAGTATATATTTCTATATGTAATTACTGTTAGTGTCTCTTTGAAGCGCACAATTATAAAGTCACTCGTCTTAATTGCATGGATACTTTTATTATCATGCACTCCTTTCTTTAATTGTATGGACTGTTTCATTATCTCATATCTGTGACTTCTTTTTTCCTGGTTCTAGTTCCAACGATTGTGCGAGTTAGCAATATCCAATGTAATGGGGTTTGCAATCAGTTGAACTATCCAATATTTAGGCTTGATAGAAACTTTAAATCTTAAGTCACTTACGTTTAGTGATGCTTCTAACTCATGGCCCACTGTTTTTAACTGAAACTTAATGTTTATCCATATTATTACGTCAGACATGAAACTTTAATTAAGCTCAGCACATTGTAAGTCCATATTAATCCTAAGAGTTTGAAACGTTGTATTTTAATGTTCTTACAGCATTGTTTTCATGTACCTTCTTAACATCCTCTTATTACCTTTCTGCAAATTATCTTGCTTATGTCATCATTGTAATTTTTTTGTCCATGGTCAGTTCATGTTTTAAAAAACAAGAGTACGCTATCCTCTTAAGTTTTATAATTCGTGTAGTTGTACAAATTTGTTCTTGAAGCATCATTGTCTTAACCTCAATACATACAATGTGTAATTGATGTGCAATGTGCTACATTTATCCATCAATTGAACATTTCTGCTAAATGACACTATTGCTTATAATTTTTTCTTTTTTTCTCGCTCATAACTTTTTTTTTTTTTTCTCTTCTCACACTTCTCAGCAGTTTTGTTTCACTTAAAACCCTTATCCTAAACTTGAGCTACACCAATAATGTACTGGTTCTGCAAGACCATTTGCTCTGTTATTAATATTATTAAATGATTTTTAAAGAATTGCTAAAAATAAAAAACTGTGATCTTTTTCAGTACCCTTGTGAGGGGAATATGTGCTAAATGGGGAGAAAAGACTTTTTAAGGCAGCCTTGTTAATACAGCCAATAGAGTTTTTTTTTTTTGTGGTCAAATGTAACATCTCCATGTGTTAAACAGCTCACTCCATTTGTCTCAAGAAATGCAAAACTGCCACATTTCTGAAAACTTGAAGCACAACAGTCAAAGCTACACATGTACTGAAATCTCCAGGGATAAATGAGTAATCATGTTTTTATCTCATAACACTTGACAGACATTTTTCTTTTACTGTTTAAGGACATGATTTGGTGAATTGCATTGAATGGGAAAATGGCATTTTTTTAAATAAAAAATGTGCACGGCTATTAATATTATTGTATTAAGAAAAGAAATAAGTGAGATACGTAGGTACTGATTTGTGGAAGAAGAAAATTTTTCAATCGAAGTCTTGTATTTTAAGCTTATAAAGGAAAGTTGTTTTGTTGGGGTTTTTTGTTTTAACTTTTATTGGTCTACATGGACATCATGGGCAAAATTAATAAACATTATGCCAAATACTTACAGTTCATATTTTGAAGAGTTTTCTCTATATAAATTTTTAATTTTGTTTTTGTCATGACATCATTTAAAAATTTATGTTGTTTTTTTTACGTTAAATCAAATCAATTTGTATTGAAGTTTTGTAGGCATTCAGATTTATAAACTTTATTTGGTTAAGTAACTCTGGAAATTTCACTTCAAGTTTCTTAGTCTGGTTGATCTCTGAATAAGCTCTGTTATCAATGTCAGCAAAATGTAAGCAGTTTTGGTCCCACTCCATTTTTCATTGTTTCATTTTATGAAAGAAATTAGAACACATAAACAGTTTCAGCATAGGTGTGGGTCCGCTGGGGTTAAAACTAATAAAACATCATCCTCCAAGTCCAGTGCAGGGGACCCAGGGTTTGAATCCTGCTCAAGTCAACCTCGTCCCTACTGGGTGGGATGGTAGCCAGTAATGCTTGATGAGAGGCCGAGTCCATTGTGTCCCGTCACTCTCACTGATCAAACTCAAAAGATCACTTTTTCATGTAGTGGGGGCAAAGTACTTTTTCTGTCGGTAAGGATATGTGGCTTTGTATCAAAGGTTCCTGATTGGGCTCCCCAATTAGACAGACTTGTTTTCTTCTGTCAATTTAATATGACCCATTGACTGGTCAAGTTTTGGGTATCCTGCCCTAGTCATAGGATTCTCCTTGGTACATACATGTACATAGCACCCGCTGCAGCGGGACATTAAAATCCCCTTTTTTTCTACTATTTAAAGCCTATTGCTTGTGCTTGGGCTTAATGGGACATGGAAATTGGTTAACTTGGATACAGCGGGAGAGGGTGAGAGAGCTTTGTTCTCCAAATTACCAGTCAATCAAACCGTACAGCTATGTTTTGGGCCAGTCTCCCACAAGTCTAAATCCTAGGCTAGGTCGAGACAAAGAATGCGAATGTGGTGATAGAATGTGTAGTAAATCATAAAATAAAATGTAATAATACAGTAGTTCAACAGTCATGCAGTCAAAGATACTGGATTGGTCAGCCCAGTGATGAATGAGGAGATGGGGAGACGGACCCGGAGACACAGTGAGAGGGAGGGGAATACGGATGTTACTGTTAGATCTAGGTCTCAGATCTTGCGCAACGGTCGCAAAGAAAAGGCGGTGAGAAACAGAGACAAAGTGGAAAACCAATGAACTAATGAGTCTGTTTAAAGGGTCATGGGTCACGTTAATTTTATGTCTGAAAATGGAGATAAGTGCTAAAAATTTGAATTTTCGGTAGTGTTTGCTTGGTAGGTCTATAGCAGGAGCTTGCTTACAACGCTGTGCAGTCGTTTTATTGGTGTAAACTTGTGAGATTTTAAATAAACTCTGCCGTTTCCTTTAATGTGTCTGGAGCAAACAAAATACCGTAGAGCAATAAGAATTAGAATAGAGAGTCTTGGTACTAAAACTACAGAGAGCCACCGAAAAGAAGAAAACAACAATCAGTTTCAGAATAGTATTAGTAATGGGAATCAATCTGGCAGATTTCAGCTTCAGTAAACTTTAAACTATATTAAATTCTATACATCAACGTGAATGAAGAAAAGGGTGAAGCACAGGATAAATTTTCTGTGGGTTTGATGTCAAAACGGTACAAAGAAAAATCAAGCCCTTTTTTCCTCCTTAATTCTTGATAAAAATGTTGCGTTCTTGGTGCGAGCTATTGATTTGTGGGCATGGACCAATATGATCGCGAATCCTTTGACCTTTTGATTTTTCTTTCTCCCCAACCTCTCATTTTTTTTTTTTAAATCTTGGTACAGGGTACACGTAATGATGTATTATATGCTTACATTTATGGATAGAACAATTTGATTGGCTTAGCATGTTTGGTTGACCCATTTTTTATATATTGAAAATGAAATAAATATTTTAATTTGAAACTCCTCTCTCTTCAGTATTATCTTGTTGGTTAAGATTGTTCATATAATCACTTCTTTCCACTAATACTTGATAATGATAGCAAGGCAGGCATAGACCAATGCAATCTACCTCACAGATCCGTCTGCCATGCGATCAATCTGCGGAGAGCCCAGATTGTGAGACCGATTGCATAGTGTATACGCAAAAAATCATACAATTCGCCTTATGGCAGACCAAAAAAATATCTAGCATTTGATTAACAAAAAATAACAGCAAAAAACACTGAAATACTCAATAAATACAACAATCCAGCCATTCATTCTCGCCTCCTACATCTAACTAGGCATTCTTTGAGCAAATGAGACAGTAATTTGATGTATTAAAAAATATTTATTTACAAAAAGTTCACATTTTATACGGAATAAAGACAACATCAAATCAATAATAATAAAACTGCCACATTCCATTAAATCAAGTTCAGAATTTGAGTCACTGACCTGCCAATGTTTATTAAAAAAAAAAAAAAAAAAAAAAGATAAGACCAAAATTGACAGCTTTCAAATTTCAAATTGGACATAATCAGGATTTAAAATGAACACAAGTATTTAAAACAACTGGTGACAGCTCTCCCCGACTCCTGGTATGATTCTGTTCCTGCTGTGGCTCAGCGCCCCTCAACTGGAGGAAGAAAAAAGTATTTTAATCAGAATTGCTGGTAAACACCAGGATATGCTTCATTTCACACTGCAATTGAATTTATAAAAGGATGTCAAACTTAGACCTAAAATATTTCATGGTATCCCCGCCCTGTTTCGTGTGTGGCAGCACGTAAAATTGTCAGACATCAGCCTTGGGGTCCACCCACATTATAACATATTTAGTGCTGACGTAGGAAGCTAAACCACCACCACAACTACAACTTCTCCCTCAGAAATAAATAAGCCGCAGAAGTTTTGTTTCACAACAATTTCAAATGGTAATTCCTTTTATCATCACAGGGAGATTAAACAGAGGAGCAAGGATTCAAATTCTGCTAGTGCAATTTGAGAACATCCTAAAGTTCCTACTCAAATGATAACAGAACAGTGAGCTAAACGTTTCCCACTGCAAGATGTAAGACCTACTCGAAGAAACATTTTGGGGAATTTCCACAAATTAAAAGCATTGATAATTATTTTGAAACAGTGTGGTCATCTACGCCAGTACAAGCGCAGCATGTGTGTGGTTGGATGGGAAACGATTAAAGTTCTTCAATTATCGGCCCAGAGATATTTTAAGTTTCAAGAAAGATGCACCATTTTGTAATTTGCAAGTCGAATTAACTAACGTAGCCAGATAAACATAAAAGGGAAGTTCTGATTTATGAATCCAGAGAGACATCGAAGGTTGACAGGCCCAACATTTTTGGTAAGAATTATACCACTCAAGCAGTTTTTAAACATTTTTTTAAATCATTAAATTGAGCACCAATATTGGATTATCTCCCTCAGAAATAATTAAGCCGCAGAAGTTTTGTTTCACAACAATTTCAAATGGTAATTCCGTTTATCATCACAGGGAGATTAAACAGAGGAGCAAAGTGGATTCAAATTCTGCTGGTGCAATTTAAGAACATCCTAAAGTTCCTACACAAAAGATAACAGTACAGTCAGCTAAATGTTGCACTAGCAAGATTTAAGGCCTACACCAGTGCGGCATTTTGGGGGATTTTCAAAAATTAAAAAGAAAAAGCTTTGATATTTATTTCGAAACAGAGGTTGTTCAGATAAGCTCGTAGAAGCGCTGCATGTGTGTGGTTGGGTGGAGTTTTTCAATATTCAACCCACAGGTGTTTCAAGTTTCAAGAAAGACGCACCATTTTGTAATTTGCAAGTCGAATTATTTAACGCAGCCAGATAAACATAAAAGGGAAGTTCTGATTTATGAATCCAAAGAGACATTGAAGGTTAACAGGCCCAACATCTTTGGCAAGAATTACAACTCAGGCATTTTTTGAACATTTTTTAAAAACATTAAATTGAGCACCAATATTGGATTATCTCCCTCAGAAATAATTAAGCCGCAGAAGTTTTGTTTCACAACAATTTCAAATGGTAATTCCGTTTATCATCACAGGGAGAATTCCAAAACATAGAACCAAAATATTTTAGTATATAGAACTTGTACAGTTTTGCTTTTACCTATGCCTGTTCCCGCAGAAAGTTGTGATCTCAACTTGCAATTTTTTTTCTTACAACTTTCATAAACAATGCACCAATTTCCTGTGTAATTTTTTCACATCTACGCAGACATTAAGACAGCTGTAGAAAGTCGGTAGCTACATCAAAACATGTTGACATGTGTATTATATAATATTAAACTATATCAGCCTTTCAATCTTAAAGAAAAATTCCTTTGGAGTCCTTTGCAAAGGGGGGAAAAATTAAACATTCATAACATAGGTTCTAAAGAAAGGTAATGATAAAAAAATGGCATGCACAAACTCTAAATTTTTAATAAAGATTTAATATCTGCATGCCTAAACTAGAAGGGACTTGGTTTCCTTGAATAATGAAAATCTCTATATCCGTCTCTGTTGCTGTCAGTCTCTATCAATTTTCATTAATAGGCCTACTAATACATATTTATGACACCTTTTTGCCCCATAGACTAAATTTTTAATCTTGTTTGATCCACTAATTAAATCACTGTTTAATTGATTTATATTTAAACCAATACATACTGTATTAGTAATAGATGCTCTTCATTGATAGTTCCTAACCCACCATCCCACTCTACCAAACCCCCCTGCCCTCACTCCATTTTAAAAGAATGGTTTGACCAGTAGAAATTATTTTAAGTAAACAAAGCAAAAACATTTTGGATGCTTGAGTTTTGACTTTTCACACCCACCCTCTTTTCTCTCACTCTTTACCTTCCTCTCATTGTTTTTATTAAATATATCTTGATTGCTTACTTTTTACAACTGTTTAGTTGTAAGATTTAAGTTATAATTGTATTATTCATGTTATTCAGAACACAAATTTATTAGTACATTACCAATTATGAATTAATTACTTTGTGGTGGCTTTTTTTGTTTAAATTCTCAAAGGCCAAAAGTATACAACTTTCTGCAACCTTTCCCATATTTGGCTGCAACCTTTGCCATTTTTAATCACAACTTTCTGGGGGACAGCAATGTGCGAGTAGATCATTTCAATTGAAACTTCCAGGCCCCTTGCACTAACACACAAATATTAGGATGTTAGGAGCAGCATTACAATCCAAATGGCTCTATGTAAGCTTATCTCTACAAAATGAGACATCAGTGAATTATCTTTGCCGATATAAAATCAATACCAAATTAACATTACTATATGAAATGCCCATTCCATTTTTGTGAGTTAGGGAAAAAAAAATAAAGCACTAGAGTATGGACCTTAAAGTGAAACAGATGGTAAGAGTAGAATAAGTGAAAAAAAGACACTGAAGAAACTAGTTTTGTAGCAAATTGAAATATGTTGACTTGTAGAGGATCAACCAGAAACAAGAGCAATAGTGCAAAGTTCCAACGATGAGTCACCTCACATTTATGTTGCACAAATTCGACTGGATGCAACACAAGACGTCAAACCCAGAGATACCATGTGCAAAGTTTAAAAAAACTTGTTCTACGATAAAATTGATTATCCATTGAAGGCTGCATTGATTAGCAGAGGGACCAGAGAGGTCAGTTCAATTTAAATATCAAATAAATGACATGAAATGAACTTTTGAGCCCAGAAAACAAAAATCTACCGTGGAATGCGCTTAGGTAAACCACCTTTAAGATAAATCACGGCTTTGTATTGACTATTTCAGAAGCACCAATTCCTCTTTTTTTTTAACTTACAGAATGAAATAAAACGTCACGCTAACGCCAAGAGTTCGAGTTGCTTTTACATAGTACATAAATTCAATGATATGACTAAGCACTTAATTTCATTTGGACATTTCAGTATTCTACTTAATCCATTCTAATACAACCAAACAAAGCCTTTTCACTATAACATTGCCAATAAAGACAACATGGACTATATAACAATATAACATCATTCAAGTGAACATTTTTTTAAAGACTGTTTTGGGCAAAAATTATAAAGTGACAAGCCACATACAATTATATTACATATATATAATAATATAAAATCTTATAATTACTAAGCATGGGGAGTAATCTGCTCAGATTCACTAAGGTCTGAAGAAGAATCTAGAGCGTTTGGACTAAAGTAAATCGAAATATGTTGACTTGTAGAGGATCAACCAGAAACAAGAGCAATAGTGCAAAGTTCCAACGATGAGTCACCTCACATTTATGTTGCACAAATTCGACTGGACGCAACACAAGACGTCAAACCCAGAGATACCATGTGCAAAGTTTAAAGTTTACCCTCGATAAATTCAAATCCAAATGACATGTTTGATATTTTGACACTTAACAACTAGGCTGTACCACGGAGGGATTCTAAACCGAATTTTGCATATCAACACTGGCGAATCGTATTCCTGAAAAATATGGAACTTACTGTAAGTGGAGATGTCAATTTCATCTGGCAGTTCAGTGATATTCACTTCAAATCTCTCCTGGACCTCATTCAACACCTTGGCATCATTTTCATCTGAGACAAATGTAATGGCCAGACCTTTTGTTCCAAACCGACCAGCTCTTGCCACCTGGAAAATTAAAAGCAAAATATATCAATGTAAAAACGAACATTTCATTGTGACTTTTTAGAAATAGACCACCCTCAAATGCACAGATTCAACTAATGAACTGAACCCATTAATTTGTAGAGTGGATGATGACACAGAAGCCTCAGGAATCAAAATAAAAGTTGTTTCATTAGATTCAATTGGTTGATCCTTGATCTACATCATTGGCTTCCAATAAAAACAGCACCTTTAAAAAAGGTGCAGCTCAATTAGTCAATATAATACTGCAAGCAGCACAGAGCAAGGAATGTAGAAAATATAAGATTGCTATTGGCCTCACACAAAGGGAAAGTGAGAAAATGACAAATGTGCTATAATCTAGAGATAACAGATGTATAGCTTGTTGTATAATCTATGACAAATACAGTTCAGCAAAATTTTGCTGAGGGATTTCAAATGTGCTTGAAGAAATCGGCTCTTAATGAAAATGCTAACGAACGTAATATTACATTATGAGAGCAAAAGAACTATTTTACAACATACTATTATTAGTCTTCCATTAATGAAATTACAGTGGAAACTTAACACCCAATACTTTGTTTTCTTGCTTTTGCAACCCTCTTCTCCCAACTAAATTCATTCTACTAGCAATTTCTTTTCGGCATTCAAAATATGAGTCTAGTCAAAGAAAAAAAATTAACCCTACTCTGGAAAATTCCACATATGAGAAAGAATCTTTTCAGGACTCCACTGTAACAAATTGAGAAAATGTATAGCAACTGCCACTATTAAAAGTTATCTGAAACTGTGAAGCCTCAGCATACATTTTACAATTGTTTTCATTGTTATCAATTGGTTGATCCTAAAATAACATCACCGGCTTCATTTGATTACCATCAAAGTACTTACTTTATTTCAAAGTTAAATTTGTTTTGTCATTATAAAGCTCTTGAAAAGTGAACAAGAATCTGAAAACCATGATATAAATTTTTTTCATTCTGATTCGAATTTTACATACATAAATTTTGTGCCATGTTTGCAGATGATTTACATTAAAGATATAACAGGAGAGAAACAGGGAGACAAATGTAGAAAATCTGCAAGTATCAAGGTCAAATTGTAGGGGGAAAAGGGGAGAGGGTACTTAAATTTGTGGAGAGAAACAGGGAGACAAAAAAGAACGAATTTAAATTTAGGGCGATAGAGGGATAAAAAAAAGTAAGAGATGAGAGAAGAAGAAAAGCGTCGAGGTTTAATTATTGGAGAGACAGAGACAGTCAAACTTAAATTTGTTGAAATGGAAAGAGGAGATAAAGGAAGAGAGAAAGAGAAAGGATGAATTAGCACAACTTCCTTGATAAACATTTCATCATAACCATAGATGTACAAAACTTTACCAGACAGTTCTGACATATTACAACAGAAAACAATGCTGCTTACCCTGTGCAAATAAGAATCAGAGCTCTCAGGCATGTCATAGTTGAATACAATGTTGACACGCTCAATGTCCATGCCTCTGCCAAAGAGATCAGTAGCTACTAGGATCCTCTTTTCAAAATCTTTAAATGATTGATATCTGGACAGTCTAAAAAAAAAGAAAGAAAATATGCAGATGGTGTGAAAGTATGTGGCCCGTTGATCATTGACAAAACTATTAACTTTAGAGAGAGACAAAATCAACTGGTCTAAACATGTTTCAGATGTTCAGCGCAATTTGCCTAAAATAACTGAAAACAATATTTTTCAATTGCAAGGCCATTAAGTTACAGGGGAAAAAATATCTCCCTCAGAAATATATAAGCCGCGGATGATTGTTTCATGAAATATTCAAATGGTAATTCCGTTTATCATCATAGGGAGGTTTATACTAAGAATCAAGACATATTCTTATTATAAATAAAAAAGATGTTGACATCCATTACCTCTCTTCCTGGGTCATGGCCCTGTGAATTGCAATGGCTGGGAAGTTCTGCTCAATCAGCAGAGCTGCTAGAGCCATACAACGCTGGATGCTTTTCACAAAGATGATAACCTGTAAACCAAAAAAGACCATTGGTAAAAAAAAGATGAACCGCTTTGAGATAGTCTTGTATAAAAGAGCATTTCCATTTACTATCTTTCTTTCACGGAAATGTGATTTTCCAAACAAACTACATTTGATTAAGAGAAACTAATATAAAAAGCCTGCCAAAAATGACACTTTCCCTTGGAAAAAAGCCGCTAGTTGTGTTTCATTACATACAAATGGTAATCTGACAGGAAGTGCATATTGTTTAACAAATGAAAAATTGAAAGTAATTGCATAAATACCTGGTTAAATTCAAGCACATCCAGCAACTCAAACAATTTCCTGTTTTTTTCGTTGTCTTTCAGTTTTGCGTAGTGCTGTTGCAAACCATGAAGTGTTAGTTTTGAGTCATCATCTACATACACTTCCATGGGCTGAGGAAAAAATTCTCCAGTAAAAAAAAAAAATACAGCACTATCCTCACATATATTATAGTATGATATACATATAGCAATTTTTATGTTTAAAATGCATAAAGTAAGGCTAGAACTTTGTACACTGGTCCTTCCAAGAACAAATATACAGCTTTTATTTTTTAATCTGCAGTTTTGACTAAACCCTGCTTTAAAATAATATATCTCATGTTTCTTGCGAGAAATTAATTTAGAACGATCGTTTTATAGCTAGAAAAAAATTAAAAATTGGGACAAATATGGAGCCACAAAAATATATATTGGACAGACACGACACACAGACAGAAACAAGCAAAAACATGAGAACCACTTTTTGACCATTCCATCAGGGAAGTTCCATCACTAAGACACCACTGCCACCAGCCAATACCAGTCACAGAATGATTGGTGAACAGCGTCGCCCAGCTCCCCTTGTGCAGTTTCTTGCAGAAAGGTCCTGTCTGTGAGCAGGGCTCCATGTATTAGCGCCAGGCACTGCACAGTTAGCAGTGGCAGACCAGCAGAAGTATAGGGCCAGAGCTATTGTAAGCTCATTGGTGGTATGCGTTTGGAAGATGTGTGTAAATGCTGATTTTTGTTTAGAGGGAACACTAACAGAAGTCTCTGGGGGCAGGTTATGAAACTAGATATCACAATGAAAGGTGCGTTTTCATGTATGTGCATTGCTAAAACTACAAGACTTAGCTGATCCCCCACGTCGGCGCGGGGGGACTAAGACTTGATCTGCAAAGCAGTCCCTACACTAGATGCAAGAGTTCGTCGCCGTGTTGCTGTTGCCGATGCCTCTCCTAAATGGCAACAGTGTAATGTTGTGTGATTGAGAGAGTGTTGACCGATTAACAGTGTTGAGGTGAGAAACTAACAATCTGCCCTTCCATCACCCAGCCACAGAGGCTGAACAACGGAGAACATTGGAATAGACGATTTGGTGGAGGGGAATTACATCTTGCATGAACTTCTTGCACACTGGACGAATTTCTTTGCCAAGGGTTGCACTGAACATCATCACTTGCTTCTCATGAGGTGTCATGCGGAAAATTTCTTGAACATCAGTACGCATATCTGAAAATGAAAGAAACCATAGTATGATGCAGCAATACATACATAAAAACGTTTTGCAACAGAAATTTAAGACCTTTCCTAATCCTCAAAATTTAGACGTAACTAATTTTAAGTCTAAAAAGATTCAATAATTTAACAATAATTGCATTCTGTGCAAAAAAATTAGCAAACCTATAAAAATAGAATTCCATTATCAATTTCGCAAAATTAAATTCTGCCTATCCGAAGCACCTTTAAAGCTATCATTCTTCACCCCTTACCTATAGCCTGCAGCATTTTGTCACATTCATCCAAAATGAAATGTTTCACATTCTTCAGTGACAAAACTTTTGATCGTGCTAGGGCCAGGATACGCCCAGGTGTTCCCACGACAATGTGAGGACAGTTCTTTTTTAGAACCTCTTCATCCTTCTTGATATTCATGCCCCCAAAGAAAACTGCGATTTTGACATTATTGTTGTATTTGCTGAACCTCTCATATTCTTTGCTGATTTGAAAAGCCAGCTCTCTTGTGTGAGCTAGCACAAGGGTGGAGACCTGCAAAGATAAAAAAGAATGACCATTTGAGGTTAAGATCAAGATTCTAGCCTTGAGATCTGCATGTTATCAAGCTTTTCCAAAATCCATATTCTCAGACAAATGCCTCAAGAGTCATCACATTTCCTGAGACCCAGAAAGGCCTGCCAAAAACTGACACATCCTTTAAGGTCACCCGGAAGCAGACTCGTCATCGTGTCATCACAGAAACATATTTTAAACATGTCATGTCAAACATATTCATGTTCAATGCACAAAATTTCTTGCATGAGTCGAGTTGATTTAACATCGAACTACAGCACTATATAGGTTATATTGTGGACGGGCCCCTGGACTGACAATTTTGAGCTCCCTCACATCACACCAGACAGGGCGAAAATACCAGGAACCCTGTTCTCAGTCTGTCACATTAAACTGACACCAATACAACCATTACCAATAGTGGACGAAATAGCCAGGGCTCGAGCCACGGACATCCCGTGCCAATCACAATTCATAGGAGAAGTGAAATGTTCATACATTTTCGCAAAAACAAAATGAACTTTTTGTCAACAGCACATTTTACTGTTTTTAAAGGATTATTCACAAGATCTTCCACACCCTAATTGATTTGGATATGTTCCAAGATTATTCAAAAACTGTTTAAAGGCCTTGGAACAAATGCACTTCTACTCAGACAAATGCCTCAAAGTCATCAAAGCCCTCATCACCTTAGAACATGCCAAAAACTGACTATGTCCTAAAGGTTAAAAAGCATCAGACTCGTCATCTGTGTCATCATCATAAGTAGCACAACGAAATGAGAAATTTAGGTCCTGTATGTACCTATCTCACTGGTAATGAATGTCCCAGCTTTTCACACAAGTATTTAATATTGCACCTGCATAATTTTGTGTTACCACTTCAGCCTTCTGAGAAATAAAATGATTAAACCTATGGAATTTATTTTATTCTATGTAAACATACAACACACTTTGGATATGAAACTGGCTAATAGGTGTCAACTGGTAAGAAAAATAAAAGTCTGAACCTTTCCAACATGAGTTGAGTTGGTTTAACACCATACACCTGCACATATAGGCTATGTTGTGGATGGGTGCCACGACTGACATCTGACAATTTTATGTGCTGCCAACACAAAACACGGAGGAAATACCATGACTCCTCTCTCACCTAGTCACATTAAACTGACACAGACATCATGCAGGGTGCAAAATCGCCAGGACTCACCACAAACATCCTACTTAGGAAGCTGATGTTCTACCCAAAGACTACTGCGGTCCCCAGTTTTTAGCTCAACAATTTTTAAGTCAGTATTCATAGGAGAAGTGAAATGTTCATACATTATGGCAAAAATAAAATAAACTATTTGTCAGCAGCACATTTTACTGTTTTTAAAAGTATTATGATGTTCCAACATTATTTAAAAACTTTTTAAAGGCCTTGGAACAAATGCACTTCTACTCAGACAAATGCCTCAAAGTCATCAAAGCCCTCATCACCTTAGAACATGCCAAAAACTGACTATGTCCTAAAGGTTAAAAAGCATCAGACTCGTCATCTGTGTCATCATCATAAGTAGCACAACGTGATGTCATCATAGTACATGAGAAATTTAGGTCCTGTATGTACCTATCTCACTGGTAATGAATGTCCCAGCTTTTCACACAAGTATTTAATATTGCACCTGCATAATTTTGTGTTACCACTTCAGCCTTCTGAGAAATAAAATGATTAAACCTATGAAACTGGTATGAAAAAAAATGTCTGAAGCTTTCCAAGATGTTCAGATGAGTTCGCTTTACGTCCAACATCACCACTATATATGCTATATTTTGGAGGGGCCCCAAGACTGACGTCTGACAATTGTATGTGTTGCCACAGATGAGACAGGGCGGGGATAACATGACTCTTGTCTCAGCCGGTCACAAACTGACAACGACCCAACCAGTAGGGAGCTAAATCGCCAGGACTTGAGCCATGGACCTTTTGCGATGGAAGCGCATGTTCTACCCCAGGGTTACCTCCCCCCCCTCCAAGATAACTATACAATCTTAGGGTGTCTGTGCAACTTGAAAAACAACCTTTATCAATCAATTCAAATTAAAACATTCAGATGGACATTGCAATATGCTATGGATTATAATTATTGTGGCTTAACTAGTGCCTCTATGATGTGCTTAGTTTAACGTAGCTAAAAAAAATTAAGCCTAAGATAATGGCAATCAGAATTTAACACATCAAAGAGGGATAAACTCCCTTTCAGTACTCTAGCCTAAAAGCTTTCATCACATTGCCATTGTCAAATAATAGAAAATATAGGCCTTTGTTCTAATTTTTAAAAATCAATAACACTTTCAATATCTCACATTTCAGCAAAGAATTTGACTACACAACAAAATAATTTTAGTATTTTTTTTTTACACGAGACTCATTCCCAGTAAAAAGAGGACCTGGTTCAAACGTTTAGTCATAAGAATAAACATTTGCATTGTCTGATTATCTGTTAACATGATTCAATTTTTATATTAATAAGCTATGCCAATTTGTACTACTACTGCACTGTAAAGTGTAACTTAGCCTATTGAAATAATACTTAATTGTTACGAGAGGAAGCCTATGAAGAATATATAGGGGGAATTGTGATCAAAAGCTATACTGCCCAGTGATTTCTAGTTTTTAAAAAAATAAAATAAATAACACCACTAACTGGAACTGTTCTTAAAGTTTATTTTTCTTTAACAAAACAGGCTGTTTTGATACACAATATTGTGAAATGGCAGCTCTTCTAAAAATGTTTTGCCTCAAAGCGTACTTGATTAAAAAGATCAAACCAGCCAAAGAAAGAAGTGAAACTTATAAAGTAATATTTTTACCTGGCCATCCACAGGTTCAAGCTGTTGCAGAGTAGCCAGCACAAAGACAGCTGTTTTTCCCATTCCTGATTTTGCCTGACAAAGCACGTCCATCGACAAAATGGCTTGAGGTATGCACTCGTGTTGTACTTGAAAATAAATCATGTTTTGTTGAGTAAATAATAGGATTAAACTGACACAGACTGCCAAGAAGTTTCGAACCATTTTTTTTCAATTTAGGGCTGAAAATAATTTTTTACTGTTACCAAAGGACACAAAAAAAATATACATGACAGGTTAACCTTGGCTTACACACTAAAAAACTGAAGCACTGGAAATGTGTAAGCCTTAATTTTGAAAAGATAATGGGTGAAAAAAAACCTATGAAATTCAGAATAAAAAAAAAAATAATTACCTTCTGAGGGGTGCTCAAACCCACAGTCTACTATAGCTCTCAGCAGTTCTGGTTTGAGCAAAAAATCTCTGAAGCCAGAACTGTGAATGGACACATATGTTCCTTTGACATCTTTTTTGGCCGGGCCGTCTCCTCCTGCTGTTTCTACAGTTTGTTCATTCTCTTCGTCATCGTAGTCAAGAATTACACTATCTTCTGCCATGTTAGAGTAAAACCTGAAATTTAAAGTATAATAGGTTATAACATAAGGGATATGATTAGACTAGTTTCTAGTAACCTTAAGAATAAAGCTATATTTGAGGAGAAAGGAACTTTATTCTAGATCTTAATCTATCCATTGTAAATGATGGCACGTCAGAGGATAGAATAGACAGATTGCAGTGATCGGTTTTGATTTGACTAATTAAGTCAAAAACAAACCACAGTGAATTGATAGGTTATTGTGGATTATCCCAATAGAATTTGGATAGTTAAATTAATACACCCCGTCCGATTTTCTAAAGGGCACTTTGTAAAACCAACTTTGCCGTCAGGCGATGTTCAAAGTCTACTTTTGCCTTGAGTGCCGATGCAATGAAAAAAATTTACAATATTAAAAATCTAATGAAATAGGCCTATCCTTCGGAATGATAACTTGTAGAGTTTTGCCAGAATGATTTCGATAAACGTACTTCCATTTTGAACTCAAATTTTTCTTGACCGTAAATCGGAATTTCAGGATTTTAAAAAAATTTTGGAAGGAAAAGTAGCGTCGCCTCGTTTTCGCACTTTTTCGTTTAGTCAACAATTGCGCTGACCAGAGGAAAATCGCGGATCAGCGGAAAACTGATCCTTACCACCTCCAATTGTTTTCAACGGAAATTTGATTGGAGTAGAAGTCTTCAGCATTCAAAAATTTCATGGAAATCTGCCAGATCGCAACACAGAAAAAGCCCCATTGACAAAAAAAACTGCCGATGATTCACAGCACGTAGGCAGCTCCATGGGCTAGATTATACGAGGATGAGTGGCAGCCATGCCTTCTGTTTGTGATTCACTTTTCAGACATTAGCTGAACGCCTAGCCCAGCTCTTTATAGGCCTAGGCTATATTGCGGATAGGCCCCAGCACTTTAGTCTGACATGTGCATTACGAGACAGGGAATTTGAAAATCCAAACTTCCATGCATAATTTTGTGGCAGCCAACTTCGTTTACCTCAGAAACAAAGTGAACGCATCCTGTATCAAACGGCTTAAAACCCTTTCATAGAATTATTTCGTTTTTTTTTTCAATAGGCTGATCACATTTTGTTAAGTTTAACATTGCCGTATTGCGTCTGGATGTACATTACTAGATCTAGGCGCGAAATAGATCTAAAATCTTAGCTAAGAAGCTCCAACAAAATGTTAGAACTCGAGACCTAGTTTGATCAGACATGTACTATATAAACTGCAATGGTGTCCAAAAGTGCATTTCGTGACATCAGCACTAAACTTGCCGATATGTCTGCAGTATACAGCTAAAAATGAAGCCGACATTACTATTACCGTAATTACGTTTACAGCAATCCACCGTCATCGAGACAAATACAAGTCAAAAATCATGATCAATTACAATGGAAAAGCCTTTGTCCTCATAATATAATAATGTACGATATAAAAAGATTGTTTTCAATATAATATAAAACATACTTGCCGAATTCAGAGCTGTAAAGGGGAGCCGGTTGAAAGAAGATCAGTTGAATATGGAGAGACCGGAACAAGGGAATGTATGTAGGACGAACATACGCTGACTCGATATTCAACGTTGTGTGCTGATATCGATAGTGATAGGCCCTATCATTTAAAATGTATCCTTTTATATCGAGTTAAAGATAGACTGGTTACGAAATACACCGAAGTCGTCTGTATACTCTTTTCTGAATCTTTCTTATTTTCAATTCCGCTCCCTATATTTTTATTAAACATGTTCACATGAAAGCATCGGTGAGGTAGATTATGAGTAATATGTTCTTGTGTGAATGTGTGTGTGAAACCGTATATATATGTGTGAGTGCTTATACAGCCATGTGTGAATGTGTGTGTGTATATATGTGTGTGTGTGTGTGTGTGTGGGGGGGGGGGGGGGGTGAGTTACATCGATAGTGGTGATGTCGTAAGTATCGCATTTGTTCGATAAATTTTGTGGTAGTGGAATAAGCCTATCGCCCAACGCTACAAGAACCTGCGAAAGGACGCGTTATGGTCATTATTACCAAGTTGGCTTGAACACTGTGATAACTTCTCGGCATGGTTCTCAGCGATCATCTGATCGAAAGTAGGCTAGTTAAGCCATGTCCGTCTATTAATATGACTCTCAGGTGTCTATTAATGTGCTATTAATAGAAATCTGTGTTATTATTATTATTATTATTATTATTATTATTATTATTATTATTATTATTATTATCGTCATCATCATCATCATCAATTCTTTACAATGATGATGTTGTTGATAGATATTATATTCATGGAAATGTAAGCAATTTCAATTAATAGAAATATGTGAGCAGATAACATTCAGTGCCATGATGAATTTTAGGATTAATATCATCTATGCGCTGATCCCAACTTCCCAATTATTAAAAAAAATCGGAATTGTTTTATAATATCTTATAACGCAGAGCAGCATGTCCGAAATGGGCACAAGTGGTTTTTTTTTTTTTTAAAGAATTAAGACCCCCATTGCGATTAATGTGATATACTAATGTTATTAATTAATAAAATTGTGTATTTCATAAGTGATGTTGTTTTTGTTGGCCTTTTTTATTATTATTAATTATTATAACAAACTTGTACTTGTCCTAACATTACAACACGCAAAAACAAAAATATAATATCTAGTGTGGTTCGCCTTTTCTTATTAAATCCATTTCAAGTTCGTACCTGGCTATGTAATTCCGTGTTATAAGTTTAATCACATGATTGGCTAATTAATCAAGATGGCTGACGAAGATATAAACAAAGCTGAGAACTTTCTGAACAACTTGAATCGACTTGGACAAGCGAACCAGAATGACGATATCGATGAAATTCTCCAGACCCTTTTGTCCTCTTCAATATCTGCACCACATATAGAAGACCTGAATGACATAGATGACATATCGTGTGGTAAAGAGTAAATTAGGCTACGTTTTATATTTTGGCATGAAATGAAGTATTAACACAGCGCCAATCTTAAACTTTAAACTTAGATGAAACGAACCCAATCCAATGGAGTTACGACCTGAAACATACACTTATTGAAATAAACTTAATTACTGAGCATGTATGCCTCAAGGAAAATTTATAATTAACTCATGAAGGTAGATGTATGGATTTCTTCAATTTGTTAAGGAGCTTCAAGGGAACACCGGAGGGTTTGACTTCCAGACTGCAAAAATGCAATATATCCAGTGTCGTTTCAAAGACATTCAAACAGCATCAAACAAATACCAAGAGACTGTGTTTGGTTGTTATTTATTCAACACAAACTTGTGTGATGAGCATTGCTTTGCTCAATGTCACGCAAAGTTTAATTAAAATGTCAATATCGACATTGCCTTGCCTCCTATGTCAGATATGGCCACCACGCAAACATTGGTAAAGAGTAAGGATAAGCTCCTCTAACATGCCTCAGTGAGTGCCTTATTTGGATGGTACTGGTTGCAAGTGAAATATCCTCTTCTATCATTTTATCTCCTAGAAAATTTTGATGGGGAGAGAGAGAGAGGAGGGTGGGGGGATGTTAACTCTCAAGTAAACTGCCAGAGGTATACATGACTTATTATTTTTATGATGGTTGGTTTACAAGACATAACACTTTTAAGTACTAACTTGTTTTATATTTCAACAGAATACACAGAACTGAACAATACCATTGATGCTCTCAACTCGTATCTGGATGTATGGGAGGAGCGCCATAGAAATCTGAGGGCAAAAGTTAGGGCAGCACTTGAAGAGGGGGAAACGGATGACATACCCGGACAGTCTCTAAATTCAGATTTACATTCAAGCGAGTCAGAAGAGGCAACAAGCAATATACAAGAGAAGATACCAATGGATTGCAATGAGAAGACAAACTCTGAAAAATCAGTATCAACAGTCACCTCAAGCTGAAAATAATTGTGATGTCTTTGTATCCAGAATGTAGTTATTTGTATTATTTTAAAATGTGGATTGAGTAAAAATGCATATTTCAGTGCAAAATTTTGCAATTTACAAATCCTAGTCAATCAGAATATTACATGTACAGTGGAAACATCATAATTCAAATTCTTTGGAAATTGACCTTCAAATGAAGAGAATTTGAATTACGGAAGGGGACATGATACCTGAACCACACAAAATGTTTAAATTAGCAGGCAGAACTTTACCATTTTTGAGAAACTGCTTTTATGATAGTTTCCTATTGTTTTTTTTATAGCAACCTTCTCCCAACCCCATTTCTTTAAAAGGCATGTCTCGGGCAGCAATGAGCATTGAATTCTGCTTGACATGTAGTACTTTTGTAATGCCTATTGGTGGTGTGAGCTGCAAATTAAGAGAATCACACCAGAAAAACTTTGAATTATGAGTCTGATTTTAATACTTTAATAGAGCCAAAGAGAGAAAAATAACCTATTCTCCTACCATTCGGTTTAACTTTAAAAAATTTAAGAGAATTTTGAATTATCCGACTTCATTTTGTGAGATTTGCACTGTGTTCAGTTATTAAGACCCGAAACATGAGCTGAAAGTTTTTTGTCCTTTATCTTTTTTACTTTAAAGAACTTTGTTGTTTGTTTGTTTGTTTTCTCATTTGTATCCACACACTTGCAATGATTGGTCTTAGGTTTCATTGTCCATGCTCTGAGTAGGTAACAAAAAACACACATTTTTGAACAATGTCAATACTGTCATATTTTTGTTTGGTTCATATAATTTGAAGAAAAATATTTCTTTGGTAGAGCTTGCATTTGCATCAATAAATATTGTTGGATTTTTTTTTTTTAATTGTCATTTGCATGAATTTCACTTGTCACTCCTGATATATTTCCTCTTTTCTTTTGTACGGTATAAGATTTGTTAAAGAGATAACAGTTTACATATGAACATCAAAGTAATGTTTTCTTATTTCATTTATATCTGCTATACTCTTTCATCCTAGTTAATTTTTTTACATTTGAATATATTATTTCCATTTTTACCACATTCCAGAAATTTAAAAAAAAATTGTCATTCCCCCTTTTTTAAAATTTTGACAAAGTATGTTTCAGAACTTGGTTATTCAGGCATGCCTGTGAAAAAAGAAGAAGTGGTGGAAAGTGTTTTTTTTTCTTTTTCGTATGGGTACAATGTTTCTTGTTTTTAATGCATGTACTGATGATGTAGTGATGTACATCACTACATGATTGTATTTCTTTAGATAAATGTACCTGTAAAAGTTTTAGTGGATGAAAAGGAAGTAAAATTAAAAGTAAAACTTACAGGTAATTTATTGCAATTCATTTTATAAGTGCAACACAATGGTTCATGTATGATAGTTTGTTATAATGTACATGTATTTTGTACGGAATAATTTAATGATGTATGTAATCTGAAAAGTGTATAAAGAAGGAGTGATGGAGTGATGTGAATTGGGTAAAAGGGTCAAATTGTTTGGTTAATTTAACTCAAAATGTGTTCAAATCAAGGGGGCGCAGCAGCCCTGGGGTAGAAGGCCGGCTTCTGACTCAGGAGGTCCATAGTTCGAGCCCTGGCGATTGCACCCCCTGCTGGTTGGGTTGGTGTCAGTTTAATGTGACAGTCTGAGACAAGAGTCATATTATCCCCGCCCTGTCTCGTGTGTGGCAGCACATAAAATTGTCAGACGTCAGTCTTGGGGTCTGTCCACAATAAAGTATATATCGTGCTGATGTTGGACATTAAACTAACTCAACTCTGTTTAAATCAAACCATGTTTTTAGGAGCTGGTTGTACATATACATTGTATCACCAATAAAGTCTGTGATATATCTAAAAAAAATTTGCTGATGTTTTGTTATAGAAATACATGTACACTGTAGTTTTATGGAATTACTTGTTCATTACAGTTAAATGATATGGTGGTTGTTTGAAATATAATAGGGAAAATAAACGTTGCATATGCAGGGAAATCAGACAAATCTTCTTAAAGCTGAAAGATATTCTCATAGTCATAGTTATAATTCCTAACAGTGCATTCATGATATTGACATGTAGGAGATTTAAAGTTTTATGTCAATTTATAAAGAATTAAGAGAAGGTTAATGGAAAGGAAATAACTCCAGAGAAAACAAGACTGATTATAATTTATATAAATCACATTACTCATTTTCTACAAACTTTTTGCCGAGACATTTTTTTTTATTTTGTGAAACAATTTATTTGATTAAAAAGAAATAATATTTACAAATGCTTCAGACTGATAAAGAAGACATTGAATTTGAAATTAAGATTGACTGTTGTACTTGTATGTGCAGTCATATCCTGCAGACCTTGGGAAGTTAAAAATGGTGAAAGAAAAGCTTTTCGTTTACAACATAAAGAAATTGGTAAACTATCTCAAGTATCTGGTTTTTAATACAATTCCAATGAAATTTTTGCAATAGCAAATGAGAAAAAAAAAGAAACTTATTTATTAATATTATGTTTGAGGTACAACTGATCGTTCTAAAAGCCACAAGTACCAGTGCAACAATGTAAAGATAGTGCAGAAAGAAACAAAAAAGATTTTGCTATTCAACTGGCAAATGCAAGTTCGAATTGATGACCAATGCATTTGTGTTGTGATCAACTCGACTACCGGTAATTGGTTTTATTATTAATACAATAATTATTATAATCCAGTCTCATCACCAAACGGTTGCAAAAAGTCCACAATCAAGATAGATGTAGGTAAATAGAAGGAAATATATAGCCTACTGGTACCCTGCTACCTATTCCTTGTTCGTGTGGTCTTGCTGTTGATGTTAACAAAACAGGTAAGAGGTAGACCCAGGCTGCTGAATCAGATTCGTTCTTGGGTACAAAGTATCAAACAAAATAAGACGGGGCGAGATAGAGAAGGTAGATAATGAAGAGTGGGAGAAAAAGGGAGGGGGATGAAGAAAGGTATATACTAGTAATATTAAGGGGGTGAGGGGGAGAGAAGCTACAGAAAGACGGGAGACAGGAAATACAATGTAGTAGTGTGGTGTTGTCGATGGAGGAGAGCAGAGAAATGTAAATAGCAAAGACAAAGAATGAGAGTATAACTGAGAGGTCATATTGACCAAGTTATGTAAGCTTATGAGTACTAGAAAAACCCAAGCTAGAGAGCGATAGAAAGAAGGGAAAGGGAAAAGGAGGAAGGAATGATTACACACACACACAAACTGGTCAAATTCGAAAGCTGATTGTTCATCGACTGATACAACCTGAAACTTGAAAATAAATTGCCCACGCCGATCTACTGCAGACCCTTTGTTTTTTTAAGACCACACAAGCCGACGCTGGTGCAGTTGGCTATTTTTGCTGGTCAAATGTTCATTTATGAGCCATCGGATTTTGAATCTGACAACAGATTAGGTTTTCTCTACCCAAAATTAGCAATATCTATGCATAGAGATGTTTTTTAGAACATTTTAAAGAACTAAATTTTATTTCGTTATTTGCCTCTATAAAGATAATATTTTTGTCTCCCCACTCCAGCCCAGGTTTTTTTTTCTTCTCTATTATTAAATTATCTACAAGTATAGTTATATGATATAGCTTTACATCACTTCACAAATCGCATTACCTAGATTTGTTAATTATTTAAAAATCCAAACACAATTTTATTTAAACTGAATGTCAAGATATGTTTATTCGTGCGCAAATAGTTTTTTCAGTCTTCGGGAATATCTTGTAATTCCTTTATTAAGTGAACATGGGATAACTCTTGGTTTTTTTAGTAGCCATGACTTCAACCATACTCTACGTGAACGTCTTTTATAGCGCTTCTGCAAATCTTAAAAACTATAGCGGCAGAGAGCGCCGTTACAGCAGCTGTTTTATTTAACACAATTTCACAAGTTCAGCTTGTGGATCGAATTATTTCGTCGACTCCTGTGTGGCAGATGGAAGGCAATTATTGCTTGGGATATTTTTTTTAGTAATATTGACAGTTAACGGATGGCAGCAATTTATCGACACATCTATGGCCAGCTTAAGTTACAATAAATTGATTTCAACATAACCTAATGTTAAATACAAGTACATTGTTATTGTAATACAGTAAATTTGTGGAGTTTACAACTTTGATGTCAACAATCAATAGATTGTCATTTTTGTAAAGAGGGGGTGGGGATTAAATGAATTCTGCGATGAAATAAAAACGATTTGTCAACATTTTAGGATAAATATGAATTCTGAGATGAAATAAAAACGATTTGCCAACATTTAAAGTTTCCTGAACACAGGAAGCAAAAAACAAAGGGTGACAATGATCAATACAGTAACATCAAATACAGCCATGCAGAAAACATATCACCCATTCAAAATAGAACTGACAAGAGCTGTAAAATTATATCATTTATTTTCAACGCAAGCAGGCATGTAACATTTAGTCATCCCCCTCGTTGAGCTTCTTGAGAAAAGCCTCCTTCTTCTGGGCGACACGAGCCTTGCGCTGTTCTTTGGAGAGCTTGCTCTTGTTCCACCTGACAATACAAAATACAAAAATCGTAAGTTGTACTTGTAGAAAAAAACAAAAATTTTGACACACTGAAATCCTCTAGGTTTGTTACAAAACGTTCTAGAAAGGGTGCACCAGATCATATTTGAATCGCAAATGCCCCGTTCATGACCCAGAGCACTTATCGATAAAGCTTTGACTTGGTGTTTTTATCCATTTTTTTATCACCCCACCCCTGACTTTCTTAACCCACATGGCTCTTTGAAGGCCACACAAGGAGGAATAAGGGATAAATGAAGGCCCTCAACAAGTGGCAGTTACTCAGTACCCTACAGTGCAGTTGTAAGTGCTTTAGAAGACAGTGGAGTATCTGCGAGCAGAACCACTAGTTCTTTCACAGCGAGACAGTCAACTGTACTTTGCACAATTATATAGCTGAACGTGGTACATGTACAAAAGTACCTGACCCGCAAAATTGGGGGACACCTCAAAGTGTTTCTAGAAAAAAAAAATGCTATTAAAGAAAAAAAGTCTGATAGCCTACCTCTTCTTTTCAACTTCCTTCTTGGCACCAGGCTTGCTCTCAGGATCAGCACGGATAGCACTGTGAGCTTTCTTGTACATCTCTTCCATCTATTCAGAACAAGCAAATAATAAAAAATTTAAAAAAAAAAAAATGACATTGCATAATTATGCAGTGGACTTTTTTTTTAAACACTAGACTTTTCATCTTCGTTGAGACATTGCAGACCGCCCACTCTGCAAATATGAGAAAAAAAAAGAAACTTATTTTTTAATATTATGTTTGAGGTACAACTGATCGTTCTAAAAGCCACAAGTACCAGTGCAACAATGTAAAGATAGTGCAGAAAGAAACAAAAAAGATTTTGCTATTCAACTGGCAAATGCAAGTTCGAATTGATGACCAATGCATTTGTGTTGTGATCAACTCGACTACCGGTAATTGGTTTTATTATTAATACAATAATTATTATAATCCAGTCTCATCACCAAACGGTTGCAAAAAGTCCACAATCAAGATAGATGTAGGTAAATAGAAGGAAATATATAGCCTACTGGTACCCTGCTACCTATTCCTTGTTCACGCGGTCTTGCTGTTTGTGTTAACAAAACAGGTAAAAGGTAGACCCAGGCTGCTGAATCAGGTTCGTTCTTGGGTAAAAAGTATCAAACAAAACAAAATAAGGCGAGATAGAGAAGGTGGATAAGGAAGAGTGGGAGAAAAAGGGAGGGGGATGAAGAAAGGCAGGTACGGTAATAATATTAAGGGGGTGAGAGGGAGAGAAGCTACAGAAAGACGGGAGACAGGAAATACAATGTAGTAGTGTAGTGTTGATGGAGGAGAGAAGAGAAATGTCAATAGCAAAGACAAAGAATGAGAGTATAACTGAGAGGTCATATTGACGAAGTTATGTCTATGACTAACCAAGCTAGAGAGCGATAGAAAGAAGGGAAAGGGAAAAGGAGGAAAGAGTGATTACACACACTCACACACAAACTGGTCAAATTCGAAAGCTGATTGTTCATCGACTGATACAACCTGAAACTTGAAAATAAATTGCCCACGCCGATCTACTGCAGACCCTTTGTTTTTTTAAGACCACACAAGCCGACGCTGGTGCAGTTGGCTATTTTTGTTGGTCAAATGTTCATTTATGAGCCATCGGATTTTGAATCTTGACAACAGATTCGGTATTCTCGACCCAAAATTAGCAATGTCTACGCGTAGAGATGTTTTTTAAGAACATGTTTTAGAGCATTAAATTTATTTAGTTACTGTATTTGCCTCTATAAAGTTAATATTTTTGTCTCCCCACTCCAGCCCATGTTTTTTTCCGTCTCTATTACTATTAGTATTAAATTATCAATCACTATCAGTATAGTTAAATGATATAGCTTAATACCTGTATCACTTCACAAATTGCATTGCCTAGATTTTTTAATTATTTAAAAATCCAAACACAATTTTATTTGAACTGAATGTCAAGATGTGTTTCTTTATTCATGCGCAAATAGCTTTTCCATTCCAGTCTTCAGGAACATCTTGTAATTCCCTTATTAAATTAACATGGGATAACTCGTTTTTTTTAGTAGCCATGACTTCACCCATACTCTACGCGAGCGTCTTTTTTAGCTCTTCTTCTGAGAACCACGTTACTGCTGCTGCTCCATTTAACACAATTGCACAAGTTAAGCTTGTGGATCGAATGATTTTGTCAACTCGTGGGTGGCAGATGGAAGGCAATTATTGCTTGGGATATTGTTAGCAATATGTATTGCCAGTCAATTCATGGCAGCAATTTATAGACACGTCAATGGCCAGCTTAAGTTAAAATAAATTGATTTCAACATTAGCTAATGTTAACCCTATTTACCCTAAAGAATTCCTGCTAAGTTTACTCTGAAATCCTACGGGCAGGGAGATAACTCTCAGTTTTTATGATTTTTACAAAAATACACAAAATTAAAAAATTCACACAAATTCAACCACCCACAAGAATGGAATGAAATAAACTTTAAAAAATAAAAGAAAAGTAAAAGATTATTTTTAGTTAACATGTGTATTCGTATTTTTTTTTTTGCCTTTCAATGAAAAAAATTTTGAAATGAAAAAAGTGTTTTTGCTAAACTTTCTCATCATTTTTGTTTCTTTTGAGTTCTCATATAGTCATTTTTGCTTAAAAATTGTGGAATTTGGCAAAGCAAAGGCCTTAATCAGAATGTGTTGCACCCAAATAGTCTCTGGGTTGCGACTGGAGCCTGTCTTTTGTCTCTACAGGTGTTGGTGTTGGGGCCCGATAGACTGTTTCCTTACTATAGATCTACACTATCAGTGCTTTCAATAGGCTCTTCAAAGTCTTGGTTCAAAGGTTCAAAGTCTAGTTCTATGTCATTTTCGTCAGAATTGTCATCATTAGTGTCTTAAACTGTCCAGATTAGGGTTATAAATCAATGATTGCAAGAATTTGAAAGCCATTTTGACTGATTGTTGTATTTGTTGACGTCAATCAAAGTGAAAGTTCAAAAAATCACAGAAGAGGAAGTTTCAGTTCTATCCTCTTACTTTCGGTTTTATTTTGAAGCTCTTCTTCTCTAGAAAAGAGTAACAGTCACCTTACAATTACATACAGTTCTAGCAGTAAAGAGCTATTAATTCTGTCTACAGTAAGGTAGTGTCTATAGTCTTATCCGGTCGCATTAGGGTTAAATACATACAGGTACATTGTTATTGTAATACAGTAAATTTGTGATGTCTACAGTCAATAGATTGCCAGTTTTGTAAAGAGGGGGTGGGGGCAAAATTTGATTTCTGAGATGAAATAAAAACAATTTGTCAACATTTTCAGTTTCCTGAACACAGGAAGCAAGATTTCCAACATGAAAGAGCGACAATGATCAATACAGTAACATCAAATACAGCCATGCAGAAAACATATCACCCATTCAAAATAGAACTGACAAGAGCTGTAAAATTATATCATTTATTTTCAACGCAAGCAGGCATGTAACATTTAGTCATCCCCCTCGTTGAGCTTCTTGAGAAAAGCCTCCTTCTTCTGGGCGACACGAGCCTTGCGCTGTTCTTTGGAGAGCTTGCTCTTGTTCCACCTGACAATACAAAATACAAAAATCGTAAGTTGTACTTGTAGAAAAAAACAAAAATTTTGACACACTGAAATCCTCTAGGTTTGTTACAAAACGTTCTAGAAAGGGTGCACCAGATCATATTTGAATCGCAAATGCCCCGTTCATGACCCAGAGCACTTATCGATAAAGCTACGACTGGGTCTGTATTTGATCTAGCAATGTAATCTAGTTGTTGTAAGACTGTCGAGTTGTGCCAACATTGTGGTTAGTTAAACTGATCAAACATGTTTCGTTTGTCTAATAAAAAGTATATAGATGTAGCTAGGTGTGTGAATAAAAGCGCTGCTTGAATTAGGAAATTTCATTCATTGCTGAACTCTGAATGTAAAAGATGACCAGCAAGAAACTAGATTTGTGTATCAAGGATAAACTATTTTTGTTTTGTTTTTGTACTTCCTCTTCTTCGTTGACGTCCTGTTTTTATCCATTTTTTTATCACCCCACCCCTGACTTTCTTAACCCACATGGCTCTTTGAAGGCCACCCAAGAGCATGTACACCCACTCACGGGTTTCTCGTGCGATAGGAGGAGGAATAAGGGATAAACGAAGGCCCTCAACAATTGGCAGTTACTCAGTACCCTGCAGTTGGAAAGTGCTTTAGAAGACAGTGGAGAATCTGCGAGCAGAACCACTAGTTCTTTCACAGCGAGACAGTCAACTGTACTTTGCACAATTATATAGCTGAACGTGGTACATGTACAAAAGTACCTGACCCGCAAAATTGGGAAAACGTGGATAATTGGGAGACACCTCAAATTATTTCTAGAAAAAAAAGACCAGGTGCAAACCAAATGCTATTAAAGAAAAAAAGTCTGATAGCCTACCTCTTCTTTTCAACTTCCTTCTTGGCACCAGGCTTGCTCTCAGGATCAGCACGGATAGCACTGTGAGCTTTCTTGTACATCTCTTCCATCTATTCAGGTGAAATAACCAGAACAAGCAAATAATAAAAAATTTAAAAAAAAAAAAATGACATTGCATAATTATGCAGTGGACTTTTTTTTTAAACACTAGACTTTTCATCTTCGTTGAGACATTGCAGACCGCCCACTCTGCAAATATGAATAGAGGAATTTGAACCCCAAAAAATTGAGATAAAAAAAAAAAAAATCAGGAATCGGACAATTCACATACCTATGTACAAAATCCCTATTTGAAGCCAAAAAATATGTCTCACCCCAACTAAAAAGCACAAGGAATTGTTAAAACTCAGGTTTTGCGAGGGTTACAATCCCTTTCCCTACAGTCTTGAAATTAAAATCAAGCATAAAGTAGTAAACCGGGGAGAGATCCAATCCAGTGGGTTTATGAAGAAATTTTAGAAGTAGGAGGAATGGGATGAAAAGTTGGAGTAGAAGTGGTGGGGGTGAGAGTAGTAGTTGCAGCAGCAGCAGTAGTAGAAGTACTGATGAATGCTACAATTCCTTTCCCTGAAGTCTGAAATTGAAAATCAGCCATAAAGTTGCAGTACTGGGTGGAGATACAATTCATTGCGTTTCTGTAGAAAAACTTTAAGAAATTTAACAAGCAGGAGTAAGAGGATTTACAAGTAGTGATAAAGTGTATGGTATGTTTGAAGTAGAAGTGCTGTCACTAGCATCAGCAGTGACTGTGGTAGTAATTGCAACAGTAGTAGTTGTAGTAGTAATAGCAGCAGCATATGACGCTGTCACAACAGTATCACCACCGAAGCAAGCTATCCTCAACGTCCTATCAATATACAAAGCCTTGCATGGTTCTTCACAAGGCTATAGGTACACCTAGCCCTAAAACTAATTAGCCCATAGCTATTGACTTTTGAGAAAGCAAATATGGATATTTTAGCGTGATTAGTCAAACAAAAATCTAGTCGATGTAAGAAACTGAAAAAAAGGGTTATCACCTAATTTTAAATAAAAAACGACGATTCCTGAAAAAAAATGGAATCAGTGGCAGGTCTGTAATATTGCCATTGCAGCAGGATATTTGAAAAATAATACCACAAGTCTATTCCCAATAAACATGCAGTAAACAACAAAGCCTTACCAAATTTAAATTCACAAGGCTAGATGTACAACTAACCCTATCAACCAAAAATGCATCGCTGCTGTACTGCACGTATCTATGAGTAGAAACAGGAAAACTACTGAGATCTTTAGGTTCCCTATATTAGAATTAGATAAGATTGCTTGAGTCTACATAGCCTTTACAATTAGCTACACCAATTGCAAGACCAATGAGGAAACCTGTCGACTTTTCTTTACAGCTTTTTTAATTAGATCTATCGTTCTTAGCGTTGATAGACACACTGTATTGCATGGACCTGTAAGAACCTAAGCATTTAAAAAGCGTCTCCTTTGTCATAAAATAAAACCAACTGTGAGTAAAATCTCACCTTGCTGCCAGTGACTCCATTCTTGATGAACTGCGAGAACTGTCTCTTGTAGGCATCCTCGTCATTTTTCTGCAAGTAGTCCATGTAGTCGGCAACATGCTTGCCCAGGATGTGGTCACGGTGAATCTTGGCATCAAAGTTTTTGCTCTCAGCGTCATAACCAGGGAAACGTCGGTTACTGGAGAAAAAAAGTATTAAATGTTTCTTATTTTCCCATTCACAAAACTAACATGAACAAGTTTCACAATAAAAGCGAGTAAGCTTCAAGTTCCTGTGATAATAAAAAGCACTTCAAGTGTCTAAAGGAGGCTGAAAAATTGTTTCAAGTAATGTGATTTTGTTTTAAAAAATGTCAGCACATAAATCAACCGCTATATTCATTATTCCACCATAAGTCACATAATTGGAGTAAAAAGTGAGCAGTTTTTACCTGTGTGGGATATCAATACCACCATCAGCAGCTCCCTTCAGAGCCCCGAAGACACGAGCACCAGTGGTGGTGCGTGCCAGACCAACATCCAGGTAGGCGCGGAAAGCACCTGGGGCATCGTCAACATCCTCGACGTAGAAATCCTCACCGTTAGCCTCAACCTGGCCAGTGTAGATCTCATCAAGTTTGAATTTTTTCAGCAGCTGCAAGAAAAAGAGAAGAAAGACACTTCATAGCATTGTAAAAATTAACAATTTAGTTTAAAAAATCTCAAGTTTAGTGATATATCTTATGTCTACATATTTCTCTCTTAGTGTACACCTAGGAAAAAAACAAAA
This sequence comes from Elysia chlorotica, assembly GCA_003991915.1. Taxonomy (NCBI): domain Eukaryota; kingdom Metazoa; phylum Mollusca; class Gastropoda; family Plakobranchidae; genus Elysia; species Elysia chlorotica. The sequence goes on from RQTK01000471.1 coordinate 94,105, forward strand.
CTGTTATAATTTGTCCTTGTTTCCTAGTTGCAATAAAAACAAATGATTTAAGATTGCATTAATAGTATTAGATAATATAAAAATGGCAGAGAAGTCTATGGAGACCAAACAAAGCAAATCTTACTCTTCTTGCAAGCAGAAGACCAGTGCAGTAGGCGGCAGCGTAGTTGGTTAGCCCGACCTTCACGCCGTAACGGGGCAGCTCATGTGAGTATGCAGCGCATACAACCACGTCTCCCACAATACGAGCGTAGGCTATCTGAAAAAACAAACAAAAAAACATGCCGATTTACTGATGCAGACGCTTTATTTAAAAAAACAAGGAATTGTTCTACTATAACTTCAGATGACTTTTGGGCTTCAATGATCGAACTAAAAACTTCCGTCTCATAAAAATAAGATTAAGCAAATCATTTTTTTAAAGATATTTAAATTAACATCACTGGAATGAAGTTAATTGCAACAACTGGTAAGGAAAGATGAGTACCAAATTTATTTCACTGTGCAGTTTTTTATGTAATGTCACAAGTGACAAGGTACAGCAATACATGCATACTAAAGCCAAACGCAAATCACAAGTACACAACGATCTAGGTCATTTAGATAGACCATGCTGTAAAAGCGTCACCATATACTAACCTGGCAAACAATGTCTTTGTTTGTAAAGCGGACAATCATGCGGTACTTTGGAGTGTTGTACTTATTCTTGTCTTGGAAGATCAGTCGCTTCCTTGCATAGTAGTCAGTTACTCCCTCTGATAATGAGAGAGAAGGGAATTACCAAAAAGCTCATACCACACACAATGTGAAATCAAAATGTTCGTGCATTAGAAACTATTATTTGCCATGATTTTTTGTACCAAGATAGTGTTCTTACCCCCCCCCCCAGGGGTGCAACATTGGTTTTCAACACAGGAGGTCCATGATTTGGCCCCCTACTTGCTGAGTTGGGTGTCGGCTTAGTGTGACCTGCTCAGACTGGAGTCATGGCATCCCTGCCCTGTGTCATATGTGGCAGCACATGATAAAATTGGCAGACGTCAGTCTTGGGGTCCGTCCACAATAAAGACTATAGTGATCACATTGGATGTTAAACCAACTCAACTCAAGCCTCATATTAGTGATAATAAGAGACATCTTTTTCTGTTTATCAAACCAGCCCTTACGAAGTGATGGTGAAGTTAACATTTAAAAGAAAGAAAAAATGTATTCAAAGAAGAGACAAAAATTGAAAAAAAAACATTACCCCTCCTCCTCTTGAACTTGACTTGAAATCTCTTGAAGTAAGCCTTGCTCTTCACCACTTTTACAAACCCCTGGACAATGGAAAAAATGAAATGTACAGAAGCAACCTATTATTAGTAATAATTACATGAACAGACTTCTAAAAAAATATTATTTTAAAATCTCAAACCTAACAATAACAGTAGCATGTAAAAAACCTTAGAAAATAAACCCAATGATAACGTTACTGCTCATCATTTTTATGCCTCAAAGTTGATAATTTTACTGAAGTTGTTGCAATTAATATGGGGCCCACTTATTGCAAATAAAGATAGCCAATATAATATTACATGAGCTGATGACCTCATAAAAATGTGTAGCCTTGAAAAGGAATTAAGGGCTCAGTAGAGCACTAGATTTAAACAAGTTTCTGATCTCTTAACCCACGCAGCGCTTTGAAGGCTGTCTGACAGTCAGATTGCAAGCCTGGGTCTGAAACGGATGGCTGGGTGTGAAAACATTCCTCCTGTGTCTCTTGACTGAAAGTGTTATGCATTTATAACCCTTGAAGCCCCAATTTTTAAAGTTCTAAAGAAATGGAAATAACTAAGGATCGAACCTTTCACCTCCTACCCGTCAATTCAGAGCACTGATGCTAGAAATATCTGGCGCCTTATACTACTAAAAAAGCAATCTTCACTCATAGGTTTCCTACAGAGATGGGTAAAAAAAAAGCAGCATCATCAAAGATTTGAACCTCGGACTTATTCCTTAGTCCCAAGCACTAAAGACTGAGCTATCTTCACGCCCCTACAAAGCAACGCTAATAATATTTAAATTTAATAGAGTCATTCACGGAAACCAGCGCCATCTTGGCCTGGGGGACTCCGGCAATTTCCGTCAATCCCCCTGAGTTTGTTTACACTAGGTTACGGTTGCGTCTGCTCTTGCGTTGTCTGCTGTTAAAGTTTTTCTAAAGTTTCCTACTTAACTTCTTAAGAATCTGTTTTAGCAAGGAGAAAAACTTGACGGGCCAGTTATATAGATTTGCAAGAAAAATATCTAGGTAAGACTTCCGTATAGGCACCGACACAAGCACTAACGTTTCAAGGTATAAAGGTCTTTTATTATAATTTTTCTACAACAGTTTAGTAATAACAATTCATTGAACTTACTTTTTGCTATTCAAAATTATACAAAGAGCTACTTTTTGCTATTTAGAAAGTTGAATCGGGCACTCAAGGGCCACAGCGCGACAGCCATGATTAACACTTAGTAACAACCGGAAACTAACTCGCACGATGTAAATAATTCGAGTGTCAGCTAAAAAGTCTGATCGGCAAAGACAGAGATATATATATTTCAAAAATATGTAAACAAAGCGGTGATGAATGAAGGCCCACTGCCAGTGGCAGTTACTTGGCAAGGACAGCTAATTTCAAGAGGCACGGCACTGAATCTACTGGATGATGAAATGAGTAAGATATTACCTCCAGGGAGGGTCCCATACAAAAGCCTCAAACAACTGAATTTTTCACTACCGTAGAAGGCCATGTTTTGATCTGAGCCTACGCAGATCACTGCACTTCTATCTACTTTCATCCCCAAATAAATCTTATCTTTTGTTTATTTATCTTACTTTTGATATTATTTAATATTTAATGTATGTATTGCCAAAGCATTAACGCCCAGTACTACTTACCATTTTTGCAAATCGAAGTTATTTCACTTCGATAAATTATGATAGCTCCGGTCTCAGGGTACCGTCACCGGAAAAGGAAAGTTCACGTACTTTGTGAATACTTTTTGTTTTGAAGTTGACAACTAAAAAACTTGAACGTTTGGAGCTGGAACAATAATTGTTAAGAACATATGTTTGTTTATTTTGTCGACGCGGTTTATTGTGTATGCTCATTCATTTTATTATTTACATCGTATGAAATGCACAAATCTGCAAATTTTAGTAATATATAAATATAGATATGCGATCAAATCCAAACCGCTCCACCCTAAAATCCCAAATTTTACAGTAAAATTACAAGTGGGCCAGATAATTTTAGAGTCATAAAACTACGAACATCAACGCCTAATCAATTTTTAACGAAATTAACTAATTAATAAAACTAAAAATGTATTTTTGAAAAAAAAACGAACAGACACACCAATTACTGCTTCCTCCCCTTCCTTGAACAACAAACAAATCAAAAGTGATATAACTATTGATTCTTTTTTATTTTCTAAGTGCGTGCGCAAATTTTAATGCGCACAGTGCAGCGTTTTCTTAGAACGCTTGGTTAATTAGTTCTGATTATAAATAATAATTATTATTGAGTAGTAGTAGTAGTAGTAGTAGTAGTAGTAGTAGTAGTAGTAGTAGTAGTAGTAGTAGTAGTAGTAGTAGTAGTAGTAGTAGTAGTAG
>RQTK01000471.1:98643-120553 GCA_003991915.1 Elysia chlorotica
TAGTAGTAGTAGTAGTAGTAGTAGTAGTAGTAGTAGTAGTAGTAGTAGTAGTAGTAGTAGTAGTAGTAGTAGTAGTAGTAGTAGTAATAGTAGTAATTGTAGTAGCAGCAGCAGCAGTAGTAGCAGCAGCAGCAGCAGGAGTAGTGTCGTAGTTTTATTAGTAACTGAGTTAGTTTCTTAACGTTTAAAGTCAGCAACTAGACTATCACACGGGTATCAAGGAAACTTCTGACAACTTTACGTGCTACCACACAAAGACAGTGCGGTCGTACAAGGTGCTTCTGCCTTAGCTCACCACTGACATCCTCTATCAGTAGGGAACAGACTGCGACAAACACTTTTGCCTGATTGTGGGCTTCAAACGGGACCGTCCTGGTTGGAAGAGCAGTACTCTGCAACTTGCACCACCGCCCTGGTTGGAAGAGCAGTACTCTGCAACTTGCACCAATGAGCCCCCTGCCCCCTTCGAACCATTATTATTTTATTTCTGCTAATTTTATTATGTATAATGTCAACATAGCATTCTAGAAGCACGTCCAGGCAGAAGACCAGTGTTACCTCCTCTGCATCAAAGGACAATCACTCAGAATCCTTGCTTTTGTTGTTGTTGTTTTTTCTTTTCAATGAACAGGAAGATCTTTATCATGGGAAGAAATAAACTGATCATCTAGTTACCCATATTATGAAACTCCTATTTGTATTCAGTTAGCCGCTTTGATTGGATGTTTTACAAGAAGTAGAAGAAAAAGCATGAGTGCCTTAGAGAATCTGTTAAGTATAAGTCTTGTCTTGTCTTGCTGTCTATTGGTTGGTTTAGTTGCCAGTTTCATGAATATGCTGTGATTTCTAAACACAGAAACAGTGATACAGATATTAAAGGTTCTTTTTGTATTGCAGCAATCGGTGTTTGCTTTCCTTACTCATGTTCAGGTTGCTATACAAATAAATTTGCACCTACATGAAGATGTACCAGGTTTGTAAATAATATACATAATGATAAAGAAGTCACAAACTTAACCAACAGACCCTTGTTGGTTTTTGTTCCCCTTTATACGACTTTAGTTCAAGTTGGCGAATGCTGTATCATATACCATTTCCAACATTTTCAGTTACCCCTGCGTCTTATTTGATTCTTAAACTTCAAATATTTCAAGAGGTATGATTTATCCATTTTCTATATAGGCCTAATCTTACCATATTCGTACACTATTTTATTCCTGTGCCATGTAATCGAATCGCCTAATGAAAACATTACTATTGAAGTATTATACATAGGAACTGGTGACTTAATTCTTTTCAATTTTACCAAAATATTTTTTTCCCACCAATATATCTGTTTGATCCCTCTAAATCCTGTGATTTAGGTTGTCTTGTGAATTTTACTTATTGGAAACCGGTGAATAGAAAGACACACTGTATTTTCAGTAGCTTAAGCAGCTCACTAGTTTGCAATGAAATTCAATGAACTATTAGTTTTCTTGCAGGCAATATAAAGAGCTGTGGCAAGCAATTAATTTTAACAACTTTTGTAAGTATTTCACAGCTGACCCATGTATGTTCCATGTTATACTTTTAGGCTATAACTTTTCCCATGTTACCTTTATTCACTAATTGTAAGTTGTTCATAATAAAATGATGGAAACTGCTTGGAATGATAAGCAAACAAAAACTAAAAGCAACACTCTTTGCTTCTAAAGTCTAGTTCATGCAACTCTTTTTAAGAGGTTGTAATCCATAACACATTTCATTTATTTTTTGGTTTCATAGCTTTTTTTCCCCACAGATAAATATTGACCTTGATGCCCCGCTCATGCATCTAATGTCAAAAGTAGGCCTATCCTTAACTTCAAAATTCAGCTAGTAGTAAGTGGTTATCCTTATTGCATGCCAACTTGAAAGTTGATCTTTTGTGTACATGTATAAATAAAGTACAAATCAATAGCATTGTATTTCAATTGGGATAATAATAGGGAGTTCTGGTCAAGTGATGTGTATATCAAGTGCAATTACAATTTACAATTACGTCTTTGTTTCGAATTCTTTGGGAAAACTATGGGACGTTCAACGAACTTGAGATTTCTTTGAAATGTCTCAAGCTTGCTCCAGAGTGAAAATTAAGATAAATAGACAAGCATATTGATACAGAGTCTCAGCTATTATATTATTTATGTATTGGCACCAATGTGGTTTACAATTCAATTTAATTTGTAAAAAAAAAAAAATTCTAAAATGCTACTTAAAATGTTTAAATTAAAAAAAAAAAGGTTTCACTCAAAATAGGCACATGTAGTAAATACCTGTTCTGGAATCAATTTTCGCACTAGTTTGATTTTCTACAATTTGAAATTGTCGTGTTAGAAAATCAATTGACTGCCTAGTGTCATATCTTATACCATTAAGAGTCAATAAAAGTAACACACAAACCAGAGTTTATAACATCTCTGCAGTGGGGAGTTCTTTTTACCAACACAGTGTTTTGGATAAATGAGTCAAAACGGAAGATAAGTAATAGAAACCCTCTTCATACACAGTAATTTTTTTTTTTTTTTCAAGTTGATCTGAACAGTACAGATCAACAATATCCAGAAGATGTGTTAATTAGAAAGCTACAGGACAAATTGAAGATAACAATGCACCAGTGAATTTCTTTGTTTACACAATATATTTATTATCTCAAAAAGTACATACATTTAATATATACACAACTTTAAATTTGAAAAGCATCATGATGTATGACATGAGCAACTGTTTTGTAGTTCAAGGCTGGTTTGTAAGTCCTCCAGGGTTCCCTCTCGTGCAGAATTTCTCAAGCAACAAAAAAAGTGAAAGTACTGGTGAAAATTGTGGCTGGGGAGAGAACAATAGAGTGATTATTTTATCAGAGAAGATATTTATTTGTGCTAATGTGATAATTCAAATTTTGAAGGTGTTTACCGTATCTAGGTACAATCATGTAATGTGGGTGTATGGAGGCACTACAGAGCAACATATATCTTCTACGAACCTTGCATCCAACGAACTATTGAAAATAAACCAGCTAGTTCCTTGAGTCTGAGTTGTACTGTACCTTCAAAGTTTTATTATTGGCAGGCAGGTGAGTATCAAGGTTAATAGAAGGGGACGGGGAAGGCTTCTATACTTTTTGTCACTCAAATGGTTCAGCTGTGTTTAGAACTTCAAATCAGTCTAATTCAAAGTTTAAGAACATTCCAAACACTTCAAACTATACGATGTCCACTGTACATGTAAATTGGTGATTTTTTTCTCCAAGTCTTTTCTGTGAACGATGTCAGATGACTCCTGTCACCATTCCATATTACGTCAAGACTTATTTCCTACTTACATTTTTTCAATGAATTCATTTTAGGAATATTCTTCTCTTTCGCTACCATTTCCCAATTTAAAGCAGTTCCCTCTGTTTACCTCATCTGAGAGAAAATGTTGTCTTTGTATCTAAAAGCAAACACAAAGAACAATTGTATTTACATAACCTTACTTTGCAAAGATTAAAACCACATCCATGTAATAAAATATATTTATTAAGGTGTTGATGTGGATTCAATTTTATTTCATCGTTTTCTGGCATTGCCATCATTTGTAGAAATTATCCATTACTTGAATGCTCTAAAAATATCTTACATCATAAGTAGAACGTATGCAAGCAGCTCCGAAGTATTCAGTAAGTGATGGATGTAAGAGCGGCTGAAGTTAGAGCAGCAGTAGCAGTCACATCCTGGCAGCACGGGTCTGAAGTCCTCAAAGTTGCTGCAAATATAACCCCAAGAAAATATAAATTATTGGGTCTTATGACATTCCAGATAATAATCTTGTGTTTATCTGAACATGTATTGAATTGAACATCTCCGAAAGACAGAATAAAGAGACAAAAATGTAAATTACTAACCTGAAGATAAATATGCTATAAAAGTTGATACCCAACAGCGCTGAATGGGACATTTTTTTCTCGGGTTTAATGTGGCATAAAACTGAGCAATAGCCATACAACGAAAACTAATAATTAAAAGTAATGTGATTGCATTGCATTCTTGCTGGGGATATTTTATCAATCTTTTCCAATCACCCTGTAAACATGTTTTGCAGGTTGATACGCTTTTGTTCTAGCACCTTTTTGAATTGATCTGCACAACTTCTGTTTCAAAATAATAAATATCAAAGCTTTTATCTTTTCAAATTGTATAAATCCCACAAAATAGTGCGCATATAAGAAATAAGCCTAAAACCATGCTATGCAAAAAGGTTAAACATAAATGTCATTAATATTATTAAATTGATTGTTGCAAAATGTAATGTTCTTCTCAACTTATCATTTAAACCGTAATTATAAGCCTATTGTAATCGTAAGATACTTAATAAACAGATATAGAGGAAGCGATGTCACACACAAAAATGCCCAGAAACCCTAACCTTTTTCCATTCAGATCAATGACGGAACCAGAGTGAGGGGGAGAGCTGTCTTCAGACTTTTCACTCTCAAGATTCGCCGAAGGTGATTTTGGTGGGATGGTGTAGTCTGCAACAAGAGCCTGACCCTTTTGCGTCAACATGTAGGGATATCTGGCTTTGTCAAAGAACTTCATTCTGTATTAACTGTGCAACACTGGTAAAAACAAGAAAGAATTTACAAATATGTAGCCCTTTTACTAAGAACTATAAAATGACATACCCGTTCTTATAAAAGAATTTCTTTGCAAGATACATGTATAATTATAGTAGAACTAGAAGCTTAGATTAGACTAGTGCACTCAGTAATGAATCATATAAATTTGTGAGTCTTAAAAATAGACTTAAAACTGGGACTTGGTAGATCGCATTATACTGACACTGACCCAACCACGGGAAAAATGTGTCTGCCTGACCAGGGGCTTGAATAATGGATCTCCCGCGAAGAAAGCCAATGCTCTAACCACAGTGCTACAGCCCCTGCCCTAGTTAAAAAGAAAAAAAAAAATGACCAAAAGACCTACCAAGCTCAAAAACATTAGTTTTTCAATGTATGTCTGATTAATGAAATCATAAAATAAATGCTGCGTTTCAACACAATTTCTCTTCCAGTAAGCTTGTAAAAAGGATACACACTGGAGAAGACATCAATGCCGAGTTGAAATGCTTTCACAACTTGCAGGGGAGACCATGCTGTCTCCATGATACGCGGCTTGTCTTCAGGGAGGCAACTCTGAAGTGAGACATCAGTCCGTGTTCATATCAATTAGTTTATCAATCACAACAGTCTAAATTAAAAACGAACAAATAGGATTTAAGGTAAAAATATTACCTCTTTATGACAAAAAGTGCTACAAAGCAGAGTAAGCAAATGATGAATGATGAATGCAGTGGGTTGTATTTTTTTCTATGGTAATCAGCTACATGTAATACAGAAACCTACTGAACTTCAAGGTTTTACATGAATGGATAGTACCAGTTTAACTTTATATAAAATGTAATAAGCTATAAATATGACCCTCCTGTTTTTAAATATGGACTTCATTGTGTACGTACTACTTTGAAAAAAAAATGCATTCTATAAAAGTTAAAAAAATCACAACAATAACTTGTTCATTCAAAAACAAAACTAAAATCCCTAAAATTCACCAGTGTCTTGGTCAGGAGAGATGAGAAGTTTTCCAGGCTGAAGAGATCCAAACCACTATGTCCTTTCTCAAAACCTTCAATGAGAAATCCTAAAAGAAGAAAAAAAGGAGATGATGCAAAGACAAATGAAGCCATGATATTATGTAGTTTACACTCCTATTCTAAAAAGGAAAAAAAAATACTTCTCAAGCCTATATCAATATATTGCTTTGTAACAGAAGACCATCCAAGGCATTCAACTTTGTCAGAGCCTGCATATGGAATCACTTTTAGAGCACAATCCAATAATTACTTTGCATTTTTTTAAATGCTTAACATAAACATTCTTGCTATTGAGTAAAATGAACATTTTCAAATAATATGCCAATAATATTTATTTGAGTACCAAATCCCTTCAACAATGAATAACAGTGGGGAGAAAATCCACAGACACCGAGGTTGAAGTATTTATTGTACCATGAACAGGCCTAGCCGATGTCTCCCTGGCTGATCGCTGTCGCTCTTCTTCATCAAAACCTCCCTCAATGGCACCAATCAAGCTGGAGTCCCTTAAAATCTACAGGTGTGGAAAAAGAAAATAATTCTATGGTTCATTCTAGATGCTTATCTATGCACCTCAAGAAAATTGTGAGAAAACTTTTGATCATGTCTATTCATCAATAGCAAACTAAACAGAATTAGACTCTCAAATGGTTATAGACACATACATACATATTAACTCTCTATTGACTTTCCCTACTCTTTTAAGCAAGTTGCTTTCTATTAATTTTAATCTTTTCGTGGTCTCAAATCTTCACCAAGCAATAAAAAAATGAAGGGAAAAAATATATTAGAAAAGCTGTCTTGATTCCCATATATTCACTCGCTGACAACATTCAGACAAGCAAAATAATATTTTGCACCGAAAATTCTTCTGAATCTTATCTTCAAATGGCATCTCACCAATATTTGTACATCTTATACAATATTTAAATTTTCTCTTTCTTAAAGTCCTAAAGACTGAGGTATTTTTTAACAAAGTTATACATATAAATGGACTTGGAACCATTTAATTTTCTATCACCCTCAAATGAATGTGAATACTTATAAGTTGGCATTTAATGGTAAAAATCACAAACCAGATTGGTAAAGGTCACAAAAAGACAGTTGTTCAATGTACAAAATGTCAAATTATTTAAGAAAAGTCTCTGGTCTCTGTGTCTTCAATCCCAGTCCCAGAGATCTTTGGCTCCTATACAAATTATAAACGTAATAATATCCCTGATCATAAAAATATGACAATTGCCTGAAAGTAATTTTAAACCATGGACCACAATACAGACAACATTGCCTGAGTCAATATCCAGAGGACTTAACAAAGGCGAAAATTTCCTAGAAGAAAGCATTGACTAAAACGCTTCATGTAGGGAGACCAATAGGGACGTGGAAAGGGACTGTGGAGATGGACCTGAAAGAAAGAGGCCTTTCCCTTGATATGGCACTCTGGATAGCAAAGGACGGAGAGGAGTTGTCGAGTTGATTTAATGTCTAACATCAGCACTACGTAGGCTATATTGTGGACGGGACCCAAGACTGACGTCTGACAGTTTAGATGCTGACCTTCCAAATACATTGATATTCTTACAGGAAAAATACCTGCATAGTTCCCAATTTGTTCTTTTAACCTCAACTAAACTTTTCCACTGGTTATTATTGAAAATTTGCCCCAACAAAACTTTCTCTACCAGTAACTTTCGAGCAGGCTAACTAGATATCTAGCCGATTGATGTGCTCATCATTAAAGGCTAAAGCCTTGAGCAATTCAAACACAGGCGTAAGGCCTTCAGTGTTTACCTGCCTGGTCGCTATTAGCACAGCTTTTAGTTAGAAGGATACAAAGGTGCAATCGAGAAGCGAAGACTCCCCCCCCCCAAAAAAAAATAACAAACCCAACTTACCTTTCAATAAAGATCAATCATGATCAACTAAACCTGTTACCTCAGGTAATTAATTAATATAGAAAAATGATGAACAAACTGAGAACCTAAGCAGAGCTCAAACAAACTCGACCTGTCACCGACAGACCACAACTAGCCTAGTGTCACTATGAAGGTTGCCCATCTTACCTCACTCTCCTTGAGTAGCTGTAGCGTGCTATCCAGGAAGTCCAGTGTGTTGTTGACGGACTTGACCAGACGTTTTTTCCCCGTGTCCCTGTCAGTGTCCCCGTCACTTAGCGCCTGAAACCAGTCCGGCCTGAACGCCTCCTGCACTTTGACATAGAGTGATGGATCCATCTGCAGATCCAAATGGAGGAAAAAAAATGTGAAAGAAAGCTCACATTTTCACTCTTATTTTCTTTGCTTGGCTTAAACAAAGAAAATTTGTAGTTTAGGAAAGCCAAATTCTCTTGTAGTTAAAATTTCACAGGTTCCCAAGAAGGATTCTTCAAAGAGACAGGACCCCAGAGTCGGATACCCAGGACTCGGCCAACAATTTAGGAAGAAAAAATGTAGAGGACCTCTAAATATAAGACACTTTGCTCTACCAACTGAGATAGCCTGCCAAACCCCACTAAGGTTGAGCACATCTGCACCCTTCCAAACTGAAAATCTTCTAAACTTACAGAGATACAGAATAGACAGATTGTAGCATATTCAGATTCCAATTTTCACACTCTCTTCTAATGGGTTACAACTATGGATTAGAAGAAAAGATTTAAAGATTTCTAAAGAAAAAAAAAAGAAGAGTGAAAAAAAAAGAGGTAGCAGAGGAATAAAGTAGGGATAAGAAAAGGAAACAAAGCATGATAGAAACTGCTGCCACAGATAACGAAGTTAAACTTACTTTGAATTTACCTCCCTTTCCCCAGACAGCCACACCATTTCGATCATTCTTGCCCGAGGTCACTGCAGAGCTTGCATCGTGCAGGGTAGTGAAAATAATATTGCTCTGGTAAGGGAAAAAAAACAACTGTATTAACAATGAAACACTTGAAGATAATCCTCTATATCTCATTCTTCTAGTAAATTGAATTGTTTTTTTAAATCTATAAATATAGATTATAATACTATTATTAAAAAATAACCTTCAAATTTTGTGCAAACACACAGTATTAACTACAGCAACGATTTTGCATTAGGTTAGCTATTTTATTCCTCTGTTGCACTCACACCTTTTGAATTGATAATTGCCTACTGTTAATAAATCAAAAGAAAAAAACTTTGTAGTCTACGGATCATGGATGTATCTTTTGTATGTTTTATAATCTCTGAATGAATTATTCCTGGGAAAGCTTTCTGAATCTTCACATCTCCACCCTCAGATTGAGAAGGGTCTATTCCAGACTGGATCTATAAAGGTCTAATCTTTTTGACCTTTTGTGCCTATCTAGATGTAGCTGTATATGCCTCTTGAGAAAACTATAGATCTAGGGTATAAAAATGTGCATATGCACTGTAATCTTAGGCCAGGGTCGAGCAACACGTTTGAACTTTTTGGTTATTTGTCTCCGTAACTTCATACACATTTGGTTTCCCTTCTCAGATTTAGAACAACAAAATGTGCATGCAGTTGGACTTATCTTTGTGACTTTTTGGTTAGGTCATATGCTACTCATTTGTTTTCCCATCCAAGGGGCCTAGGCCTAATCTTTTTAACTTTTTGCTCTTAAAACAGCTGTATATACACTGCTTCCTTAAAGAATATGCTCATTTGGTTTCTGATCCTGGATTACAGACAGCAGACTGTAAAATGTGATCATGCTCGATAAACACTATTTTATGATATATTCTACGTCTCTGCAAAAAAAAAAAAAAAAGTAGGCCTAGATAATTTTTTTTTCAGTTTTTTCAACTTTTTAGTTGGACAACTGTTTGTTTCCGCACAAATTTATGAAATATGCCCATTTTGACGCCCGATCACAGTTAGTGTCAGCAGACTGTATGCGATCATGCTCATAAAACACTATTTTACTAAATAATGATATTTCCATTTTAAGAACGTGCTCTCAACTGTTACCTTTAAATGAGCATAAATGGTTCATGGATTATTTAAAAAAAAATAGTTGTCAATGAAATTCTAAACGAGGCCTAACTGAAAACAATCACAATAACTAAGCATCCACAAGTTTGATCAACTTGTTTCCATACTTGCAATGGATGATGAGAATAAATTTAATTGCAATGAAGAAAAATGTGTTTTTGAGGTGTTTCTATCCTAGAGGTAATGACTATAAAATTGTATTAAGTAAGTCTTCACTCTTGAGCAAAAGATGAGATTGGTCACCTTTAAAGCTGTGAAGTTTCCAAGACCCTTGCCAAACTTACAAACACTTTCATGGTGGGCAGCCCTGAGGTAATAAGAACAATTACACACTATTAAAAAAACAAACAAATGTATAGTATACGTATGTATACTAACCAAAGGGGAATTTTCCAGTGCTACAAATTAAAACTCTGAGCCAAGTTTGAATTACTGTTATTAACTTTTCAATGACTAATCACAAGCTTACCATGTTATTTGAAATGCACTGTACAAATTCATTTTTTCACAATTTTTCTCTCTCCAAATCTTTACCCTTAGCATTGCAAGCATCTGAGGCATTTTATTGAATGCATTTACATTGTGAATTGATGCCTTCGAATAAAAAAAGTCATTGAAATCAGACAGATTTTTTCACTCATTAAAAACAACAAGCTTATGGAGTTTACTGTACATATAAACTGCAATCGGTTCCATTATTTAAGAAAGAGCTTATTCTTGGAATCATGAGATTAAAAAGAAAATGTTGACAATGTACTTACAGGCCTCCAAGGCTCATAGTTGCAACATCTGGAATATTTGAAACTCGCTTCAACATCTCGTAGCCAAGATGTGGAGCAGAACCTTGGTTTTTTTTTAACGTTTGAACATGGGTAAAAAAAAAATTGCGAAAATCAGATTAAAAAAAAAAAGGTCAAATTTGACAAAATACTATATTATTCCCCTGTTACATCATTTGCGTATGTGTCAACAATATTGTTTATGGAAGCAGTTCATTTTTAGCTCAGTGCTTTGACTGTCATGAGGACACTTGAAGATGATGTACACCAGTACATCTGTGATTAGGTTGCCCTCATGCTATATATATGTAAGATTCTAGACATCAGCACTATAGATTAAAAAGATAAGAAGGATACATTTCAATTTTTGAAAATATAGAAGAAATGCCAAAACAGATTACTATAGGTTGAGAAGCTTGGGGAGCATTTTTTACATCAAAAGACATGAGTTCATGATGCACTTCATACCAACATACACCAGGTAGTTCATTTAATATAGAATAGTGCACATTATATATTATATGAATATAATTTATCAAACATCCAATGGTAGAATAGCAATTTGTTCACTATTTATTTTATAGTTTTAAGTCTTTGTGAACTTCAATTCTGCAGGGTAAAAAAAAAAATGCAATAAAACTGTTAAATATGCTTGATACACTTTTCAACATCATCAATATCTTAGTTTGGTCGTTCTGGATTGTTGCTTCTCAAACCCCTAAACGAAAATCATCTGAACAATAGACCAGCGCAATATGACTAGCCTTCAGCACTGTTGCACCAGTCCACTCCCTGATGGTGTCTGTCCAGCATCTAGTAGTTGTTCTTCTTCTCTCCCTCTTCCCATTTGAGATTGATTCTAGATCCCTCTCTAACCTTTTGCGTCTTTTTATGCGGTTGAAATACTTGAGTTTTCTTGTTTCAGTTGAGCTCAAGGGCCAGTTTAGAGTATACTGCTCAACTTGTCCATGATCATTGTGTGTTTTTTTTTTATTTTCGCAGTTTTAATACATAAAAATAAATTCCTCTCTAATTTTGATGTCTGATTACTTCAATACTTACCCACTTTGGTGAAAAGGGTGCACATTGGTGTTTCGATAACTGAAGCTTCATGGCGACCGCCAGGTAAAATAGAACCCAGCCTTCCACCACCGACAACTTTTTCCACTGAAAATTTCATCTTTCCATTCAACTCTGTTATCTGTTTAAAAAAACAAAAGAACAAAACAACACTTAAAGCCCTTGGTATCATCAATTTTTGTTAAATAAAATTTTTCACACATGGAGCTTAAGGCAAAGTTTTTTTTGAAAAATTGCCTCATTATGATAGAAACCACAACATAAAAAACGGGAAAAATATACTTAACAGTATTATAAAAAAACAAACATTTCTGAGGATTGAGAGAGCGTACGGCAAATAACTTCATCTCCAGTTACAAACCTTTTATCATGTATAAATTATAAACTGAATCTGTTTCTCCTTGCAACCCCATCCAACATAAAAACGAGCACAAACAAGGCAGTCTAACACTGTTGAGGCTTGGAAGGTGGAGTTAAATCTACAAACTAATCTGGTTACAGTCGAGTTGGTTTAACATCCAACATCAGCACTATATAGGATATATTGTGGACGAGACCCAAGACTGATGTCTGACATTTTTTCGTGCTGCCACACACGGGATAGGGCAGGGATACCATGAATGATTCCAAAATGAAGTGATCATTTGTCAAAAAAATAAAAACAATTTTTGGTGAGTTTTCTGTTTCCTAGGTTTCCAGAACAGTCTTGTACAAAGACCCGAACACCAGCTGAGATTTGAACCACAGACCTACTGCTCGCTAATCAAGAGCATCAAACGACTGAGCTGTTAGCACTCATAATCAGTCATCAAAATACAACGATTAGAAAAGAACTCTTTCGGCTGTGGCAGGAAATATAGGATCTGCTTACCATCCTCAGTCTAAAAACAGACTCGTCACATGAGGAAAAAAAAATCGGGTATAGAGTATATTGTGGTGGTTTAGAATAATTGGGAATTCCTTAGAGGTTTAGTGCCTTCTGGTGCGTTTATCAGGTGCAAACTAGGTAAGTGACGTTAACTGAGTCAGTTTGAAAAGAAAAGCTTGAACCAGACGGTGGTCTTGGACCTTCGGGAGATCTGTGTAATTTTTGTAATTGTCTATATTTACGTGTAATCTTCCCAGCAGAGTCAAAGTGTTCCTTGAGTGCTAGTTTGCAGTTAGAGCGCGGCTCCTGGACAGCATTTGTGTTCGTAAGTCTGTAGTGCTGTTCATTCAAACCTTTTCACCGATCATAGTCATAGTATTGGTTAACTTTGCAGCGTAGGATTTAGATACTGGTTAGCCAGTGTTAGTCATAGATAGCTGTGTTGACAGCTTAGGTAGTGCCATCCGCAAGAATATTTTAGCACATTAGTCATACTATAATTCTTCACAAATTAGTCATACTCTATTTCTTCACCATTTACATTGGCTGCCTGTGAAAAAAACAGGATACTGTACAAGTTGTGCATAATTTGCTATAAATGCCTCAATCAGATGACACCTACATATATCTCTGATTCTCTAAAGATGTATGTATCTGCTAGGCAGCTTAGAGCTTAGATCTTCAGCAAATAAAATCACCCTTGTCTCACCAAATAGAAATAATAAATCAACAGGTCAGCGATCTTTTTACTACATCGGTCCCAAGGTATGAAACAACCTTCCCAAAAACATTAGAGAGGCAACTTCCATTTTTAAACGCATGCATTTTTGATGATTGAAATTGACCAGTATATATATGTTGTAAATACTCCTAACAATTCCTTTGGGCTTTTAAGTGTAATATTGTATTGTGTCAAAATAATATGATTATCCACCCATTTGATCGCCCACAGGCTTGGGACCACAAAACTCAAGGAGTGCCTGTCGCTCAATTGAATCTTGATCTTAGCTCGTAGGGCTCAAAATTGAACTTTACTTAATTTATTTCAAACTTTAAATCGTCTTAAATCACTTGCCTTTGCTGAGTAAAGTTGGACCTGGAACTGTGAAGCGAAAGTGAAAGCACACGATAACTGGAGGCTCGACCAACAGAGTTATCTTTCGTTGAAGAAAACGAAGTGTGACACGCAAAGATCTCCACAGAATATAATTACATGTACATATCAATTACAAAATAATGTATATCTATTTTTTTGTCTGGGAAGATCTCTGACTCATCATAGCCTCTTAGCCCTGCATAGAGGCCTAAAGGATATGGACTGATTGGACTCACCCGCCAGCGCAACTCAAAAGACCGTCTGGCGGCCGCCAAAAACACTTTAGAGCCGGTTTAGCGGCCGCCAGACAGACTCTATGTACGCGAAAACAACTAGTTTTTTCCTTCTAGCACCTTCACAGTGCCCCAATTCCGAACAAAAATTTAATAGTCTATGAAAACTCTGTTTTTTTTTTAATTAAGGCAGCAGTACATTTTTCAAGCCCATCCTCCATTTTTTTTTTTTTTACATTTGTACATTTGCTGTATAGAACTCAAACATTTTTATGTTTCTGAACGTTTAGCAATTCTTGTATCATACATCAGTGGCGCAATGCGACTCATCTGTTTACAGGATTTCAAGATTTCAATGTGGCGGGTGAATCTCAGTAGCGTTGGTTGGGTTGGGAAACGCATGGGGACGACCCTGCGCCATCAACATTTTTCGACAGTGAGTGAGTGAGTTTTTGTGGCATGTCAGCACGATAACGACTATTTTGTGACAGTTAATACATTATACTAGTAGCAGCGTTGACTTCTGTATCTCTCTGAGTGGTAAAAAACATACAAATTGAGCATAAAAATGTTGATTAAAAGTAAAGGTATATAGATTGGTTTAAAATATCCATATGTAGAATTATAAAACAGTTTCTAGCTTTCACGAATTTAGAAGAAGGAAAAAAAATTTCGCACAGATAAGGCCACGGGGTGGATTTTAACATAAGCTCAAACATACCATCTATTTTCTCTCAGAAAAAGGTACTTGAATTATAATCTGTAACTTTAGATCTTTGTGTCCTCGCGTGATCTTTCTTTGTCCACTCTCTTTATGCTGCTTTGTTGTTGTTACAATGTTAGACTCGTCGTGATTGGGCGCGTGACTACATCGTATATAGATCTAGATCTGTAAATTTATAACACTTTACAAACTACACAGACCACTGGTTCTACATCTGTATCCCGAGATAATAGATAACAGTTAAAATCACAGATAAAATCCATGAATAATAACTCATTGCAACATTTTGAATGGTGTGAATTAATACAAGGTTGAAACAGTTGACGCTGTGCTCCTGTTTTTCCTGCACTTGCTAACGTGATTATGTTAAAAATATATGTGTTAGATATCTTTTTACTTTGGCCAACTGCTTTCTGTTGTTTTTTTTTTTAACCCATGACCCTTTCGATGTAATACTATATTTGCTTCCATTTTTTCCCACTATCACTTCCCTGAACGGTTCTAAGATTAGATTAGTTCAAATACGAATCAGGTTTCGGTTTCGGTAGTTCTCGGAAATTCCAATCAGCCATTTTTATCTATTTTATACCCTTAGACTGGTATATATATACACGTACGAAAGAAGTCACTAAGTTTTATTACTGATCCACAATGCTCACTCAATAGTTGAGGAATAGGCATATAAATCCAGGATTGGACTATCGAACCTCTGATAACCACAAACTAGATGTTCGTATATATACTGCAAACTAGATCTAGATCTAGATCTATGGGTTGTTTTGCCATTGCAAATACTCGAGGTTTCATCAAAACTTATGGGACTTGCCTGGGCTGCTTTACATCATTCAACATGAAACTTTATTTAAAGTCACTAAATCTGTATTCATTTCCATTTTAAGCTCCGTGCTGCAAATCCAGTGAGATTAAATCAAGGAATATAGATTATACATGTAATTCTGAAAATTAAATTGATAGATGTGCAACTGGAATGAAGATTTTGATCTACAGTTGTTAGTTAGCAAGGGCCTAAGAAAACCACAGACCAGGTTTAAGAAGCACACATGACGTGAAATTACATGCCATAATATATCAAAGTTGATTTTGTGTTTAAAATTTTTCATTGCAAATACTGGATGTCACATAAATATAGATTGCTTTAAACTGCTTGTTATTGGCCATTGGGTGATAATTTTTATGGGTGGAAAATTGATTAGGCCTATTGTGTAATTTTTTGAAGGAGCTAATCTTATAAATTGAACAAATTATCTACAGGTTATCTGCACTTCCTTTGATAAGAAAGAAAAACCATTTTTAATTACCCCTGGAGGGATGAATAACGATTTCTGTATTCTGCATTCTGTATTGCATAATAAAACCATTACTTACAGATGGTTTGTCCCTTCTACCATGCTTTTCAGTGCCCTTTATACCCTGTTCCAAGTAGGACAGTCAACAACAAATATCTCATATTTTCTTTTTTTTTCTCTTTTTTTTAGGAAGACATGGCTGATACACAGAAAAAATTGCGACCTTTTCTAGAGAACAAATTGAACTTAGAGGACTGTCCAGGTCTGATATGGATAAGCAAAGAGCATGGAGTTTTTAAACTCCCTTGGTATCATTTCAAAGATGTGTCTGATGAAAAGAAGCCAGTAGTTTTTAAAGTCTTTGAGGACTGGGCAAAATTAAACAAAAAAGAAAGCTTAGATGAAAAAGGCCAACCCAATTATCCAGTGTATAAGCATAACATGAGATGTGCTTTAAACAAAATGAAAGGAGATTATAACAAACTTCAAGACAACTCTAAAATTAAAGATGATCCACATATCATCTTCCAATTTGTGAACTCAACTGCTTGTCAACAATCTCCATGCCCGGATGTAAATCAGAACAACTTTAACACAAATGAGGACAAGTTTCATGACAAAAACATTCCTGAGGTTGTTCGCACCCTAGCAACTGATTTTTTTAATGATGAAGGTATTATTAACCAGTTTCCTGTCCCAAATATACATGGACTGGAAGAAAATGCAGCAATGGGAACCAACAATCAAGTTGTTCCACAAGCAAATTGGCATGACTCAAGTTTAAATCAATTCCCGGATTTTTTACTCAGCCCCCAAGCCAGTCCTATTCACCCTATGGAAAGCTCTCCTATGCAAGACTCAGAGTCTTCTCAGATTGATTCCTCTTGCTACAACGCTAATTATGCTGCTACAAGTGAGGAGACTCCTGCCTATGTACTTCCGGGTGACTTGCTAGCACTCGATTCCAATGATCTTATCCCTTCGCAAACTGCGGGTGACTTACCAGTGATGGGTTCAAGCAGCCTGAACACACCGGAAACCAGCTTAGAACTTGGTGCTCTTTGCCAGGCTGCCTGGGCACTGCCAAGTAATAACACGGCTGTTGTGGAAACACAGTGGAAACATAGTATGAATGTGAAAATCTCTTATGGCCAGCCTCCAGTGACAATGATGAACGAAACTGTAGGTGAAAACGGCTGCAGAATCTTCTTTGGAGAACAATTATTGGCTGGAACTCAGTATTCACACGAGCTATATGGACCTAGAGATGTTACAGATTTAATGTTGCCCATAGTTGACCAATGTGTAACACAAGTTCCGGACAAACAGAAAAGAATCATCTCGGCTATTCTGAACGAGATGGACAGAGGGTTCACCTTGACTTTTAACCAGAATGGGGATATTTTGGCTCAAAGGCTCTGCAAATCCCGTGTTTACTTTTGCAATGCAAATTTTCAGAGTGAATGTTTAGACAGGAAATCTAAAGTTCCACAAAAGGTGTTTGATTTCAGCTATTTTCTATCAAAGTTGAATGAAAGACCCTCTAAGCTACCTCCGGCCCATTTTTACCTTACCATCGGAGTGGAGGTAAACCCAGTGCACAAGAGTGGTCCCATGAGCAAGGTTTTGATCACTGTTTCCGTGACTCATTTAGCTGCGGAGGCGCATTTAAACCTCATGCAGCAACAGAAGAGAGAGCAGAAAGACTCCATGCAGCCTGAGCAATCATTGCCAGACTCCATGGACAGATTTGTAGAACTGTACAAGGGCTTGACAATAGATCCGCGTATCAACAGTCCCAGCCCTGTTGAAAGAAATGATTTACCTGGGACATACATGTAAAAACTGACTTTGTTAAACAAAGATCCAGACAAGTAAAGACATAAGAAGCATCAACTAACTATAGAGTGTGGTTTGGATGTAATGACACTCTTTTATTGCATCACAAGAGGCAAAGGGCAGAATTAAACTATATACGCTGTGTTTTTTTTTATGTTGTAAAGAATTCTAGGTAGAAAATGGGCTAATAGTTTTATTTGCTTAAGAATTTCAGGAAAAAGCTAGAATTGTATTGTATGAAGAGAATTAAAAAATATGAAAAGTACTTTTTCCGCTCAATTAATGAAAAGGATTTATGCCAAAGTTAGTAGCCCCTGTGCTAGGATTGTTTTAGGTGAATACAAAGCTATGATATTTGGGAGTGTTGAGGGCACAGGAAATTACAGGTATCAGTGAAAGTAGATACATGTACTCAGATAGACAGAACTGAGCTTACACGCAGACATAGATAGGAAGCTTCATCGCAGAGCAGGGCCTGTGACTGTATTTGTAGTATTATGTATACTTTTGTTCTTGTAGTATCCTCCACTACATACAGAACTTGTTACGCATACTTCATGTAAAAATGCAAAATGTGGGGCCTACAGGGTAAAGAAAAAAAGAAAAGGGGGGGGGGGGCTTTTAATTTTAGAAGCATGACTCAATTTTTATTATTGCTGACCATTTCTAAATGTATTGATATTAAACAACAGAGTATTGTCTCAACCAACCATGATTTGATACTTATTGGCTAACTTTTACATTGGTAACTCATAGTCTGTTGAATTTCCTGAGTCTCATATTAATTAACCTTCATGTTCAAAGTTGAAAAAAAAACCAACATAACAATTAACTGAGTAAAATGATGTACATGTATTGTCCTTACTGTGAAATATTTTGTGTTCATACAATTTGCAGGTCTAGAGACAAACTTTTGTTATACTCTTTTTGACAAAACAATGTAATATGATTCAAGATATATGTAAGCTATATTTTTACTGTGTTTTTTTTGGTTTTGTTTTGAATGACCTGTACAGAAAAAGTGTTAAATGCTGTGATATTGGAAGAAAGCAAAGAGAAAGTGATAATCTAAATCCACTGGAAATTATTATGTAGGGAATGATTTAGATATCGTTTTTTGTTAGTGCTCTTTGCCAAGCTGCCTTTGCTGTTATGGAAACACAGTGGAAACATAGTATGAATGTGAAAATCTCTTATGGCCAGTATCCAGTGACAATGATGAACGAGACTGTAGATGAAACTCTTTTGGTGACAAAGCTTTTTCTTGCTATGGTCCACCCATATGGACTCCACTTCCAAAGAAACTTGGAGACACGGACAAAACAGAAAGTTTTAAAAGTCAATGAAACATGATAATTGATAGCATATTATTGTAGTAGCATATGTAAAAAAAAAAAAAGAAAAGACTGTAAAATTAATTTTTATTTTAACCTTCCTCTTTTTGTCTACGCATTGCATTGTATAATTTTAAATTCGTTCTGGATATTACTTTATTTACATCTTTACCATATTTTATACTCATATTGTGTAAGACGTTGAATGCTAAAATGTTATTTGTTTGTGTGTTGTACTATATATACTAATGTTTTATACAACTTTATTGGCGCACAGAGCATTGCTTTTTCTTTGAATATGTGCACTATAAATGCGATTCATTATTATTTATATTATTGTTAGGCTCATAGTGACTTACTCTTTTGAATTGTATTGCACAAATTTGATTATAGATGAATGATAATAATGGAAGACAATAGCAGGGTCTGTGTGTCTGTCTGTCTGTCTCTCTCTCTCTCTCTCTCTCTCTCTCTCTCTCTCTCTCTGTCCTTTTTTCTGTGTTAGTTTATACTTATATCTTCTTTCTGTACATATACCATTGTTACTTGGTTGAAAAAAAAAGGATTTTTCCCATGAACTTGGGAAGATTGCATTCTTTTTGTCGTAAATTCAATAGACCATTTTAAGTGTTTTAACCTTGGCTTAAATTGGTTTTAAAAATCTGAATTTTTCTAATAGATGAATGATAATAATGGAAGACAATAGCAGGATATTCTTATTTACAGCTATGATTATGTGATTATCACTAACCTCCCACTTTCCTTTCCCCACACCCTAGTTTCTCTCTATATCACTCTATCTCTCTCTCCCTCTCACTCTCTCTCTGTCTGTCTATCTCTATGTCTGTCTGTCTGTCTGTCTGTCCGTCTGTCTGTGTGTCTGTCTCTCTCTCTCTCTCTCTCTCTCTCTCTCTCTCTCTCTCTGTCCTTTTTTCTGTGTTAGTTTATACTTATATCTTCTTTCTGTACATATACCATTGTTACTTGGTTGAAAAAAAAAGGATTTTTCCCATGAACTTGGGAAGATTGCATTCTTTTTGTTGTAAATTCAATAGACCATTATAAGTGTTTTAACCTTGGCTTGAGTTGGTTTAAAAAATCTGAATTTTTCAGTATGTCAATTTGATATTATTTAGGGTAAAATTGATCATGTACTGTATACCACAATTTCCTCATTTATCACATGTATGTATTCTGCTTTGGAAAATAAAACAATAAGGTTCTTATTGTGATGTGTCGAACAATTACTGCCTTCTTGACAATAGAAAGCGTTCAACAAAATTGTGTACCATAGATAGTAAAATTCAGTGGATGTTATAAAATGGTGACCCCCTTACTCAAACTAATTTCTTTATATGGAAAAAGAAACAACACTCGATTGCATTTGGTGTTAATTCATACCATGCCGGAAAAACACCCTGTAATTGTAAATTGAGTGAGAGAAAATTGAGGGGTTGATTTGTTCATTTCTCAAATTCCAACTTCAACAACAAGTTGAAGGCTGTTTACTGAACGGGTCCCAAGACGACTGTCAAGTCAATACATTTTTGATCCGAGCAAAGTGTGTGGGAGCCTATCAAACTTAGTACAATCTCTTAAAAATAAAATGCATGTACATAAAGACATGTGTTGGAAATAATAAGATAACTCTTTTTGGTAAATAATTATTGTTAGTACAATGTATAGAAATTGCACCCCTTTGGATATCTACCTACCTATCTATCTATCTATCTATCTATCTATCTATCTATCTATCTATCTATCTATCTACCTATCTAAATAATAAGATAACTCTTTTTGGTAAATAATTATTGTTAGTACAATGTATAGAAATTGCACCCCTTTGGATATCTATCTATCTATCTATCTATCTATCTCTTTATCTATCTATCTTTATACCTCTATCTCTCTCCGTTTCTGTCGGATATGACTGTCTGTCTGTCTGTAACCGTTTTATGAAAAGCGCGTGTGTTGTTCTATGTGCTATATGAATAGTATACTTTTATCTCGAAATTTTGACCGATGACTTTGAGCAATGTAGCTCAGTCAGTAGAGCGCGATATTTCTCATAGATAAATCCCGGGATTCGAACCCCGACCAGGCCACCTTTCTCTCTACTGGATGGGACACTTACTGAATAAGACAGGTGTCTTAGCGTCTCCACTTTGTCTTTGTGTGGAAGAAAATAAAACCATCAGACGTTAGTGTCGAGACCCATTCGCGATACAACTTAGTCGTCCCTAGATCCTTTAGAAACTAACCAATCAACCAAGATAATTTCCTTTTAAATAAATAGGAAGGGAAGTGAGTAGTTTACCCTGCTTTGATAGAGATAAAGAAAGTAATAAAAAACAACAAAACAATTTGTACTTTGGCCTAATTTTTCATCTGGCTCAGACCAAGTTGACATGTACACAAACGTCATGTATTAAGTTGTTGGCCTTGACCTAGAGTTTTAAACCTTCCCTGTGCCTCTAGTACTAGCGGTAGCCTGGCAGTTTTAGCAAAGACTCTGGTAAGGGACATAGAAAGCTCACACTGCCTCACAGTCGCAGCTCGCTGGACTGGAATTTTGGGTAGACACTAGGCAGCCTACTTTTGCTGCAAGTGAAGCTGCACTGCCGCAGTTGCAACAGAGACTAAGCTTAAAATTATACTCACACTCTCAGGTTGTAGAGTTTCGTGTGTATCAGTATTACACGTATGTCTAGTGGCCTTCTAACTTGCTGGATAAACTAACTAGGAACATTCGCTGTGAAAAGTGAGAGTTTTTCGTTCAGAGAATAAGGAAAAGAATATCTAGTGCCACTAGACTAGTGGTTAGAGTTCAGATCTTGATCCAATTTCATCAAGTTTAGTGTGTAGTGATTGTGTAGGCTGCCGGTAACGACACGTTTTGTTTTTTCTCCAAAGAATCTGAGCATGCAACAGTTCTATCATTGGTGTGTTAGAGAGAGAGAGAGAGAGAGAGAGAGAGAGAGAGAGAGAGAGAGAGAGAGAGAGAGAGAGAGAGAGAG
>RQTK01000471.1:120908-188566 GCA_003991915.1 Elysia chlorotica
GAGAGAGAGAGAGAGAGAGAGAGAGAGAGAGAGAGAGAGAGAGAGAGAGAGGAGAGGGGGAGAGAGAGAGAGGGAAGGGGGGGGGGTGGAAAGAAAGAGGGCATAATTATTTACTTAAGATGTTACTTATGTTAGCCCTCAGCGCCTACTGAAGTATCTGAAGACAATGGTGTGTATAATAAAATTTGACTGTGAAAGTCCTTTTTAATTTTAACACCTTTTATGCACAATTTGTATACTTTTACCACTCAGAGAAATAAAGGAGTCACCGTTGCTACTAGTATAATGTATTATTACTAACAACTGTCTTAGAACATCACGGGTACAATGTAGCTCTTGTCGCGCTGACCTCGTAAAAACTCAACACTAATAACTCACTCACTCACTCACTCACTCACTCACTCACTCACTCACTCACTCACTCACTCACTCACTCACTCACTCACTCACCCACTCACTCACTCACTCACTCACTCACTCACTCACTCACTCACTCACTCACTCACTCACTCACTCACTCACTCACTCACCCACTCACTCACTCACTCTTTAATCGTCCTTATCATGAGACTCATTGGCAAAGCATTATTTGTTTTTCCTGTCGACTACTGAGGATTAAAATATTCCTTATAAAATAAGATGTTGAAAATAATTTGTTATCGAATCGTGTTGGCGTAAAAAGTACACAGGTCTACCGGCATTACATGCATTTAGCAACAACATGGCCATTTCAGCCTATGGGTTTATGTGATTTTAGTGTCTCAAATTCAATTTCGAATACGCTTTTGTATTTTCCATTTTTTTCTATTTAGTGCGTCTTCACACATTCAATGTTTTCATAGATGAAACATAATATTTTAAAACATAGTATTTGAATAATAAAACGCCTTTCTTATTTTTTTTGTGATTTCTGAATATCCAGATTGCAAACCGCCCGCATAAGCGACACGTCCAGCCAGTCCTTTGGTTTTTCTTTTGGCTCTCTTGGACTTTGAGCAGACCTTCCAGCCTGCAGGCGGCAGCCCACCATGTGGATGTTCCGCCACTCTCTGGCGCTGGACCAGGCAGATAGGCAGAATACGTGGGCGGCGCTCTGCACGGTGATCCTCGCCTTAGTCACGTTCCTCCTTCCCCTCACACCCACCCTCCCAGGCCAGACAGAGCCTCAAGCCGGGGAAGGAGTTAGACCTGCACCTACCTCTGGAACGGTCGCGACCAAACTCCCCAGGCAGTACGAAGCGCGCTGCTGGTGTCCCAGCCTCTTCACCCAGAGCCATGTCCACTACGCGCATGCTGTCTGCGCAGGTGCATTCAACTTCATAGCGCGCGGCGGAAATGCGTCAGAGGCCTTGGCAAACCTGTACGCCGTCCGCATGCCTGGTGCTCCCGAACCGGCCAGATTTGGACCAGAGTGGTTCCGAACTGGACAAGACAGAGGAGCAGACGTGTCCCAAGGAGATAACGTTCAGCAGCAGCAACAACAGCAACAACAACAACAACAACAACAACAACAACAACAGCGACAGAAGGAATATGATGAAAAAACATATCGATTTTTGTATATCACTACACCAGTCTCTATTTTCCAATTAGCAGTTTGTCTCACAATCCCGTGCATGGTGTGGACTGTGCTGGGCAGCCTACTGGGCGGTGTGAACGTGGACCAGACCCTGGTCACCGCCAACGTGGGCTCAAAACTGGACCACGCCAGTCGCCGCAAACTCCACGCCGAGCTGTCTGAAGCTGCCAGAGCGTCTCAGTGGAAAACCAGCTCATTGTATCTCCTTTTCAAGATTCTCCTGTGCGCCGCTCCCATTGCAGAAGCTCTAGTTGTGTACCACTCGCTTCTGCCGCAGACAAGAGACTTGATCCCAAACTCCCAGCCCGCCGACAACAAACAGAATATTGATCATTTAAGCAAGATTTCGGACACTCTAAACAATGTGGGTAAAGAGAACGAAACCTTAACGAGCACTGCCAACCAAAGCATGCGACTCATCTGCGGCTTTACTACGAGGATGTTTACAAACGTACAACGCTACGAGATGGAATGCCTGTTCACTACCGAGGATCTCCCCGAACCAGCACCGACAGATAAAGAACCAAGCTTTGCCCCAGACGCTCGTAATCTCCCCCACACAGCCAGGGTCTCCCAGGTCTCCCACGTCCAGGTGTACGAGTGTCTGTACCTGATCCTGCTCACCCTCCTGCTCGCACTGGCGGTGAATAACGCGGCCAGCCTCCTAGTGTGGCTGGCTAGGCTATCCTGCCGACCGCGCCAGTTGGCTGACCTTCACCTTGACGCCTACTTCCTGCTCCTGATGGCGAGAGAGAATGCTGGGCTGGATTTCGTCACGGCGTTGTCTCGGGGAGATGCCAAGCGAGGTGAACATGGACTTGAGGCCACGGATTAGCGGAACTTGTGTACGATCTAGTTCTAGGATCCCAGTCATACGAAACCCATAACTTTACTTGAATTTTAAAGAGCTTTAGAACTTGTTCTATGTAATATTTCTATCACCTATAACTATTGTGTTTCATTAAGGCGATGTAACGCCGAAAGGTTAACTTTGTTTAACACACTTGTTTTTACCTGGATTATTACAATTATAACTTTTTCTTGTTTTTTTCCAGTATTTTTAGTTTTCCATATATTCATTATTATGTATAAATTTGCATACAAATTAAAACGCACATGTATTTTTAATGTATGGCACTGTGAGCCTAAGTCTATTTGGGGTAAAACGCTATAAAATTAAAGTTTATTGGTACTATTAAATGTATTACACAAACATACTTGTACTTGCTCAGGTGGTAGAGCGTTGATTTGCCGTTTGGGAGGCACGCGGTTCGAAGCCTGCGATGAGACGAAAATGAATGTGCCCAATTCCGTCAATCTGCTGGTTGGATTGGTGTCAGTACATGTTGGTCTATAATTTGATCGGCTGAGACAGGGGCCAAGGTCTTCCCGCCATGTCTCAGTGGGCATCACATACAATTGTCAGACGTCCGTCTTGGGGTCCATCCACATTATAGCCTATTATGATGCTGATGTTTGGTGTTAAGCAGTGAACTCAAATCATCTTTCTCATTTAAAACTTGACTTGCGCCTCTCTGGCCAAGACAACATTCATCAAAATTAGAATGGAGTGTTTTTAGACCTCATTATTTATGTTGGTAGGAGAATTGGTGTAGGAGAATCTAAACATAAAATTATGATCAATCATGTTTTTGCACATAACTGTTTTAAAATTTGCATGACAATACATTTTGATTTGGCGACAAAAATGTAGAGTAAATGTTATTCGCAATTCAATACAATGTACTAGATTTAGATAATTAAGAAAGACTCTTTTTCCCGAAAGCACCTGGTAGTGCACGGAGAAAATTTTAAATAAAATTTCAGTTATTTAAAAAAAATTGAAAACTATCGTTTTGTTGTTGTTGTGTTGTTTGTTTGTTGTTTTTTTTATTTCTTTTTAACCTAAAATATCTTAAAATACATAATAACTATTTTTGCTATAACGGTTTTCTTGTCTAGGCCTTTCTGTCTCTGTGTACGTCTCTATACCTCTGTCCTCTTTCACCTGTTGGGCACAACAATATAGCCGTTACTGTGCTGACGTGCTGTCTGTTTGTCTCTCTCTCTCTCTCTCTCTCTCTCTCTCTCTCTCTCTCTCTCCCCTCTCTCTCTCCCCCCTCTCTCTCTCTCTCTCTCCCTCTCTCTCTAGTGTGTTCGTACTTCGCTTTATGGTCGCAACTTTTCGGTAGGGGAATAAAATTAATTATAATGATTATTTTAGTATACAAAACAATTGATATGATTATTTTGAGAAAGCGCTTTGTTAGTCTATCCGTTTTGCGGACGTCAGAGAAGGCCAATAAATGCAGGCACAATAAATAAAATAATGGACTATAGCCAAAGTTTAGGACGCACAATGATGTTAAGTCTGTGAGGCTAATGTTGGCCCATGTAGTGCCAGCGGCTATTATCTCGGCACCCGTGCTTCGCCGACAAATCTGCCTCGAGGGGCCGACCTTGAGTTGGCATTGAGGGTGAGTAAGTGAGCGTCCTACTCTTGTCTTGTGATGTTGGATACAGGCTTTCGAAGTGTGTGGCCGATCCATTCCCATTTTTGCTTTCTGATCTCCGTTTCGATGGGGGTTTGTCTTGTTCTGTCCCACGTTTCTTTGTTTGGGACAACATCAGGTCACTTAACGGTAATGATGTTTTTGAGGCATCGGTTGATAAATGTTTGCAGTTCATGGTTGTTAGTCTTGGTCACGCGCGATGTTTCGGAGCCATAGAGTAAGACCGACTTTACGTTGGTATTGAAGATTCGGATCTTGTTTCAGACTGACAGGGCTGTAGACCTCCAAATTGATCTTAGGGTGTTGGAAGCATATGGGGCATTATTGATTCAGCATCTGATGTCCTCGTCTGACCCCCCCCCCCACGCCTTTACATACACCGGTGTACGTCCCAACCAGCGGCAATGTGTCACTTATTGGGAAGACTCATTTTATGAAAATGAACAAACTTCGTCAGAGCGGGGCTCGAATCTAGACATCCTGCATCAGAAGCCGATGCTCTACCGCAGCGCTACCACACCCTCTGAATGTAGCACGCAAGAGAAACACCGTTATAGTAGAGACTATAGATTTATAGAGACGTTTCACAAAAAGAACTCACAGTGCTCTTGATACGGCTCACAAGAATGAGGAATAAAGACGGGTAGCTGGTTGTTGCATTAACTAGGTCAGCATGGACACAAAAGCTCATTCCTAGAAATCAATGTGCAAAACTGCTATGAACTATAATGTAGCGCATTACACAACTATAAGGTGTGTGAAAACTTGGGCGACGTTAAAATTAAGAAGCTAATTCGCTGCAAAGTGCGAAGTTGCTGAACTCGGAAGATCACACAGAGCAGATCTGGAGATCTCGGGTTCGATCCCTCTGTTCAGTTGGTTGGGTTGGTGTCTTAGGCCTATCATGTTACTGTGATTTTATAGCCTGCATCTCTAGCTGCGATTGTTATTTACTTTTTGGAACTCAAGAGTAGATCTAGATAATTTATGGGCTATTAAAATACTTTTTTCCAAGATTAACCCTGGCACTGCGGAGGCGCCTACTTTAAGGGTACAGCGCTCAGGTGGCGCCGACGTAAAGGGATAGCTCTCCGAACCCAGCTCAACAGGGTGTCCACTATTAGTATTACTGGGTGACTTGAGGACGACCTTGAGACGTCATCTTGTTACAGAAAACCTTGTCTCATTCACTTAGGACTGAACATCTCCATACTAAGAATATCAACCAATGAAAAGGTGTGAGTTTCTCAGTCTTGTCTGCTCCATCAGTCTTATGATGAGGCTTTGGAGTATGGTAAAGCAAACAGGCAGACCACGAAGTGTGAAGTCTGGTTTCTTGATATGTTTGCTTATTACAAGATTATTGTTCTATGCTACTGACCAGTGGGCTGAAAAAGGGGGGGTGGGGGGTGTATCTGTGTGTATTGATACTGCTGAGTCTTTGAGCTTTATTATGATTTGAGAACACCGCCCTTTATCTTTAGTCGTTGAGATGAAGCGCTAAGGGAGCAGAGGAGATGAAAGAAAACAAGTTGCGCCTCTGTTCAGTTCTGGGTGAAGGGGAGATGAAAACAATTTGTAATTTGTGATCACGCATCAGACAAGAGAGTGAAGATTGACATCTACTTTCTGATTTGACCAATCAGCGGTTTGGAGTATGGCAACTCCTCTATCTGAAACGAACAATAGACGTAAATTCAGGTGTATGACATCTACTCTGTCTGTCTGTCTGTTTGTCTGTCTGTCTGTCTGTCTGTCTGTCTGTCTCTCTCTCTCTCTCTTTCTCTCTCTCGCTGCCACACTCCAATATGCACACTAGACCGTAGTAGCCAGCCCTGCACTCAGGTAACACTTTGGGCTGACCACACACGCTCTACTAGAGGGGTTTAGAATCTTTCATCTTAATTTTTATTTTATCTTTTAATTTAAGTTGTTAAGTTTTTCATACTGAAGCAATTCCAGCACAAACTTCTAGATATAGGCCTAAATATGTCAGTTGAAATCAAATGAAATCAATTACACAATTTACTTGGACCGTAGCAAGAAATCTTGAAAGTGTACAAATGATTTAAACAAATTCAACATGATAAATATAGAGAATTAAAAGATGTAGGTCTATTTGCTGTGACATTACCCTGTTTCCATTCTTTTTATCTTCTAGGACAAAAGGCAGCAACTTGTATCTTCAACCATGTGCACACATCAATTTAAATCAATTTGCTTCCAAGCAACTAGACGTGCCCTGTCATACTGGTCACACAGGACAGGTTCTCTGGCGAAACCCGAGTCAATCAGCTCAGTATGTGCTGTGAGATTGATGTCTATTGACTCCGGGGGCGGTGATAGTGGACACCCACCAGAAAGAATACCCAGGGCAGGTAATGCTTTAGTCAGTTGATGATACCTTCAGTTTTTATTAATTTATCTTTAATTAGCGTATGTATCCAAATGATTTACATAATTGTTTTGACATTTTTTTTTCTTCTTTTTTTTTGGCGCTGTATTAAGTTAATCTAGATGATTTGCAATATATTGGACACTGTTTAATCTTAAAGTTTTGCTCTGTCTCCCTATGGAAATCTAAGGGAGAGTTTTGTGTTTTCTGTCTAGAAAATTACAAGCTGTAGATTTTAAAGTACAATTCATTAGTAAAGTTTCAGTATATTCTTTGAAAATCATTGCAGTGCTCTCGAGTAAGTTTTTAAATATCATTAAAAAACTTTGAGTTATTTGGGTAAAGTGTCTATGCTGGACTTTTACATATATATCTCAATCTCATTGTTGCAGGCAAATACCGCTCTGCGTGGACGATTCTAAAAGAAGAAATGGAGGGCATTGGCACAATGAAACCCCCAGGTACGGTTGTTCCACGCGAGACGGATGTACTGATTGTTGGTGGAGGCGTCATCGGTTCCGCTGTGGCTTACTGGATAAAAGAGCGCAGCCCTAAGGGATCCAACGTGGTCGTTGTGGAGAGAGACCCTGTGGTAAGTTTATAAATATTCTCTGTTAGCTTTACCCCAGTTGGATAGTGCTGATCTGTTAGCTTTACCCCAGTTGGATAGTGCTGATCTGTTAGCAAATTTAAGTTGTTAAGTTTTTCGTGCTGAAGCAATGCCAGCACAAACTTCTAGATATAAATATGTCAGTTGAAATCAAATGAAATCAATTACACAATTTACTTGGACCTTAGCAAGAAATCTTGAAAGAGTACAAATGATTTAAACAAATTCAACATGAGAAATATAGAGAATTAAAAGATGTAGGTCGATTTGCTGTGACATTACCCTGTTTCCATTCTTTTTATCCTCTAGGACAAAAGGCAGCAACTTGTATCTTCAACCATGTGCACACATCAATTTAAATCAATTTGCTTCCAAGCAACTAGACGTGCCCTGTCATACTGGTCACACAGGACAGGTTCTCTGGTGAAACCTGAGTCAATCAGCTCAGTATGTGCTGTGAGATTGATGTCTATTGACTCTGGGGGCGGTGATAGTGGACACCCACCAGAAAGAATACCCAGGGCAGGTAATGCTTTAGTCAGTTGGTGATACCTTCAGTTTTTATTAATTTATCTTTAATTAACGTATGTATCCAA
This sequence comes from Elysia chlorotica, assembly GCA_003991915.1. NCBI lineage: Eukaryota > Metazoa > Mollusca > Gastropoda > Plakobranchidae > Elysia > Elysia chlorotica. The sequence goes on from RQTK01000471.1 coordinate 128,602, forward strand.
ATGATTTACATAATTATTGTGAAAAAGTTTTTTGCCTTGTAATAAGTTTATCTAGATGATTAATATATTTTGTGATACTGTTTAATCTTAAAGTTTTTCTCTGTCTCCCTATGAAATCTAAGGGAGAGTTTTGTGTTTTCTGTCAAGAAAATTACAAGCTGTAGATTTTAAAGTAAAATTCATCAGTACAGTTTCAGTATGTTCTTTGAAAATCATTGCAGTGCTCTTGAGTAAGTTTTTAGATATCATTCAAAAACTTTGAGTTGTTTGGGTAAAGTGGCTATGCTGGACTATTACATATATATCTCAATCTCATTGTTGCAGGCAAATACCGCTCTGCGTGGACGATTCTAAAAGAAGAAATGGAGGGCATTGGCACAATGAAACCCCCAGGTACGGTTGTTCCACGCGAGACGGATGTACTGATTGTTGGTGGAGGCGTCATCGGTTCCGCTGTGGCTTACTGGATAAAAGAGCGCAGCCCTAAGGGATCCAACGTGGTCGTTGTGGAGAGAGACCCTGTGGTAAGTTTATAAATATTCTCTGTTAGCTTTACCCCAATTGGATAGTGCTGACTGCCCCTTCGTGACATTTGCACATATCTTTCATCAGTTGGATAGTGCTGATCTGTTAGCTTTACCCCAGTTGGATAGTGCTGATCTGTTAGCTTTACCCCAGTTGGATAGTGCTGATCTGTTACTTTACCCCAGTTGGATAGTGCTGATCTGTTGGCTTTACCCCAGTTGGATAGTGCTGATCTGTTGGCTTTACCCCAGTTGGATAGTGCTGAGTGCTGTAAAGAAAACCGCCCCTTCGTGACATTTGCACTTAATGCAGGTTTTGACTTGAGACAAACTGGTAGATGTGTATCCAATATTAAGTTAAGAAACAATTTACTGCAAATTCTTTGGATTTATATAGGGACGCCTCTATTTTTGTTATCAGTTGCTTACTGCAGCTTTTAAAGATATGTATGTTTTACAATTAATGAAAAAAGCAAAATATATAACATCAGAAATAAACCACCATTTCCTTGTCACATATGTCTTGATGCTGTTAACTTGAACCAAGGCAAATCCCCTAATGGATAATAAAGGCTTATCTTATCTTACCTTATCTTATTACTAAGACGTGTACCAGTACTTTGTCTGTGGCATTTTGACAACCTTCTCGATGTGAGCTCTCTCCATTGTTATCAGTGTTACTCACAATAAATAAAAAAAATTTTTTAAACTTGTTTTCTGTTCTACTTTACTTTGGATACAGTTACATATGTGCTCCGTTGCAACATATTTTGTTGAAATAATTGCGAAATAGTTTATGATTATCAGGTTAGTTTATAAGAGATGTGTTTATTTTCAGTACACTCGAGCCTCAACCATGTTGTCTGCTGGAGGAATAAGGCACCAATTCTCCATCCCAGAGAATGTCCAGCTGTCTCTGTTTGCCACGGAATTCTTCACAAACATCAAAGAGCACCTGAGTGTCATCCGTATGTCCCTGCTCAAAAACATGATGGCAGTAGTGATTGTATTCAGGAAAAAAATATACTTTCAACTTAAATGCATGTTTAATATTTTTAGACTATGTATATGGCTTCTAAGATAAGGTGAAGAAGCCTCTGCAATTTTTTTTTATAATGTCAGGCACGTTTGTCACAAATTGATCTTTAAAAGTCGCCTAAAGTAAAACTCTAGGCACTGCAGTAATCTTTTTTGATTGAAGAAGAAAAATTCAAAAGGAAAAAAAATGTGTATATCACAAAACGATCTTACTTAATCCATGCAATCATTTCCAAATCTTTTGAATCAACTTTTTTGTCTTTTTGTGTGTGTATTATTATGTACTTTTCTGTCTTATTGCAGATGAAAGTCCCCCAGATATTGGGTTCAATCACCAAGGCTATCTTTTCCTGGCTCCGCCAAGAGATGCAGAGCTCATGATAGAAAACGTTAAAATGCAAAAGTGAGAAAGGCATTGTGTAAATAAAGATGTTTTTGTTTGTATGATTTGCATAAAAATAGCTATCTTGAAAAACTCAAGCAGGTGTAGAATAGTATGATGACAAACTTGCTTTTAAATTTTGTCATAATTATTTTATGGAAATCAGGTAGTTCTATGTTAACTTAACAAATTTAAGGACCCTTTTGAGTACTTATGTGGGGCTGCCAAGTTCCATAGAACAGTGACGTAAGGTGAATTACCTGTTTTATCGATTTTGCAATGAGAGTTTTAATAAACACATGCAGATTTCAATAGATTAGTTGACAAATTTTATCACTCAGCACTATGAACATCTCTAATGCCCAATTAGAGAAAATAACAGCTGCACTACACAAAGTAGAGAATATTAGAGAAAATGAAACATGTATCGTTTTGAACTTGATTTATATCAGAGCCCCTCTTTAATTTTTAGAGGTTTTGTATTTACGACATGTCAGCAGAGTAACTGCGATACATATATTGTAATTTATAAGTTGATTTTTAATTTTTAGTTTTATAAGTATCTTTAAGCTTTTCAATTGTACAAATGAAATATAATTATAGTGTCTTTTCCTTCATTGTATTTGTATTTTTTAAAACATACAAACATGAATATATGTATATTGAATTTCATTATTATATTTTTCTATTTTTGCTATCATTCCCTAGTGAACTTGGTGCCAAAATTGCCTTCCTGACGAAGTCTCAGCTGGCGCAGAAATATCCCTGGCTGAACTTGGATGGTGTTGAGTGTGGCTCGCTAGGTGAGTTCTTGTGCTCAAGGTGTGGTTAGCATTTTCACATCAAATGATTTAAGATTTACTTCTTGGGGTAATTTTTAGAAATTAATAAAAAGTGAAAGCTTTGATTTTCTAAATTATTTTCAAGATGGATGATGTTCAGATACATATAGGGAGGTTTTTGTACAAGAGCGTATTGATGTGCATGTTGGGAAAAGATTAAACACCTATGGGTTTTGCCGGTGGTGATGACTTTATCCAGAACCCTCCCTGTCCTTGTACTGTTGAAGGCTCAACACTTTCATTGTTGACTTGGGTCATCAATCATAGAAACTCACTGTTGTTAAATTGAGTCAAGTTGTACACTAGTTGGAATAACAATTTATCAGGCATTGAAATGTAACACACTGTAAGAAGACTAAGTTACAAGCGAGTTTTCTAAGTACTTTACTCTACTGATCCATCAGCCGCGTGAGCCAAGGTCTCTCGACTGGACGTAATGACAAAGAGTTTTAAGTTTTTTTTAGTTGGCTTGTGTCAGCAATGAGAGTTTTGTTGATATTTGGAGTCATGCAATTTTGTGACTATGAAGATTTGCTCTTAAATTGTACACTAATTCTTCAATATTATCTCTCGTTCCCTCTTTGTCACGGTTATCAAGCACCCTTTTACCGTATTCTTTTTTCGGTCTCACTTCCTCTGTCTTTATTGATCACATTTTTTGTTTATTTTTGATGTTTTATATCACCTTGTTGGTCTCCCAATCTGGAGGTCCCCTGTTTAAAACCCGTGATTGGTCAAAAATTTATATGTCCAATTTGACCCCTACTGGTTGGATCTGTGTCAGTTTAATGTGACTGGCTGAGACAGGAGTTTTTGTGTGGAGGAGGAACATTGGTCTTGGGACATGTCCTCAAGATAGCCTATATAGTGCTGATGTTGGACTTTAAGACATACTCATGAAATCATAGTTTACTACTTCTTCATTGTCTAAAAAATGGGTTAAACAACTTCAATAGCCCTGTCTGTTTTTTTTGTTGTCTGTCTTAAATATTTGCTTAATATATGGTTTTTCTGTTGTTTTTTTATTCGTCTTGGTTTTAATATATACCTATATGTAATGACGATACGTATACAGTGATCTGTAATATGTCCTTATGTGAAATAGCTTTGTTTTGAAAAACGAATAAAAAAACGTTCAAAAAAAAAACCTACCCAACCTCCGTGTTCCTGTCCTACTGTGTCCAGGTCTGGAGGGCGAGGGCTGGATCGACCCGTGGTCGCTGCTGCGGGCGCTCAAGCAGAAGAACATCAGTCTGGGCACCAAATACATCCACGGGGAGCTGTTTGACTTTGAGTTCCTCACCCAGCAGGACCACGGTGCCGGCGACCGGAACCTCAGGCTCGACTCTGGCGTGGTCAGTGCAGATAGTTATATGAGGCAGCGCATAATAGGGGTTCATAGGTTTTCATTTTAGACCAAGTTAAAAAAAAAAAGAATTCACAAGGCCAATAACATTACCAAAATCAATTTTTAAAAATAAATATTTCGATAATATTGAGATTAGTTTAAGTCTGTACTAACAAGATATTTCCAATACTATTGAGATTAATAGAACTATATTTTTAAGTTTATCAAGTATACATCTTGTTTCTATTTAATTGGGGGTGGGTGGGTGGGGGGTGGCTCTAGGGTAGAACATCGGCTTCCGACGCATATGGTTCGGGTTCAAGCCCTGGTGATTTCGCTCCCTACTGGTTGGGTCGGTGTCAGTTTAATGTGACCGGCTGAGACAGGAGTCATGGTATCCCCGCCCTGCCTCGTGTGTGGCTGCACATACAATTGTTAAATGTCGTTCCACAATATTGCTTATATAGTGCTCATGTTGGGCGTTAAACCAACTCAACTCAACTCAATTTTATGGCTGTGGTAATAACTCTGTTTATTCCAACATGAATCTTCCTCAGTAAGCAACAATTTACATCGTATAGAAAACTACCTTGGAATTGAAAACTGCAACGTGATTAACTTAGGCCGTCCGTGACTTATGATCATGAAGGTCATTATGTATAGACGCATCCACCCAAATATTTGTAAAATTATTACTATAGAAAAAGTACTTTGACTAGCTATGAATGATAAAAACTTACCAACCCAATTTTTTTCAAATTCCTCTAAATATTGTTTAAACAGAACCATGAACTCAGTCTACCTTTACATGACACAGATCCGCACGAAAGACGGACGAGAGCACGAAATCCGGTTCAGCGTGGTGGTCAACTGTGCCGGTCCATGGGCGGCCGACGTCGCAGAGATGGCCAAGATTGGCCTGGGGGATGAAGAGCTCGTCTATCCCCTGCCAGTGGAGCCTCGGTAAATCTTTATCAGTAAAGAGTGTCCGATGCTCATTTAACAATTTTACTTATGAGGCAGGCTGCATAATGGTTGTAAAAAGTAAAATTTGTCCTATACTCGTTGACAGAGCGTTGATGAACCTATGCTAAGGTCCCGATAGTCATTGTATCTTAGCATATTACTGCTTTACGAGAACAATGCAATGATCCGAAAAATGAGTTTAGACTTTCACCTGTACAATTCTTGGGTTGTTGATTTGTTTTCTTTTTATCCATCATTATGAGTTTTCTGTAAAGGTTTGCATCCCCATGATATTACCACAATAGAGTGAAAATATCTTTAACAATTTTGTCTTTTCTCAGCTAAAACAGATAAAAGGTTTGAAAGGCTTGATTTTGATTTCTTTTTTGTTGTTTGTTTTTTTCGTTTCTCTTTCAATATGTCTGAAAACAGAAACTGAAATGACTGTCTAATCATGTCCCTTTATCAAGTGACGAAGTAAACCAATTAAACATCTATAATTATGTCTGAAACAACGTCATGGTGCACGATGAAGTTTGTTTTCTGAAAAATTATCCGATAAACGCTTTGAATTGCTTAGAACATATTTTAACTTGTATGACATCATATTGTTTATAACAAAATAATTTATATTACATGTACACGTATCTCTCTGAAATGGGCTTCAAATATAAATCAGTTTATTGTAAGAACATCAGTTTTTACCAACGTTGTTGGTTTGAGCTTTGTCGCCTGAAGATCAGCGCAGGCAGAGATCACTGTACTTGTCATAAAATTTATACAAAATATATACATTATGTGTACCATAATTAGTTTCTCAATGTGCTTTGTTGACCTGTTCCCATCAAGCCGCAGACATGTTGTGCGTATTGATATGCTCTTGTCTTAGCACCTCTTTGCATTAAACTGCATTTATTCCATTCTGAAACAATAAATATCCAAGCTTCTACCTTTAATAAATTCTAAAAAATGCCCAAAATAGTACGCACTTAAAGTTGAGACCTTGAATCATGTAATGTGAAAAGGTTGCAATGCTCTCTACAAATAGTAATATAATATACCAACTGAGACACTATGGTCACTATTGCAGCAAGAGGTTTGTGTACGTCACCCACTGCCCGGACGGCCCCATGCTGGACTTCCCGTTCCTGGTGGATCCCTCCGGCTTCTACGTGAGGAGGGAGGGCTACGGGGGAAACTACATCGTCGGTAAATCTCCGGCCTGCGAGGTCAGTTTTGGACTTCTGGGGTGCCCTTGTGTTTTGTTTAACTAACGCAGTCCGTGAATTAGTTATTGGCTTTCTTTTTTTCTTGCAAGGCCAGGAGAAAATGAAAAACTGATATGTTTAGATTAAAAAAAAATTGCAAAATTAAAAATCTTTTCAAAACTTTTGGTCAGTCCGAGAACAACCGAGCTGAAATCTCATCAAATCAAAGCTGCATACAGTCAGAGGTTTAAGCTCTACACATGTACAATTAATTTTATATTTTCCACTTGAATAGCTTTAAAAAAACATTGAGAGAGAATTTCATACTTTGAGATGATTTGTAAGGTATACCAATACTCTTGACTTAGGCAAATTTTTAAAGAGAAGTCTCAAATTTCTGTATTGTCTCCTGTTTTTGTTGGTTTGTCAGATGTCAATTTACTGATTTATGAGTGTAACAGGTTTATTAGTTTCATTGTAAGGTATTTACTCATGTTCTCGTCTTATCTTGATGCCGTTAGGAGGACGAGCCTGACATTGGGAACTTTGAGGTGGACTACGACATGTATGACGAGCAGATCTGGCCAGATTTGGCCAAACGCATTCCTGCCTTCAACAACTCTAAGGTATGTGTGGCCTTGTTTCCTGTTGACCAATCGCCTTGTTTGTACAGGCAAGTTCCATGGGAGCACTGGAAGCTCAGTCGCCAAGCACTCTGGATTAGATCAGGCGGTCCAAGGTTTGAATCTCAGCTGGTGCTCCTGACTTCATTGTGACTTGTATCAGATGTAAAACTTATCAAAGATTACAAGAGAGATCATTGTTTAGAAGGGAGAGATCATGCATTTGCTGCAGTTGATAAAAAGTTAAGTTGGTCCCATGCTCTTGTAAAGAGCGTTGCAGAACCAAGAGTGAGGGTTGTATTGGGCAACCAGCATTTGTGAGGAAGGATGTTTTGTTATTACTTTCCTTGCTGTGACTCAAGAGCCTCACTACCCATTCCGTGCTGGGGGACACCCCCCCCCCCCCCCAATTGGGTTAACAAAGGTGGCCTAACGTTCTAACCATTGTCCATTGCATCAACGGTACCCTTGGCGCAACCGATACCAATGGTATAAGACCATGTTCTTTTTTGAGTGGTAAGGCGATTCCATGCTGAGGTATCTATAATTCATGGTTCTAATCCTACAAAGTGTGAAAGGTTTTTAGACATTTTTACTATAGCCTATTTCTAACCACTGCTGAGCACCACCTAATATTTCCAGCTCTAAATAACTTCTCATGAAATAGAGCAAATGTTTTCTGTCTCATGCAGTTTTGCCATCTTAAGAATCATTCATATCACTTGATATTAAAGTGTGTGCAAGCACTGTAAGAATAAAATGTTAAATAAAACGACATCATATTAAAATTCCATAATAAAACTTATGGTGAGATAAATTTATGCATGCATTAACTCTTCTTTCTCTCCATGATGGGCGTTTTTTAAAGATGAAGTCCGCGTGGGCCGGCTACTACGAGTACAACACGTTTGACCAGAACCTGGTGACGGGGCCGCACCCTTACCACCGACAGATGATGTTTGCGTGCGGTCTGAGCGGGCACGGCCTCCAGCACTCGATCGGTGTCGGTCGAGGTGTGTCGGAGATGATCCTCGACACCGACTACCAGACCATCGATCTGACCCGCTTTCACTTTGATCGCTTCATCAACAGCACGGCCATCGAGGAGCAGAAGATCGTGTGAGGTTGTGGGACCGGGCAAAAGATGGTGGCTAACCTTCCAGTGCGTCCCTCCTCTACCAGTGATAAGATATTGTTATCACATTGTTACTCCTGAGCCTGAATCTGTTCAGTTCAGTTCAGTTCAGTGTGTCCATTGCACTCGCATTTAAGAAAGTTGACAGACAACTTGTTAGTGCGTTCCCACAGACTGAGTCCTAGCTGTTTCTGAATGAACAATAGCGGAAATATTTAACCTGAACGCTACCAGTGATAAATAATATTATATTACTACTTTGTTACTACTGAGCTTAAATTTGATCAGTTCAGTTCAGTGTGTGTCCATTGCTCCTTGCATTTAAAAATGTTGTGTGGGGCAACTTGTTACCACAATCCCATCAGTCTGAGTGAAGAACAGCAGAAATATTTAGCCTAACGTTTGTTGTGGAATGAAATCTCTACTCCAGAAAGATCTAACGAACATGTATTGTTTTTTTTGTTTTTTTACAAGGGGTGTATTTTTGGGGAAGGATAAGTTATATACAGATGTATCTAGTAAAAATAATCATGCATACTTGCTAAGGGATCATCTATTATTAAAGCATTAACCAGATGTTATGCAAACCTGTAAATGATCCTTGACAAAATTGTCTGAAAATCCCTACTTTTATCTATGGCGGAAAATTTTTTCAAAACTGAGTAAAAAATAAGCCATCCAGTGAACATATTGAGTTATTTTAGTAAAAAAAATACCAGACCTCCTTTTGTCTAAAGAATAATGATACAGAAAAGTAGTCCAACAACTATAGAGGCTTTAACAGACGGAGCTAGACCTAGGGACCAAATAATGATGCTAGTAACTGAGGGAGTAAGGTGAAAATAGGTTAGAACTTAGAAGGGTCAGCCACAAACCTAGGTCTAGCTTGAGACTAACAGATAAGACACGTAGGCAAAGACACATTGATGAATTTATGGGTCTTCTTTCATAAAAAGATGCTTTTATTGTTATAGAGTGCCATATCAATCAAATTCATTGTGTACTATTTTATACAGTGAAAAGGCTTGATATTTGTTATTCAGAATTGTTGTTTTATTCTTCTTCATAAATGTTAACTGCATTTAATGGACGTAATTATTGCAAATAATTATATCACTGTATGGGTCAGTATTCTTATTGTTAAAACTTTACTAATCAGATAACTTAGAAATAATTTTTAGATAAACCATTCCAATACCAATTTCATGGAATAAGGTGAAGCCCTATGATCCTAGGAATAGGATCAAAGTGTGAATGTTTGAATCATTAAAGTTTGTTTTAACTGCTTTCCTTTTGTATGTAGATGATAGATATGATGTTGAGCTTCTGCTTCATAATCATGATTGTTAAAATGAATGAGAAACTGAACAGTTTATTGCATGTTAGAAATCTGGCAAAAGTGCTGGTAAAACAAATCCATTTAATTACCAACCCATTCTTTTGTCTTACCCGTAAATACTATGTTGATAATGTGATTTCTAATAAGTTTTTTGATAGATTTGTATTATATTTGAATACTGTGTGGGGGTGAAGAAAAATATATAATAAGATCTGCTGAAATTATCTGATCTTTTTTTTGTCTCTTGCGTCAATTTGGGTATTCGTTTTAAGATATGTCTTTGTTTTATCAGTTTAACTCATTTTGTGACCACATATTAATCTCTCTTTGAATATTACTTCAGTGTTTTCTCAAATAGTTCTATTCAGTCAGGAGGCACAAACTCATTTACCAACTCTCATGTACAGTAAAACTTGGTAATAACGAGATTTTTTGTTTTTCTCTATAACTCACTTTATTATCAAAATAAGACTCAAAGAGGATTTTATTGAAAGAAAAAATGTGCCCTTATCATTTTACATGTATTAACAGTTTTTCACGGGACTGGGACACATTGGTAGCTTTGAGGTGTCAGGCTGACTTTTCGACATCTTTTTCAATTTTGTTTTTCATTTTATGGTGGGAATGGGTTTAGAGCATATTTATTCTCAAACTTCTCGTCATTAGCAGGGTTATCTGATTTAGGCTCTTGCTATTTCCAAAATAAATTATAGAGCGCAATAGAGAGAAATACAGAGATTTTCAAACCTCTCGTTATTTGAGATGTCATTCAAAATGGGGACTACTGTATTACATTATTTTATAAAAATTATTGATTTGCAATAATCATTTTTAGACAAATTTTACTAATTCATATAAAAGAAGCCACAAAATTATGATTCTACTTCACAGAAAGAAACAAAAAAGTCCTTCAAAACAGTTTTCATTATACATCAACTTGGATTTATTTACATCTTTGCCATGTTATTAATATTAATAATACATTACATCATAATAGTTCAACATAAACTGGTGGAGTCAGAACGAATCCATGAAATGAGTAAAAAAAAAAACACACTTTCAACATAAAAATAATTGGCTGCTTCTTACCTCTCACTTTCCTAGTGCGTAAAGTGATAGAGAGAAAATCAGGATAGCTGGGTCTACAACCGGGTCTCGGTGTGTGCGAGCTGGAGGCAGACATGACAGGGAGAATATGTTTCGCTACTTCAATAAAAAAAAAAAGAAGGGAAATACTTTAAGGGCAAAGAAGGCAAGGCAGAAGAAATCTATAAAAATATAAAGAACTTAAACTCTGATTCCCAACCCCAAATACCTTGCTAGAGAAGAAAAAGATAAGATACATATTGAAAGAATTAGAAGAGAGAAAATGATGATGATGTCTATCTCAAGTCAGGGAGAAAAAGAATGGGAGGGAAAAAAAGGGGGAAGGGGAAAGAATTTATTGCCTTGGGATTTTAACAACTCTTAATCAAAGCAAAACCTTCCCTTTCCATGAGGGCATCTGTTTAAAAAGGCAAAGAGAAGCAAGGAGTTAAAAAAAACAAAAAATCTCGCCCCGGACTGGGCGTCTCTGCTAAAGTCAGGTCCAAACCATGGAGCTCTACATACTCAGCTCCACACTTTGATCTACACACTCAGAACAGTACCGTAGTTGGTTTGCTACACCGTCTAACTCTAATGGATACACAGCACTACACAGATTTTCTCTAGGGTCTAATCCTAGGTCAGGGATAGCGAGAGAGGGAGAGAGAGAGTTTAAGGATGAAAAGATGGAGAGAGAGCAAGAGCGAGGAAGTAATAGAAGATAGGATAGACAGACAAACCACATTAAGACTTCAAACCACGCACACTTCTTTCTTTCCACAAACTCGGCTACATGTTCATTTTGTCTAGTGCACGGACCCAAAGAGCGCGGTGGGTAGGTGGGTGGTTAGTCATTTAAAACTAAAGTGATGCAATATGAAGCTCCATCTTTCCCTCTCACTCACATAAAAAAAAAACGTGTATAAAATAACAGTAAGACATAGACATCAGATTGTTGGAAAAATACATGGCTCTAGTAAAGGTGTCGGTGTAGGCACACACACACACACACACACTTGCACTTTGACACAATAGCAAGAATCACACACAAAGAAGAGGCCTGGAATGTGGCATGTAGTAACAGCACAATAGGAGAAACCCGCTTTAAAATGCACTGCTTAGGAAAGAAAATTTACAGTTGAATTCAACTAATGATGGTGGATAGTTTGAAGGATATATTATAAATGAAGCTGATTTGAGTTTACAACATTGGCTTAGTACTTCCTTAAAAGCACAAAGTGATCTTTATTTTTTAAAAATCTCTTTTTTCCTTTTCCTTTTGTTCTTTCAGTACCTTCCATGCTTTTAGTTTCATGCTAGATCTAGTGTGATATTTGAAGTTGGTGGCTCTATTATTTATTTCTAACACATGTTTGCTAAAGCTACGGACAACAGCTATCAACTTAAAAAGCAGATTACTTCACCATATCGCACACATAACTAAACACATTGTACCAGCCTTAAAATTCAAGAGGAAACATTGGAGAAGGCCTGTGGCTCCCTTATTAATAAACTAATAATCATCATCATCATTATTATTATTATTACAATAACAACTTGTATAGAATCATACATTTAGGGCTTTCTAAAAATGTGATCACAATTTTAGTTCCGTTCTACACATAGATTTCTGCAAGACCAAATCTAGCACTACGCATTTTTTGCTATATCTTGTACTTGTATGAAGTGTATCATGTATCACATTGACAAGAGTTTATAAGTTCAGTACAAAAAGGGTACAAAAGCACACACATGACTGTAGACCAGAGCTGCTTCCAAGATCACGACGGCGCAGTGTTCCATACCACTTTGTGGTAATCATAGCATTACGTGAAGAAAATTCAACAAATACTCTTTATCTCTGGCCAACACACTCAGTTGACACAGACAGTTTCCAACATACATGGAGCCATAGACTTCGGGAGTGCCTTCTGATCTGCAGTCACCAATGCCAAGCCTTCTCTGTCCAGAGATAATTTTGTCAGCATTGAGCCATTCAATCCTTGACTACTTAAAGAAGAAAAAAGACTAGCTATATTTACTTTTTCTAGGCATAGAATAGATTTACATAATAGTTGGCTATTAAAAAAACAACATTGGTTTTTGTTATATTTACTGTTTCTAAGCATAGCTTAGATTCACACCATGACCACATATATCAATATATAAACAAATGCTCAACCACTGAAAGCACCCTCACTGCAACTGTGAAAGCTATTAATCTCAAGGCCTTTGGTTTAAAAAATGCAAAGTATTTTGCCCTGCAGCCTATGCATTCTCACAGTTAGCAGAGCATATTCGAGACACATTACCATGCAGATTCTTGGACTTCAGGCATATCTAGTATCGTCATAGCCGCTTGTTTCTATCAGCACTTCTCTCTCTCTCTATTCTTTCTGCAAATGGTCAACACTAAAACACAGATTCTAAGACAATGCCGTGCTATAAATTAAAAAATGACATGCTAAGCACAGCCACGATATACCATGGTACATGAAATTGTTCATTTTATGAAAATATAAAAAAGTGGCATTAAATCATCATACCACTGAAGTTTAAATAGTCATACATGGGGATTCAAAGATCAATATATAATTATATATACTCATCATTGGCCTAAATACATAAAAACATGCATTGTCAATGGATGTCCCATGTTGTTGAGACAATATGAAACTCTCATAACAGAATCAGACAGTTTGCACTCACACACACTCGTGCATGATACAGCCCAGCCCAGTGTTGACTTTGGACAGAAATAACCCATCTGTATGACCAGCCACACAGGCTGCTGGACATGAATTTCAACACCATCCCTGTTCCATGTCTAGTTTGGACAAAGCCTGAAATCAAATCGCCATTCACACACATAGTAGCCAACACTCGTGGGCCCTCCTCAACTTGCACAAACAAAGCATCCACCCTTTACGAAGCCATTAGTTGTCCTTTAGGTCTGAGTTGTAGCAAATAGAAGTGAAAACTGTAACAAACATTGATGATGAACATTGCACTGTGTAGTTCCTGCTGGCCTCAACATATCAGCTCAACCTGCGACCATCAGCGGATTGGCAGCAACATTGGAATTGTTATCACATAAGCAAAAAAAAAAGATATCTCTCATCTACATAATCTTATTTGTTTAAAATCTGATTCTTCATTTATAACAATCGATGGTTAACTTTTTAAATAAAATTAGACCATGATCAAAATGTTCTGGAAAAAAAAAAGTAATATAGAAATGAAATTAACATACACCTCCAAAAACAAAGGAAATGTACTAAGTAATGGGATAAATAAATTCAGCTTTCAATATCATATACTTGTGTTGAGTGTTAAGATTTGGTCATTGATAAAATAATAAAAAATGATAGATAACACAGTTAAAACAGCCGCTTTACCAAAGTAAGGGGGGTGATTTTCAGTACCAGTGACCATATTATGAGGAGCCCTTCCTTGCTTTTTTTGCAATGAAACTCCACAACAACACTGGGTGCATTGCTGAAATGATTCTGCTTATACGGCTATGGTACAATATCAGGCATGAATGAAAGAGGTACATTTTTACCTGTCAACAGAACGTTCTTGTTGACTTAAAAAATAACAAAAAATATCATTTTTCACCTTAAATGCAAGAGAAACAATCTGGAAAAACACACACACACACATATATCAATGAGGAAAAAAAGTCAACAGGGTGATATGGTCTGTTCTTTGTGTAAACATGATGATCTTCTTAACTTATACAGCTTTATGACTTTGTTCTCTCGAATAACAAAACAAAGCGAGGTTGAAGCTCACAAAACTTGTGGAAAAATGCTTATCACACGATCTATAGTCATTTTCATAGTAAAGAAGTGAACTTGGGATATCTTCAGATTTTTAGATGATACTAGTCGGTGCACGAAGAAACAAAAAAGCATCCTGATTTCATTTTAAAATATTTTTATCCCTACCACAGTAATTCATGAAAAGATGAAGTCTTTTAAATTGCAAACACGAGGGGTTCCTCCGTTGCCTTTAGTTTAAGACTACTTAAAACTTTCATAAACAATTTGAAAACAAACATTTACCAGAACCATATTCATAGCATGGTGGTATAGGGAAACTTTGAGCCTCCATCAAGAAATACAGAGTATGAACTAATTGATAATTGTGTGGGGCAGTTGTAGCCCTCTTGTAGGTACCAGGTCTCACTCTAGTCAGCAGCAAAGTCCTTGCCCGTCTCAGTGTGATCCTCCGTTACACGTGGGGGTCTTAAGTGTTTCAGAATACAAGCCAACACACACGCATCTAGTCAACATCAGGCACACAGCACATTTCTCATATTATACAATCGTAAAACCATCCTTCCTCTATAATGAAAAAGATAACAATCTAGATCGTACTTCACATACAACGCAATGGTGATAAAAATCCTGTCTCACGCAAAAGCTTTCAAATCATTGGCACATTTTAGTTCTGTCATTTTCAGACCTGAAATGTTGTGCTTTTTTCTAATGATTTACACAAAATATAAATTTTCATTAAAAAAAAATATACCAAAAAAACACAACAATCTTCAACATAAAAATCAAAATATAGTTCTATACCAATAAAAAAAAATTCTGCTTTTACATTTTTTTACAAAAAAAAACAAAAAAAAAATCAAAAGGGAAAAATAGATAAAATCTTGACAGTGTAGCTAGTGATAAAATAGGGAGAAATGGTCGCTGTATGACAGCTTAAGCAGAAAAGGGGAACATTTTTATCTTTAGAGTAAAAAAAAAAAGGGGGTAAAGAAACAAAAATTATCACATGTTTTCAGGTCCAACTAAAGTAAAGAATAAACCTGGCTGGCTGGCTGGCTGGTTGTCCCATTCTCTCTCTGATCCCGTCGCTCTGCACGCCGACACTCGCTCCGCTGCTCGTCTAGTTGGGTCTCTGTGGCACCAGGGGTCGGTCAGGGATGCGCGGCACGGGGCGGCCTGAGGTGCTGCTCGGCCGACTGTGGGGTCAAGGTCAAACAGCCGAGTTTTAACACAACAGAGCTTTTTTTTCTCTCTAATCAAATGGTGCGGAGGTCGGTATCAAAATTAAATTTTTGTTTCTACTTTTCATAACAGTTCTATTTTTAATTCTTATTTTTGATTTCATGAGATCCCTGGCAAAATCACAGCAATCCGTTGAGTGAAAGGGTGGTCCATTTTATTGATCAGTTTTCTGCCAAATCTAATTGGGTTTATTAATTGTCATACATGTATTATCAAATATTGCAGACTTAACTTTGACTGGTGCACTAAGGAGAATGGCTGGTTTGCCAAATTATAGCTTTTGTATGTCACACAGATCTGTTGCTTTTTAGCCTTCATAAAATTCTAAACAACGTGTGAAGGAACTTGTCAGTTCTTGGAATATAACATTTTTTTTATTTCTCTTAAATTAAAAATAGATGGTATTCAAAGATTAAATGACAAAAAAGAACAAGGAATGAAGAAGAAGAAGAAACAAGTGCCAATATAATAATTTTTCTGATAAGAGAGAAGTATACATCAGAAGTTACATATACAGAGGTGTACATTTTACATGGAAGGTAAGAGAAGTCCACTTATTTATCTGAAGTTTACTTTGGAACAATTTAAACTCTGTAACTGGATACGAAATATCTGAGTTTAGAATTATAAAAAAGATATATAATTATATAGTTATGAGGTGAAGATTCTTAACAAAAGCAAAGGGTTACGGTGAGAGTCAGTCAACTTTTAAACATTGAGTTTTTAGACAGCAACAAAAAAAAATGAAAAAAAAAAAATGGAAAAATGATTGTAGAAATGTAAATTTCAAATAGGAAGAAGTAAAACTGCCATAGTAAAACCTCTAAGTAACCGGTATATGTAGATCATGTCAGTTACTTTCATCACATACTCTTCTAACAAAGATTCGTCAAAACCAAAAGGAAACACGGTACTTAAAAAACCCAATAAGTTTTTAGAACTATATCCCATCAGGATAATGCTGATACAACAAAAATCACAAGCACTTTTTTGATACTCTAATGCCTTTATAAAGAAAAAAAAAGAAAAGACAAACTCTCTGTCACATTGTTTTCATGACTATATTACTCTGTTCCTAGACGTTACACAGTAGTTAGTATACGCACAAAAGCTATGGCCATTTATAAACAATTATTATGAGATATAATTGAAATAAGGTTCAGTTTTATTTAATTTAAACCCTCATTGACAATGTATTGGCCTTGCTTTAGTTTATAGGGTTTTTTAACGCAATGCCTCAATTGTGACATTGGCTAATATTTTCTTACCCCCTTCATAAAGTCTGCACATGATGGTCATAGTTATTCAAAGATACTAAAGGATTAGACAAAGCTATGGGTTTTAACAACCAAAAGCAGCTGATGAGTTTTACTCAAACCTGATTTAACTAAAAGCTTAGTTAGGTACAAGTAGGCAGGTCTGCTAACCTGATTTAACTAAAAGCTTAGTTGCAAAAATATCTACCAAGAATGTACAGATTCTAGAAGAAGAAGTGCGAAATCAGAATGGTTAATTGAAAAAGATTTTTGTGTGTAAGAAAGAAAGAAAAAATATCCTACAAAATAAGGAGGAGAAGATTAACAAGACCCTATTACCAAACTCAGCAAACTTGGAATTTTTCCATTAACTACAAACACAAATGAAACATATGAAGTAATATAGTCAGTTTTCCCTCGCTCTCAGAGCTATTCAAAGAAAGTTTTGTGTGAACACATGCATTTTTTACTCATTATTTTATCCTCACTAAATGAAAAAAATTTTTTTTTTTTTTTATGTGAATGTTTAAATGCACTTATGTAATATTTACTATTGAACACAACCCAAACGAAAAATAAATACCGGACGTTAGTATACATAAAGCTGACTATCGATATGCGGTAAATCAAACTACATGTATAAAACTAGTGGTAATAGTAATAGTATTGAAAAAGTGAAAACGAAAATACCTAATAATCGAATAAGTAATATCGATAGTGTGCATGAAGTCTATTTTCTTGAGCCCATATTATCTGAACCAGTGGCTAGAAGTTAAGATTATAGATCGTACTATTTTCAACTCGGCGTAATATATGACAAGGACCGGGCGTAATATGACAAGGACCGGGCGTAAAGCGTAATTTGCCCCGTTTGGGCGTAATAAATTACGCCCAAAGCGTAATGTTGGCAGGTCTGATATCTAGCTTTAGTTGTAACAAAGTTGACTTTCAATTAAAGTTTTGTGTGAACACATGCATTTTTTACTCATCATTATATCCTCGCTAAAAGAAAACAAGTTTTTTTTTTCGTGAAAGTTTAACTGCACTTACGTAATATTTAGTCAACTACAGTGGAAACCTCACAAAACAAAAAAAAACAATTTGAGATAGCAATAAAGTTCATAAGGTTGGATGCTTACAGTTACATTTTCTCTCTTTATTGAGTACTGTCTTCATTCAAATCATTTTGGTTAAATATGGAGTTTAGATAACTAGCTTTTCTTACCTAAGCTGTATTTTTCCATAAGGTCTATGTTAATAATGGTACGCAATTGAAATACATAGATATACAAGAGGCTAAGTAATAGAATATATTTGTAAATAAGCCCTGTCTGGAAATTGATATTAAGCTATCTCAGGGCAGTTCTATGTAAAACATGAGTAATATATACTATGATTAACACAATAGAGCATTATGCAGGGAAGTTAGTAGTTCTGATAATAGCACTAAAATGGACAGAATCTTTTAGATGCTGATGAGTTAACGACACTCTTAACACTATTGTTTGTCAGTAAACTGATAAGCTGTGTTAGATACTGGGCACAACCTCTCTAGTCATTCCCATCACAATCACAAGGTGTCACATACAGAACTTTGAAAAATAATAAATCATACAACCACTCAAGTCTTTAATTTGCCTATTAATTAAGTAGTAAATATCTCACAAATGATGCAAAAAGGATGTATTGCGTGGCTGGTTTTTGCTTAGATGCAAATATTTTTGAAAATAAAAAAAAAAAATTTTCTTACATGTATTATGCAAACTTTAGATTAATTTTACTAATAGAACCCCAGTGTGAAAAATATGAAGGAAAAAAAAGTGCCTGAAAGTAAATTGCAGACAAATTTTTAAAGTGGAAAAGATATAATGTGTATGCTATGACAACTAAAATTTATCCTCATCGAAATTTTTAGCACCTCGAAGCTTCGCAAATCAAAAGCAAATAAAAAACATAAACCAAAAACAAAAGCCCAGGCAAACACTTTAAAACATTTTTTTCTTTGTTTTTTTTAAGTGCACCCCAAAATTTCACCTTTGGCAGATACTCGTCTCCTCTTTATCAAGTATTGAGGGAAAAATTCTGTATTTATTTTTTGCTTTGGTTAGCACAACACTAAAACTAAAATTAGATGAAGACAGAGAAAAAAGCTGAGGAGCCGAGTACTGGGTGAGAGAGAAAGACAAAGTAACCAAACCAAACCACCATTGACCAGGGCAGGCTACCCAAGGGGGAGGGGGGGGCGCTTTATCATCCACCACAGCCGGCAGACGAACTGGCAGACGGACTGACAGACACACAAGACATGCTGGTTACTCAGCAAGCCGCACACGCAACTTACGCTGGTAGGTGGGGGTAGGGCTTTTCTGGCACCAGTGGACGGCTACAGATGACACACAGATTCAACAATGTTTACGTTATTTTGGGGCTTATTATTTAATCTGAGGCACATCGCTTTATGCCGAAACTTAACAACAAAAAAAACCAATAGAAACAGTGCTAACTACACCAGCTTCAAAGTCATTTAAACATGTAAAAAAAACCAAAAAAAAAACCAACAAAACAAAACATCTGTCTTGAGCAATATCAACAAAGAACATTTCCCAACCATATTCTGAGGAACATATTAATTTCTCCAAATAAAAAGTTTCATTGAAAACATTCTTCCTTAAATTGGCCCCCACCGGGATGGCCTATTTGCTGCCTGCCTGGGACCACCTCAGAGGAAGACCTAGATATGGAGGACACTATGGCATCAAACGATTCTGAATCTATGGCCACAGACAAGCTGAATAAGTTAATTTTAATAAACTCTCTGTTAGTTTTTGGAGACATTTAAAATTGCATTATAGTATATAGATGTTACAAAGGAGACCATCAATGAGCTTGACACAAATACCTTTAAAACCTTTTTGTTGTTACTTTAAAATTTTCCTAACACTTCTATTTTTATGAACATCTAAAATATCTTCCAAGAAAAGAAATCGACAGTTGACAGATCTCCGTTACATATTACTTCAAATCTACACATCACTGACTCTTTATCAAGAAGCAAATAATACTGCACTCTACTCCAAGAGGTAAAACATTTATTAGTTTTACGAGCAATGAATTTCCTGAATAGTCCCATTATGAGGCGTGGGCAGTGGGAGAACAATCAACACACTATTACAAGACATAAATACATGAATTTGTATAGCCATGTTGGCATGTGGCCAAAATCTCCCTATCAATAAGAATTTCATATATTCTCCAAAAAGCCAACTCGATGCAAGTATTTTTGACTGCATCTTGTTATCTGGCACGTGGCCAAGCCAAACCCGGTTTCTATGCTAAAGAGAGCAGAGCTGGCGACTTACGAAGGAATGCTGGGGACGGGTCTCTCCGGGGCCGGCCGGTTGGGCACGCCTGGCGCTGCCCGGGCTGGCGTCGGTTCCAGCGGGCGGTTGGGCGGTTGCGGGGCGGCCCTCGACATGCGCGGGCTGGGCGGGCGGCTGCACAGCAACCGGGGGAATAATGGTTCATGTTAGACAGTCCACCACAGGCAATCTCTACTCCAATAGTATTTTGCTAAGTCTAAAGAACTTACACCTTGGACCTCTAGTTATTGAGCATTACAAAGGTATTTTTACAGTAATTTTTTTTTAAAGCAGCAAGAAATGATGTATCAAAGAATAAAGCTAACAAGAGTTGCATTAAATACATCTATTGTAGAGGATCAATATGCAGATTTCAGCCACTTCTATAGTGTCAGCAGTTTTAAGGCTAAAACACTTTCCAAAAGGAGTTCTTCCCAGCTGTCAACTCCTGGTATCTCAATATTAGAGACATCTCTATCCATCAACTCTACTTCAGCTTTAGATCTAACATTAATAAATTGGACAAAAGTTTCAAATAAAATAAAGCAAAAACCTATCAGCACATTTTTAATCTGAAACTTTAGTTAGGTAAGTCTCACTTGTGCCATAATCGTAACACCGTGATGATACAGAAGATAAAATAGAATTTGAAGTCTCCCTTTTACCACAGTTGTAGCCCTGTGACGGTATAATAATAATAATAATAATAATGAAGATTTATATAGCGCTTCTTCCAAGAACATGGCTCGGCGACTGTACACGCTGGCCTTCTCTATGAATGTATTAATTTATGGTATAGAACATAGATTATAGAAAAGACTATTATATAGAAACATAGCAAATCCCTCCGTCTCACTTGTTGTAGGAGGGCTGGGTGCCACCCCCGTAGGGCGCGGCGTTGTTGCGCTCGGGCTCCAGGAAGTCGTCGTTCATCACGGGCGGGGGGGTCGGGGTTGACACGGTGGAGGTGGAGACCTCCCCGATGATCTGCAGCGCCTCCTTCATGGCGTGGTACATGCGCAGCAGCTCCTCCCGGCGCTGGCCCTCCTCGGCAGACTCCTCCATCATCTGGCCCTGGACGCGCGGGTGGGAGGGAGAACAGTTAGCTTCTCATGTGACCTTACGTGGGCATGGCGACTGTGCAAGCTGGCCTTCTCTATGAATGTATTAATTAAATCTACAGTTCAAACTGCTAATAATATCTGCCATCTAAATAAATAGCATGGTGACTGTACAAGCTGGCCTTCTCTATCAATGTATTACTTAAAATCTACAGTTCAAACTGCTAATAATATCTGCCATCATTAACTCAATTTGCATGGTGACTGTACACGCTGGCCTTCTCTACGAATGTATTAAAATCTACAGTTCAAACTGCTAATAATATCTGCCATCATTAACTCAATAGCATGGTGACTGTACAAGCTGGCCTTCTCTATGTATTTAATCTACAGTTTCAATCTGCTAATGATATCTACCATCATTAACTCAGCTTAACAGAATCGCACCACATACATTTAAGCGTAGAGTGTAGACACTTTATTTGAAAGAAAAAATCTGCAAAAATGTTATCGTTTTTATTGCTTCAAAAGATATGAATTTTAGAAATAACCCTAAAAAATAATACGATTTCATGAGCGTCCCTGGGCTTGACAAATATTGCAGTGCAGAAAGTATTCTCTCATTATATAAAAGCCAAATTTAAGGCTGACAATGATTTCTACTATTATTTTAAATTTAAAAAAGCGGAGAAACTCAAATGAAAGTTATCTTCCAAACCATTAACAAATTTATTTGAAAAAAATAGAATTTTTTCGGGTCAAACCAAACTATATGTTATTTTGTTTTGTTTTTAAGACAAAACTTATAAAGAATCCAAAGCTTTCCCTAATTCTTTGCCTTTTGCATGTAAAAACATAACACGTTGCTTGTTATTTCCAATTTTAAATTGATGCATAACAGTGCACAGTTTGATAAACAAAAACTATTTTGAGTATATCACACAAGATTAGAAGTTAAAAGATGAAACTTTTTCAATCTACAAAAAGTGGAAGCCATTGCCTTTGTTTATATTTTATGAAAAAAATTTGAATACAGAAAATAGGAAGTATTACTAGAGATAAACAACTATCAATTTTTATAGAGCTATTTCATCAACAATAACATTTCCACAACTTAACATTAATTAATTAATTTATTAACCCATGTCTTAACCAGAGAGTTCATATCCCTACATAGCAAACAATGAAACTGAAAAAATACAAACTAGGTAAGGGAAATCACAAATACACAAGTCACAACAACTAGTGCTTCAATGCCACTTCAAAATCAAATAGGCACATACAAAAAAATTTAAAAAAGGACAAACAGTTTTGTTTCATTTCACTTTTAAATCTTGAAAAAAAAAAAAAGACTTACGAGTTCACTCTGCGAAAATGGACAAAAAAATATCTTTGAAGCTTGTGCATTTTAAATGTGAAGAATTATCTCTTTTCATATTTTTTGCTGTAATGATGATTCTCTTTTTTATAACATCTCCAGATTAACCATTGTTAATGTTTGAATGTCAAAAAAAAAAAAAAAACTTTGACAAAAGTTTATCTCAATTTATTTCAAAATTTAAAATCCTCCCTGTCTATAAAAAAAGCCTTCCTAATTTCACAAGTCTTACATGGAATGTAAAAATATAGTTTTCATCTACAACAATGTTGTTTACAAGAAAACCGATGTCTACAACAGTCTACTTTAGCAACACAACAACACAAAATGCTCCTATACAGAAAAGTAGAAAAAACAAACAAACAAAACAACAACAAAACCAAAAGGGCGACCACTAGCTTTTTGGTTGCTCTAAAAATGAACCAAGCCACAAGAAAGCACCTGAATACATTTTTTCTCTTCTCTTAGCAAATGAAAAGGAAAAGGATTGAACTGTGAAAAAAAAAAGTTAAGCACACAACAAATGGACAGACCCACTTTTTGCTTTGGGCATTAATAATTTTTAAGATATAAAATTCCAGTGAATTCAAGTCCCCATCTCACAAACTCAAGCACAATCATCTACCTCAAATTCTAAGAGAAGAAAAAAATTGATTGTAATAACCCCACATATTTACTTGTTTTAGATTACAGCTAGTGTTTTATAGTCTTTTGTATAGTCTAGTTTTTATACAACATGCCACAGTAACAATAAGTGGAGAAAATATCAATCTTGATCAAATTCTTTTACCTAGATTGCCTTAATGAAAACTTAATATTAATTATAAAGTTTTGCCGTTAACATTGTTCATAGTTTCAAAAAAAATATTACTTTATCAATCTTAAAGTATCCAAAGTGAAATTGGTCCTAAAGATTTAGATTATTTTTTCTATAAACATTTTATAGCGCTGCCAGTTCTTGTCTACTTGTCTACATTCTAGAATCTGTTTGAAACTTAACCCTGAAGTACACCAACCCTATGCTGGCAATAAACACAAATAAGTGGACACTGCCTGAGTCTATTTTCTCTTACCCAGTTCAACTGAGTTTAGTTGGGCGAGTCGAACATCAGCATTATAAAGCTATATTGTGGACGTCTGAAAATGTTTTATGCCGCCACACACAAGACAGTGCAGGGAGACCTGAACTTCTGTCTAAGCCAATCATATTACACTGACACCAACCCAATCAGTATGGGACGAAATGGGACAAATAAATTCTTTACAGATTGTGAGTTTCGAACCGGGGACCTACTGTTTATGTGGGAGACAAGGACCTACCATTGAGACAACCCCCCCCCCCCCCCCCCCCCCCTCCCCCTCCCCCACTCCTTAAGTCTTAAAAAAAAAAAGGCCCATTAGTTGCTAGTTGTTTTAGTTAACATTTTCTAGACGTTTTTTTAGGATGTTCTATGTGGATCGACTTAGGCAGCGTCCACCATAATGTTAGCTTTGTGCATGAGAGAGTGCTGAGTGAATCGCTTGCTCAGGAGATTTAGTATTACAGAGATACAGACATAAAACCACACAGACAACACATCACTCAAACATTGCTGTTAGTTGTTGCCAATATGCATCAAAAGTGGCTCAAGCTGTCCGGACGCTTCTCTTACTAAATAAAACTTTGCAGAGAGACTAGTGGTCAACTGATACCCATTAATTTCATACACAAATTAAAAACCAGAATAAATGTTGGTCTTTTTTTTTTTTAAAGGGGTTGAATAACACAGTTCTAAGAGTGTGAGGACGAGCTTCATCCTTTCCAACGGATAGAAAAGCACTTTTTGCTAAAAACCTTTTCCACTGATTCCACACAGGTGATACTTTTTCTTTAAAATGAAGATTAAAATAATCTTTGAAGGATTGCTCTCGATCTAGTTTTACCTTTTTATATTAAAAAAATCAAAATAATACTAATAAAATGAAAACTTGACAGCTATAATTTTATAAAACAGGCTAAAAAGAGAGACAGACAGAGAGAGAGAGAGAGAGAGAGAGAGAGAGAGAGAGACAGAGAGAGAGAGAGAGACAGAGAGAGACAGAATGAGAGTAAGAAGAAGAAGAAGAAGAAGAAGAAACAAAAGAAGAAAAAGAAGAAACAAAATAATAATAAGAAGAAACAAAAGAAGAAAAAGAAGAAACAAAATAAAAAGAAGAAGAATAAGGAGTGTATGCTTAAGATCTAAGCGTATGGTGTATGGGGCCCACCTGATCTCCAGCCGAGTACAGACCGGGTAACAAGTCGTCCTTAATGTAAACTTTCATCTGAAAGCAGACAAGCACACGCAGTCGGGGGTTTACTAGGGCTGCTACCACAACGTACTGTTGCATGCTGGGGCAAGGGGGAGGGGGGGGGGGGTGCTGGGTTGGTGGCCGGTAAGACGTAAGATGTGTCCAAGGAGGTGAGGTGCTGACAGGTGCTCTGATGCTGTTCCGACAACTCGTACACATAGACTTACGGTCTCCATAAGCTACAGAAAGGCAATACGGGGACAGACTCACAGACACACAGACCAAGGACTCAAAGTCAGCACCCTCGTGAATGGGCTACCACTACCAAAAACTGCACGGCAGGGTTGGGCTCTTTCAAAGACACTGTACTAAGGATTGACAACAACAAAAAAAGCAAAAAAACAAAACATAAAAAAAAGAAAGAAAGAAAGAAGGAAACCAAATGTACGAGTCCTCACATTGAGGCTAAGCCACAACCTGTACTAGTCAAACCAAACGCAGACAGCCAATAATTACAAGTCCCACAGAAGCTACAGATATTACTTCAACCAAACTGGAAGTATTCAGAGACTTTTGCACCAGAACAAAATAAAAAAAAAGCAACTCCGTCATAAGTTCTACTATGATTATGCAGTGAACCAAGAAGATAGAGTCGTGGTGGAAACGGGAAAGCACTGTATGAACAACGACAACATTTGCTTGTGAACAGACCCTGGGTTTGGTTCTAGTTTTGAGAATAATCGACTGAAGCTGATTTAATTCGGGATTAACAAATCCATTGGACCAGTGACTGCTCAAAAGATTGTACATTTGAGATTAATTTTTTTTCTTAAAAAAGGGAAGAAAAAGCTTAAGGGAAAGCAAATCTCTACTAATACGAAGTAATTCCTGTTAAACAGAATAAAATTCTGTTCTGGATGCTTGCCTCTGTTCCACAAAAGAATTTTTTTTAAAGGCCCAGATAATTATTATCAATGGGTTGATCTCTATCGGAAAAATACTGTCCATATTCAAGCTAATCTTGTACTTTAAACTTTAGAGATTCGATACTTTTAATTCTTCATTTTTTACCTATATAATTTTGAAAATAACACCAAGATCAAGTTAGAACAAAAGACTACTTTTGTAATTTTTTACCCCTTCAAGAGTCAAATGACTCTTTTGATAAAAAAAAAACCAAGCACAGGGACTGTTTTTCTGGTTTTTTTTCTCATAAAAAAAAGCTAAAATGAAAAAAACAACACAAGAAGTAAAGACCACCCATATAGACTACAGCACAGTAGAACCAGCACAACACATTATTATTATCGGCAGTTTGAATGGTGAGACAGAAAACAAAAAAATGAAAATAAAAGGGAAGGAGTGGTTAACATGCATATTATGAACCGCGACAACAGTTAAAAACAAAACAACACCAACAAAACCGAAGCCCCATGCGTCACAACAACAATGCGGACACACACATATATGTCAGGTGTGCACAGACGGAGACAGATACAGAGACAGAGAAAAGATCAGGGCAGAGGCCCATTAGAGAGTCTAGAGGGGGTGGGAGATGAGCGGGGGACACAAATGAAACCCCCCGCCCCTCCACCCCCCCCCCTCGCGCTGCGTAGTGTGGGAGTTACCTGGTCCCCAGAGGAGTAAATGTGCGCCAGAACGTCGCTATCGATAAAGTTGCGGATCTGAAACGGAGTTCGTCCGGGCGTGGAGAGAAACGTGTGGGGTGAACAGTTTGGGATCATAGGGGAAGGAGAACATTGTAGTCACTAGTGGGTTAGGTTTCCCTGTCCTAGTCTGTCACAAATTAATAATATAAAAGGAACTTTATTAACTATCTAGCTCTAATAATCGCTGCAAATGGTCCTTATAATAGGGCTAGGGCTTAATGTTTATTGTTAAAAAAAAGGGTAGTGGAAATTTAAAAAAAGAAAATGCTTATATTTTTAAATAGGAATTAAAACAATTTTATTCTTTTAAATGACTTTTCCAACAGGGACTTTACAATATAAAAGAAATTATTGAGCAAACTTTTAATACAAGTGCATCACCAACCCTCTATTGGAGATGTTTTCATGACTTCTATAAATGCTGTCTTTGAGGGCACAAAGTATAATCATTTTTACAGAATTTTGAAAATGTGAAGATTTAAAAGCCAACAACATAGGCCTATAAAAACTGCTGCATTAATAGATTAATCATTAAAAAGATACAAAATTATCTCTGGTTTAAGCGATTTCAGGTAATGAAAAAAAAAGAAATCAAGAAAGGGAAAAAAAAGATTAAAGAGAAAGATTACAAACAAAAAATAATAACAGACACTCCAAAACGTCCCACATCAAAAACATAAATCAGTGCCAGTGGTGGAAAACATATTTCTGGCAAAGGCTGGCAAGTTCTCTGAAAGACGTAGAGAGAGAGAGTGCGATCTGACTCGCCACCAGAGACGCATTGAAGCAAGACACATGTAGCAAGTCACTCTGCAGGCCGACTGAATGAACAGAAAATACAGATCCAACAAGACAGACAAAGAGGGGATTTGAACAAGTCTGCGTAACGCTTTAGAAACCTGCATGAAAATTTGAAAATTAAACATCAAACCTATAAAAAGAGCAAGAACATTTGTTTTCAACACCCTGACCATACAAGCATGATATATATTCACATGAGTTGCTCTAGTAACTCCCTTCACATTGGACTAATAAATTCAGAAATATATTATCAAGATTTGGATTGGTCCTCACTAAAGCTGACAATTTTCTTTGCTACCCAATCGCAAGCCTATTGAGGGCACACTTTGGACAATCACGCAATAGTTTAAATAATCAAACTGTAGGCTCAAACAACACTGCCGATGAAATTACTTGCATTTTATGATAAAAGGCAACGTTGCCCTTCTTTTTTCTTTGCAAATTTTAGATTGAATGCACTGCCATATCATACAGACCATGACTCTTTAACTTTAAAGAAAAGAAGCACAATGAAAAGAAGAACAGTTTCGAAAAGAGGATGCCCTTTATAATAACAAAAAAAAATGTGGTAGGCCTACAAAAATCCGCAAGCCATTGGCACTGAAGGGGTTATACATAAACTTCAATTTCTTTTTTTTTAATGTTATTTCAAGATGGAGAATCAAAATCAGGATTCAGAAACATAAACTAGAGTTCAATACTGCCTCGAATCACACAAACAGAGCTAAAATTTGCCAACATCAATCTGTATAGGGGATCTCTGCAAGACAAAGTTTGTTCAATTCAAAATAGCCATGATGAGGATCTAGGGATACCCTGCAGACAGGTCCCAAGACTAACATCTGACCGTTTAACAGGCTGCAAAACAGATAGAAGATGAATACCAGGACTTCTGTCTCAGCCATAACATCATGCGAGGGAAAGCTGGCCCACTCAGGACTTGAACCTGTGACTCTCTCATACAAAATTGTGCACTCTACAAACTGAGATAAGTAGCCCTCCAAGACATTGACAAAACCAGCCAAACTGGAAACTACAAGAAAGAACGTTTGTTATCTCATGAAGAAACAGAGCAGATGAAGTATCAGTGGAAAAAAAACAACAAAAAACAAAACCTCCCTCTCAGATATGAGTTTTAGGATTCAGATTGAAAGATATTTAGAAAACTGCCTCCTATTTGAAGACACAGCCTAATCGATGGCTGGAACAAAAAATGTGCAAGGGTAATTACATCTTGTAAAAAAAAAAATTAAATTAAAACATAATATAAGATATAAGTTTACTTTCAAAAATGCAAATTTAATTTAAATATAAGTAAATTTAACAAAATAGTTAACATAATGTAATGTACACCATTGACAATTACCAATTTTATTCGGGTATGAGATACCATAACTAAAATCAAGCTCAATCAAAATACCCTTATCCCTTTCACCTAAAAAAAAAAAAAAGTTGCATGGAATTCATAACTAAGATATACTATAACCATATTAGAGCGCATTAACATTGTGATTGAAAAATCTTATTTATAAAATCCTCTCAAGAAACCTACAGTTTAAAAGCCACTGATATTTAACTAACTAACATCTAATGCCACCTCTACTGTCTATGCCCTGAGCAGCCGTACATACATTGCTGATGATGAGGTACATGATGGTCTTGGGGACGAGGTCGCGCTGCGTCTTGTTGACGATCTTGAGGTAGGAGTCGACCAAGTTGCGGATTGTCTCCACCTGGCGCTCGAGCTGCGGGTCCATGCTGGCGTAGTCGTCTTTGCTTTGCTGCAGGGGGAACAAACATACATGTATTCATTGGCAGTCAGTGCGTAGTCGTCTTTGCTTTGCTGCGGAGACAATCCGCACCTGGTCGACTCCTACCTCAGATCGTCAACAAGACGCAGCGCGACCTCGTCCCCAAGACCGATCATGTCAGTGCGTAGTCGTCTTTGCTTTGCTGCAGGGGGAACAAACATACATGTATTCATTGGCAGTCAGTGCGTAGTCGTCTTTGCTTTGCTGCAGGGGGAACAAACATACATGTATTCATTGGCAGTCAGTGCGTAGTCGTCTTTGCTTTGCTGCAGGGGGAACAAACATACATGTATTCATTGGCAGTCAGTGCGTAGTCGTCTTTGCTTTGCTGCAGGGGCAACAGACATAATCATCGGCAATTAGTGTGTTGTCTTGTTAATTAGTGTCCAACGTAACCACTATGTAGGCTATATTGGGGACGGGTCCAAACACTAATTCTGACAATTTGTACGTACTGCCACACAGAGACAGTGAGGGGATACCATGACTCTGTCTCAGGAGCTCACGTCGTCTTTGCTTTGCTGCAGGCGGAACAAACATATTCATTGGCCGTGAGTGTGTTGTCTTGTTAACTAGTGTCCAACGCAAGCACTATGTAGGCTATATTGGGGACCGATCCCAACACTAAGTCTGACAATTTGTACGTACTGCCACACAGAGACAGTAGGTTTGTAGGTCGAGCAACAAATACTCCTTCTACCAATGAAAGCTGCATAAAGGCTAACGAAACAAGACTCCAAAACTTTTTCCTGATTTTTTCATTAACAAATTTATCATAAAAATTGAATAATTAGAGCTCAACAAACCGTACCTGATTATTTTTTTTTTCCAGAAAAAGAGAACTTCCAACTTTTCTCCTGCAAAAATAGGGGACTTTAAGTTTTAAACTCTGTCTACAACTATAGAATCGGACACTAGAGAATGAGATCTACACAATGAGCATTCACATACTGTTTGGTAAACACAAGAACCCACCTGTCCGTCTCTACACAATGAGTATTGATATACATATACTGTTAGGTAAACACAAGGACCCACCTGTCCGTCAGCATCGACGTTCCTCTCTGGGTAGACGCCGGCTCGGAGGAACGAGGCCTTCCAGCTGTCCACTTCCTCCTGGGAGTCGGCCGACAGCTCCAGCTGTTTGTAGTCCTTGTACACGTTCCTGGGGGGAGGGTGAGCACAGCCAGTTTACAAAGATGCACTGCCACGAGGCTAGATTGTAATGTCATGTATGTGTGTGGAAGAGATAGAGAGAGAGAGAGAGAGAGAGAGAGAGAGAGAGAGAGAGAGAGAGAGAGAGGGAGAGAGAGAGAGAGAGAGAGAGAGAGAGAGAGAGAGAGAGAGAGAGAGAGAGAGAGAGGGAGGGAGGGAGAGACAGAGAGACAGACATAATTACAGACTGAAGATAAAGACTGCATGTTACGTTTATCCACAAAGTAATTAATAAAATAGCAAAGCACGCAATACACTCATCTCCCAGATAATGCCATCAATTAAATTTTAAAAATACTCTTTTAACTATATGGTATTGAAGATAAATTACAAATTTAATGCTATTGACTCGAATATTTTTTACTGTTTCAAAACAATAAAAAAATAACCAACAAGCAAAAATTGCATAAGTGAAAGAAACTTTTTAAATAGATTTTTGATGCTTCAAGTTAATATAATTTACTCCTGCCCAACAACAAATTAAAAAATTCAAATGCTAAATTGCTGGGAGATTTTAGCCTCTCAGTAACTACCTACAGAACATTTTTTTTTATCATCAGCCTGTCCTTTGTTAAATTACAATACCAAAATATTCAGATATCTACCATGTGGATATCCGTTTTGTCAGAAAAGTTTTTGAGTACATTTTGTATCCAAGATTAAATTTAACACCCAAAAATAATAAACAAAAAAAAATCTTGAAAATAGTTACTATACTAACATGTATGCATTATAGCAATGTATGAATTTTTGTATACAAATCTAAGAACCAGTATGTATATTTATATATATACCCTGGATTAGTTAACATGATGTGGTTAAAAAAATCGCAACCAAAGGCATGCAACAGAGGACAAGCAGGTTAGCATGCAGGTGATTATAAAGTCAGGAACTGGGCGCACAATGTACAGTGTATATAGTTATGCAGCACTATGCACTTTGATATCACGAAACCTGTCTACAGGCAATTAAACACTTCAATATCTATACGCAATTAAAACTTGAATATCTATACGCAATTAATACTTGAATATCTATATGCAATTAATACTTCTATTTACTTTGACGTTACAAAAGTAAAACAGAAAAAAAAAGGTGATGTGGAAAGTGACATCACCCAATTATAAAATTGGACAATTACTTTTTACCCCCCCAAAAATTATAGATTAAATAAAGCAAGAGAAACTTTCATATTAAACTTAAGAGTAAGAATTATTATCTTGTGATTAATGTCCTAAAAATACAGTACAATAGCTTGACATTAAGAAAGAGGGAGGAAGACTTTTTTAAGTTTTGAGGAAAAGAGGAGAGAGAGATAAAGAGATATTCAAGTGTTATTTGCCTGTAGATATTCAAGTATTAATTGCGTATAGATATTCAAGTGTTAATTGTCTGATCAGTTGCCTGTAGATATTCAAGTATTAATTGGAGAGAGAGAGAGAGAGAGAGAGAGAGAGAGAGAGAGAGAGAGAGAAAGAGAGATAGAGAGATTTATTATTTGACGGAGTGGCATTAGGAATCAAAAAGTCAGAATAGAAAAAGAAAGACAAAAAAATGCAGGAGAGGGAACCCGAGGACTTTTTCCAATACAAACTTGAAGAAAATCTAAAGCTTTCGTCCCTGGATTTGGCAGATACTAATATAATGTTAACTTGACTAGGTTTATAGTTCTTAAGAAGTATGCAACACAGTGTATGATTTTTTTTTATCTGCCATGACACAATGACTGAGAAGTAACAACATGTTTGACTATGTAACAAGATCGAAAATGTTCAACCTCACACACACACCCAAATATACACACATACGAATAACCCCTATGGGAAGATACCATTAGAAAATTGGAAATACATTTTTTTAAAGAGCTGGAGCAAAAAACGTACAGCACGAGTGTACTTAAACAGAGAGGAAAGCTTTTAAAAGGAGGTCGCTTATGTCCAGCAAGGAAGGTTAAGACGCGAGAGGGAAGCTCGCCATAGGGTAGGACTGGAGGGAGGAATCTGTCACGTCTTTGTAAACATTTGAGGCTCAAGAAATAAATCCTCTGTAAAGTGTAGGTATATGCATAAGACATAAGTTTATCTCTAGCACTAAAACTAAGGTATATGACTGCAGTGTGCGGCACTATGTACTGTAGCCGGACAGCACTTTGCTGGATCTGTGAAACTATTCAGGGCGAATGAAACCCTCCACATATCCTCATGATATTCATCTCAGTTCGGCACCAAAGAAAGCAAGATATGAGATTTAAGGTGTCCATAGCTCTGGGTAAGAAGAGAAATTTGCTGGAATATTGGGAATATTGTGGGCAGATGAAATCCTCGATACCCACACGACATGTATTTTGATCAAGGCAAGTAAGATTATAAGTTGGTAGACAGCCATAGCACGGAGCGGGAGGAGGCATTTATCGGATGTGTTTAGAAATATTCCATGTATCCCAAGCAAGGAATAGAAGCTATGGGATTTAGGATGGCCTGGCCATAAAGCATTGCAGGAGGAAGAATTTCTCGGATGTTCATTTGAGTCGAATAAAACCTTTCAAGACAGCAAGACATAATTCAATTATAACCGTGGCAAAGGGAGTAAGGATTGAGATATAATATTTTCAGATGGCCATGGCGCGGGGTGGGATGATGTTTGGGAACACTGGAGGCGCGGAGCGTCTTGCTAGTACTCACTGAGACCGGCTGCTCAGGCGCGGGCTGTCCGTACCGTGCACTCTAGCAAATCAAGTCAGAAGGTGAGGGGGACATTTAGTTAGCATCATCATTGTGCATGATAAATACACCCAGTCCACCATAACAGCTTAATGCTTGGGTTGTGTCATAGAATGTGAATGTGCCGAGTGCACTCTAGCAAATCAAGTCAGAAGGTGAGGGGGACATTTAGTTAGCATCATCATTGTGCATGATAAATACACCCAGTCCACCATAACAGCTTAATGCCCTGGGTTGGTATCAGTAGAATGTGACCGGCTGAGTGCACTCTAGCAGATCAAGTCAGAAGGTAAGGGGGACATTTAGTTAGCATCATCATTGTGCATTATAAATATACCCAGTCCACCATTACAGCTTACTGATTCGGTACGTGTCAGTAGAATGTGACCGTGCCGTGCACTCTAGCAGATCAAGTCAGAAGGTGAGGGGGACATTTAGTTAGCATCATCATTGTGCATGATAAATACACCCAGTCAACCATTACAGCTTAATGCTTGGGCTGGTGTCAGTAGAATGTGACCGCCTGAGTGCACTCTAGCAGATCAAGTCAGAAGGTAAGGGGGACATTTAGTTAGCATCATCATTGTGCATGATAAATATACCCAGTCAACCATTACAGCTTAATGCTTGGGTTGGTATCAGTAGAATGTGACCGGCTGAGTGCACTCTAGCAAATCGAGTCAGAAGGTAAGGGGGACACTTAGTTAGCATCATCATTGTGCATGATAAATATACCCAGTCAACCATTACAGCTTAATGCTTGGGTTGGTATCAGTAGAATGTGACCGGCTGAGTGCACTCTAGCAAATCGAGTCAGAAGGTAAGGGGGACACTTAGTTAGCATCATCATTGTGCATGATAAATATACCCAGTCAACCATTACAGCTTAATGCTTGGGTTGGTATCAGTAGAATGTGACCGGCTGAGTGCACTCTAGCAGATCAAGTCAGAAGGTAAGGGGGACATTTAGTTAGCATCATCATTGTGCATGATAAATATACCCAGTCAACCATTACAGCTTAATGCTTGGGTTGGTATCAGTAGAATGTGACCGGCTGAGTGCACTCTAGCAAATCGAGTCAGAAGGTAAGGGGGACATTTAGTTAGCATCATCATTGTGCATGATAAATATACCCAGTCCACCATAACAGCTTACTGCTTGGGTTGGTATCAGTAGAATGTGACCGGCTGAGTGCACTCTAGCAAATCAAGTCAGAAGGTAAGGGGAACACTTAGCATCATCATTGTGCATGATAAATATACCCAGTCAACCATTACAGCTTAATGCTTGGGTTGGTGTCAGTAGAATGTGACCGGCTGACACAGGAGTTTTGGTATCCCTGCACTGTCTCTGTGTGGCAACATTTAAAATTGTCAGTTGGAAGCTTCGGGGCCCGTCCACAATATAGGCAGTGGACTTTAAGAAACAAACTAGAACTGACATTCAAACCACAACAGTTCATCTCAGGGAGAGGTGAAGTAGGAGTGAGTGATAATCTAACCTAGATAAATTCATGCAAAGATATGGAAGACAAAAAAGGGGATCTCC
Organism: Elysia chlorotica; assembly: GCA_003991915.1. NCBI lineage: Eukaryota > Metazoa > Mollusca > Gastropoda > Plakobranchidae > Elysia > Elysia chlorotica. The sequence goes on from RQTK01000471.1 coordinate 163,214, forward strand.
GTCACTTCTTTATAACATTTTTTCTTCTCTCACATACATCTGTCATAGTGAACTGAATGCCCCAAAAGAATTTTGAGTTGATAATTTCATAATAAATACTGATAATGTAAATAAAAAGTATAAAATTCTTATAGTTCCATCACAATAGCCATAAGTAAAAAGACCACAAAAGAAAAAGAAATTATAATAATAAACGTATAATCCAATCTCTATAAACGTTCATAAGCCGCACCATACAGATTTAAAAGACCATTGCTCTCCCCATCAAAAACAAAACAAGGAAACAATTCCTCATTATGATGCAAAAAAAAAAAAAACTTTTTTCGTTTTTTTAAATAAATTTTATGAGGGGTGGTGGTAGTTGCATGTTTAAATGTATTAATTGCTAGAGCTTTATGGAAAATTTCACCTATATCAATATCCGATAGAGGAATAGTCGTATACAATGTTATAAAATTATCATTGATTATAATATAGTATTAGTCTATCATATATGAAGAAAGAGACCAAAAGAGAGGTAGAGTTCGAGGGAAAGATCTAAAGATAAATAGAGGAATGATTAAAGAGTAGAATAGTGGAGAGACAGACAGACAGACAGACAGACGAACATACAGAAAGACAGAGACGGAGATAGAGAAAGAGAGAGCTAGACACAGAAACAATTGAAGACAGAAGCTAGAAAGGAAAATACGACAGATTGAAAGAGTGAAAAGAGAAAAAAAAATTTAAGAGAATTTGATAAAGGGAAAAAAGCAAAGATAAGTAGATAAAAACAGATTAAAAGAGGAGAAAGAAATCGTTAATTTTATTGTTAATTTTATCCTATTTCTCAGATAAAGACTCAGTCAGATGATGAAGACAAGCCCAGGTGCGATCGCCATACCCTACGCTAGAAGGAGAAGTAGAGCACAGCAGATCACAACCTAATGTCCCAAGTTTTAGAGAATCCAGAAATAGTAAACCGTGGAAAGAAGTGGGACAAAAAAGAGAAATTGATAAGAAACAAAAACAAACCCCCAAAAATATAACAAACATACACACATACCAAAAAAACCCCCAACAATATCTCTTTTTTTACGACAATCAAAATTCTTGGAATTATCAAGCTGGAAAACTTCAAGATCTGACCAAAGAAGTAATTGGAGGCACCGAAAATGCATTTTAAAAAAGAGTGGATAGAATAAGAATAAGAACAAAACAAAAAGTTGATTTAACAAAATCTGTGGTAGGTTTTCCCAAGAATGCTCATGCATTTAAATTTTTGACGAGAGAGAAGTTTGGGATGAGGAGAAAAAGCAGATCTGACCAACATGAATTAGAGTGACTATGTTCTTTAAGTCATGCCTGAGTGAAAAAGAGAATTGCCTGAACCGTGCAAAACCATGGGGAGTAGAAAGTTTTCGGGTCAAACTGTGATTGGTACACTTATAAAAACTCAGTTAGAGAAGTTAAAACTTACTGAGTGGCAAAAAAAAAAATAGATACATGTAATATCTGACAGTGTTTAAATTGATTGAAAATGGAATTTTCATATATTCATCCTTATTTTCCCATTATTTTCATATTTATCATATGAAACCACAAAAAATCAGTCTCTCATGAAATTGTGACAGACAACTGGCAGTAATGAAAGAAAAAAAAAACAAAAAACAAAACAAAAACACAAACAAAAACGGTTGCCCCATTCCAAAGACTGCTATGACTACAAGTATGCTGCTTATTCAGAATTATGCAGAAAAGTAGGAAAATAAAAACTGAGAATCTTAAAGAAATGAGAAGAAAAAAAAAGAAATAAGAAAAAAGAAAAAAAGAATACAGTGTGCTGAACAAAGACCAGCCCGAGTTTCACTACTTGAGTTGTTTTCTTACAACAGGACGGAGGAAACTTATGAGGATAAAGTCAAATGTACCAGTCTGACTGACACAGAGTACTGAGGTTAATCAAAGTACCGTGGTTAACAGTGTGAGGATTACATTAGAAGAGAAACAGGTCTGCAGTTTTCTCAGGACTTTCACACGTGGATTTAAATTTTCACAAGTTTTTTTTTTTAAAGCTTCTTAAACATTTGCAATGATATTTGTTTTTCTTCCAATCACTATAACAATCCTTCTTGATTTATTTGGGTATGTGAAAAACTGTAAAGGGGGAGAAGAACAGACCGAATTTCAGAAGGCCTACAATCTTCTATGTTGTGCATATGAATCTTTCCTAATATTCATACATTCTTTTTTTTTCCTTTTAATAATTTGACCAATGTTTACCAAATATTGAAATTTTGCTGCAGTGTTATGTTTTATTTGCTCATAATATTTTTTTCCATGAGATATTGATCAAAGCAACAAAAATAAAAATTTGCAGGAGGCTCAAGTTTTGCTTATATTTCTTCAATACATGTACATTTAGTTTTGTTTTCACTGTCACATTGTGACGCTGTCTCTAAGAATGCAAAAAACGTGCAAATCTGCTTCTCACGGTTAATCACTGCACTGCATGTGTGACAGACTCGGCATTAAACTATGGAAAACTGTTAGACTGTTGGAAAGCAAGTGTAGGTATCAACAGGAAGAGTAAACACAACTTAGTGGCTTGAGAATGAAAAAAACTAGGTGCTAAGGTAGTTTCTACAACTGAGGCTTAGATGACATAAGATAAAAGGAGGAGGAACAGTGGCAAAGAATAGACAGGGCAAAGAATAAAAGCAGCAGATGCACAAGTTTGAGAAGGACGGAGGTAGACAGACAATCAGAAAGGTAGGTAGGTAGGTAACTATGTATATAGGTACAGAGATAGATACATATCTTGGTACAGAGAGAGAATGAAAGAGTAAATGAGAGAGAGGGAGAAAGAGGTAAAGAGAGAGAGAGATATACAGAGAGAGAGGGAGAGAGAGAGAGATAGAGAAAGATAGAGACAGAAAGGCATACAAACTGACAGACAGACGGACAAACAGACATACAAACAGACAGACAGACAGAGAGGCAAACTTCTAAAAGCTACATTTTATAGAGATATATGCCAAGCGTCAGTAGAAAAAAGTGAAGGCACGAGAGTGCGTATCAACCTGGGCCCGTGGCGGGAGGTTTCCCCTTTCCAGGACACGTCGCCAACACTGCTGCAGACGCACACACAGAACAGGCAGGGGGAAAGCCGTTAGAAAACTTTCACAAATCTCATACAATGGTCATTAGAAAATTTCCATTCTCTTTAAGATAACACTAGTCTACATACATGTTTTTGTTGTTGTTTGTTTTGTGGGTGAAATAAGGATGGAGGGCATTTTTGTTGTTGTTATTTTAATTTAGAACCTTTATGTTTCCCCCAAATACATTTATATACCAAATGGGGCAGCAGTTGAGATTCGAACCTGGACCTTCAGGTCGTCAGTCCAGAGCAATAGCTATTGAGATACCTAGCCTACTTGTCTCACTATTTAGATTTTGATAATAATGCCAAGATTGTTACAACAGAGGAAAACAAATGTTTTCGCTCAAATCTAATCCTAAAGATAGCCGTCCAGAGAAATAGAAGTAAATAAGAGGCACTGCAGAACTTTCAGGCCAAAGACGCATGAAAAGCTTTTGGGAAAGAGGCTTATGAAAACCCATTTCTTCCTACAATTTCTCGGTTGCGCAGTTACCATATGGTTCTAATATGGATATTCTGATGAAATACAAAGAAAGCTGCTAAAAATATTTAGGTGCAAGATTTGATAGATTCTGGATTACCTTATAGACGTTCACTATGCTCAATTATTTCCAAGCATATCAAATAAATATCCTCAGATCTCAATGTTATAAATGCATGAATACCTTTGGGAGTTCAGACCCTTGTGGAAATGTTAAAATAACTCTCCTCTACATCCTTGCACTGATATAAAGGCTTTGCTGCCTGTTGGTAAGTTATAATAAAAAGCAATGGCAGTAAAGCAGCAAATGATTGACCCTGTACTGATAAGCTGAGAGTCTTATAATACAGAGTCTAGTCTATATAGAAATGCATTGCGTTCTTCTTGGTTTTTTTTAGACTTAAACTTTAGTGTTTGAGTGTGTGTGCCTCTAAGAGTTCAAAAAAAGCTAAAGAAGTTGCATAGGTGGAAACTAAGCAAAAAATAAAACACATAAATACCATTAACATTTGTTTCAATACCTATAAAACATTCCTAGTTGGGAGTTCAAACATAAATAGGCAACATTTTTTATGAAGTAAATTACATACTATATATCCAATTAAAGGAAAAACCATCACAATTGGATTGAATATTATTGATAACCATACTATCCATACTGTGCATTTAAATGAATTTTAAAAACTGTCAAAATCAACTAGCACCAATAAGCTTAACACACGGGACCTAAGCTTGCATGGCTGACGTAAAGTCAAAGGAGGCCTGTATAATGGACATAATTATGACAAAAAGCTTAGTACCAGCAGAAAGAAATAAGGGTTAGCATTGCTAAGGGTTAAAGCAAAGCAAAGTTAATATGGACACATCACAGGTCTTCAACATTCAATGACATTCCTAAAGATTCTAGAAATTATTTTGGTTCACTTTCTACTTTCACCACACCATTAAAATATTTTGTCAGGTCTTTATTGGAGTGACCCGTGAGTGTTTATACAGGCTATTGTTGTAAATATAGCACTCAATTGACTCTTAAAATCAAATATGAAAATCTTATTTACTTTCTAAAAAATGAGTACATAATTAAGTGAAGTATAATTATGGCGACAATCTACTTCATATCTTTCCCCCATGCCTACCCCCTAAAGGTTGTATGATACAAACGTACTGATAATTATTCTCTGTAAAAAAGTTTATGTGTGTATATACGTTTTATTAAAAAGAAAAGTAATGGGACGAGGAAAAGATAAAGGGAAATAAACTACAGAGAGAAAAAAAGGAGAGGAAAATGGATATTTACCAAGCATTTATGAGAGTTTATTTTAATGTTGGGTTTTGAGGTGGCAGAGAAAACTGGGGAGGGTGAGAAGGGAAGACTAGACTTTACTAACAAGGATGACTACGTTTCAGATTTTCTACACCAGAGACTGAGATAAACAAACAAACAAACAAACTTAAAAAGAGAAACGAAATTTAGCCCCTCCCAAAAAATGAAAACTTTTCAAGTGGACACTTTCTACTTTGGAATGACAACGGAGAGGATTATTTTACAACTATTCCTTAGAATGTAATAAACAAGTTCGAGGGAAGTAAGTGCAACGTCGCGGTAGCTGATGACTCATTGTAAGCCTTCTTATTCCCATGTTCTTGCGACTCATTGTAAGCCTTCTTATTCCCATATTCTTGCGACTCATCGTAAGCCTTCTTATTCCCATATTCTTGCGACTCATCGTAGGCCTTCTTATTCCCATATTCTTGCGACTCATCTTTTTAAAAATTGTACATACTTTATTTACGACCCCTTCCCTCCCTTTAACAGAAACCAAATCCGAAACTAGTAACACTGTATGAAGTATAAAATTGCGCTGATGTTAGAGAAGTCCTTGTGAGGGAAGAGAAGCAAATTTTAAGCTGTCAAAGCCCAAACTAAAGCAAAATCACAGTACTAAAAAGTTTTGTTCCAAGACACACCAGTGTGGATATACAACTTGTGTTCCAGGTACAAATCAACACCAAACCGTTACATGAGAAAGTATTATATATTGTTATTCCAACCAATTCTAGTTCCTGGGTTTAAATAGTTGTAATGTGATACTTCAGATGGATTTGTAAGTGTGATCAACAGAACAGTGAAACGATTACATAAGACTTCACCTCAGCTCTAAAATGGCCTATCATTTTTCTAAATTACCATAATTTTTTTAGGTATTTTAGAAAAGAAATAAGCCGTTTTATCACAGAGGTGATGAAGAGTTAACAAGTATACACAAAATCACAGGGTGCGACAGTAGAGGAAAACTCTGTTTAGAGAAAACGTTGAGCCAATGCTTTGAATGGTGCAAGATTTAGACATCTGTTAGAGTTAAAAATGCGATTTTAATCACGCTAACGTTAAACTGATAGAAAAGGGTTAGTAAGTCAAACAATGAGATGAGTCACTACATAAGTAAGGATGGAGATGTCGTAGTTTTGGAATTGGTAGGAATGTCAGATGAAAAATAATTTGCATTTGTGTATAGGAGAACATAGGAGAGTTTTGGATAATATGACAGGGTAAATAAACCTCACTGTAGTGTCAAATGGTAAAAGACATATCACTGCTAAGGCAATCGGTATTTCCTTCATATAAAAAACGTTTTTGTATGTATTTTGCCATCTAAATTACAATAAACATAAGGAGAAAAAAAGAAGACCTGAGAAGCGTGCTATCAAATCCACCACTTGCTATATTGAGTTTACTTCTGAGTTAGAATCTGTTCCTTAAAGTAGAAGGAGCAGTGCCACTTAAAGAAAGAACATTAATTTACTTCTTAGTCTGGACTCATTCTAGTGGCTTGGTAAAAAAAAATCTTGTCCAAATCACGGGTTTAACCATACCAGTTATAATCCTAAATCCCTCCAAAAAGAGTAAAAGTGTGAATGTCTTAATGAAGGGCCATATATGTTGGAGACCCATCAATACAAATTCGAAATAAAACCTGCCCTAGTGTATTATGGCTTTACTACATAATGAATGGGTTGCATTGAACTCTGATTCCCAAATCACAAACCTCTGAAGATTTGTAGCCACCTACTTAGCTGGCTTGCTACAACACGAGTGGGTTGGATAAATCCCTGATTCCAAACGAAAAAAACCCTAAAAACTTCTGGATACATATCCACCTATGAATACTAAGGAAACAGCACGGATCTCTGAATCCAAACTCAATAAAACAGTTGTAGATTTCTATCCACTTATAAATAATGAGGAATTAGCACCCATATCTGAACCCAAATTCAATGAAACATTTCTGCGTTTCTAGCCCCCTATAAATAATGAGAAGATAGCACCAATCTATGATTCTTTGTACATTCCTAGCAATCTATAAAATAATAATGAGGAAATGGCACCAATCTCTGATTCCAAACTCAATAAAACCTTTGTACATGTCTAGCTATCTATAAATAATGAGGAAATGGCACCAATCTATGATTCCAAACTCAATAAAAACCTTTGTACATTTCTAAATATCTATAAATAATGAGGAAATAGCACCAATCTATGATTCCAAACAATAAAAGCTATCAATAAAAAATAATTTCTAGCTATCTATAAATAATGAGGAAATGGCTGCCAACAGTCCCTGATTCCGAATGCAATAAATTGAAATTTGTATATTTCTAGCCACCCACACCTAGAATACAGTACAGAGAGCGAGAGAGAGAGGATAGAGGTGAGAAAGACAGAGAGAGAGAAAGAGGGAGAGGAGGGGGGGTCACCCACTGGCCTTACCTTGTGCCTGGGCTAAACAGGGCAAACATGTGCTTAGAGGTGAAGAGGCCGCCCTCCATGTCGCGGACCTGCAGGCTCTCTAGGGGTAACATGTACCGCTTCTCTCTCTCCTACACAGCCACGGCCACCGTACACAACCACACACAGGGGTGGACGGAGTTGAGTTCAGACCAAACATCCGTAGTGTAACAGAGGGGCGGGGGGTCCGACACAATAGGGTTGGGGAGTTGACGAGTCGAGACGAGACATTCGTTGTGTAACACAGTGAAAGTGAACATCAACAGAAACAAAAGTAACGAATGTTGACGAGACAGTTTAAGGTTAAAGTGGGAGGGGTAGAGACATAAGAAGGTTGGAAAGGGGTGTGCGGATTGGGGGAGGGTAGAGAAGAAAAAAATGTGTGTAGCTATAGTTATATTGTCAGTTTTGTGAGTCTTCTAAGTAATGAACTACAGCTTAAGTAACTGCCTCTATCACTGTCAGTTGTTACACTGATGCAGGGGAGGGCTGGAGGGACAGAGGACACCCTCATCCAAGTCACATGGTTAACCCTGCATGCTTCTAGAAACACTGAAAATATGTCACATGAAAATGCAGGCAAAATGGTGCGGGGTATAAGAAAAATCTGAACCATCAAAAGGCAATAATGACATAATAAGAACATCAAACAACAAAAAAAACTATCTTCATTCATCCATAAGTGCATAAGAATAGACATGCGAGCTGTAGCTGGTTCTAGAAACCGTCTACGTCAGTAACCTGAGGATTAAATCTACACCTAGTGTACACACTTGTCCACTTCAGGCATGAGCTTTAAATCAAGACAAAAACAAAAACAACTTCTAACAAATTTTGATTGTCAAATAGTTGGCTGCTGGTTCTATAACGATTCTGACAAACCAAGGTGCCGAGTTTGTTTAAAAAAAACAACAACATCAAATAAAACAATAAACACAGATAAATGACAACAACAACAAAAATCAATTTTGAACATTGAAATTTGGCAAATTGCAGAGGAAAGAAAGGTGAAAATGAGCGAACAAACAAAAGTATGAATTTGTGTGCTGTAAAATTCCCAAACTTCTTTCAATAATTTCAGGAAGGAACCAACCACAGAGAGAAGCATGTCTGTACATAATTATGTTTGTGCATCGATGTACATACAGATTTGGGAGGAATTGAGAGGAATGGGGAGTGACAGAAGCCAGAGGGCTATACAATGAATCGCAAAGCGACAGAGCATGGAAAGAAAAAAAAGCATCATTTGTATGCTAGAGAATGAAGCCACAATATCTATTATGAAGTAATATTTACATTCATGTTTTTTCCAACCATTAATAAACGATTTTCTGCCCCTGCTTGATTTTATCTTTCATTGACATCTCAGCAACACGTTAACTTGTTGAGGTTTTGTCAATTCATAATAGATTTGGAGATACTGATTTTTTTTTTGGTTTAAACACTGCACTTTCTAAAACTTGCTTATTGTGGATTTTTTGCCCTTTTAGACGAAAAAATAAGCATTTTTTACTCAGATAAACAAAAAAAAAAAGAATTGATAATAAACCCAGAAGAATGACCTCCGTTGACGACATGGCTAAGGCTCGGAATGTCCAAACCGGGAATCATCATGACCATCACCGAAACAAGTGGACATCATGCCTGGGACACAACCAACCATGCAATACTGAGGAGCGATTCCCTTGATGTGACTAGAACTATTACTATGTTAGTGAAGCGACACTCAACACAACCACAAAAAGCAGAGTTTTTCAAGCTGATCATTACGATGTTCTCTAGTGCATTCCAAACAAATCTAAAGTGAATCCACTCTTAGTTCAATCTTCACACAAAGCTATTGGTGCCTTTCATTATTGTACCTATCCATGTTCATGAAACAGTTTAGTTTTTGTGTGTGAAGATTCTGATGATACATGTACTTGGTAAATTTAAACTACAGTTAAAACTGATTGCACTGGATTTATGTAGGCGTGTAATAGAGTGACAAATAGAAAGCAGGACAGAGAAGAAAACAACAAAATAAATGCTTGCAGCATATCGGAATATAGAAATTGTGTTTTTTTAATAAATACCTCTTCTGTGGCATTACAATGTGATATGTTAAAAAGTCTTCAATAAAAAAAACTGGTCACAGTACAGAATGAATACAAAATCTTCAGGAAGTCTTCTCTTTATTACAGCCATGACCTTTTTTATTATTATTTCAAAACTTTCCTCCAAACACTGGCTAAAGGCAAATCTTTGTTTTTTTACTCACACAGAATGACACCACAGAGGTATATATAATCTACAACAAGCAGAGTACCTCAACAAGTAAGCGTCTTTTAAATGTAAACTAACACTCCATGGAACATATGGCCAAAAAAAATTTTTTTTAATCTGTCTTTAGAAAAATCTATTAGTATAAAGGTGGTGTGGACAACGACTGTAGTATCGAGTCAGACACTTACGGCAATGTTTAGAAGTGTTTATTTTATTCAGCATATTTTAAATATTTATATGCCTGTGTGAAGGGCTGAAGGAAGGTCCGAATGAAGGAGTGGAGGAGTGGAGGGCTGAGCAGGGCGTGCGTAGGGAATGGGGTGGGTCAGGAGGGAATGATATGAACCCCAAAGCTGGGTGTCTCTACCTGTTGTCGGGATTGAAAATGGCAAAGGAGCTTTTTCTGCTCATGAATCCGCTCTCGATGTCTTTGATTTTCAGGTTGTCCAGCGTGAGCATGAACTTCTTGTCCTTCTCCTGCAGGGGTGGAGGGGGGAGAGAGCAAGTGTGCAGCGTCAGAGAGGCTGGCTAGGACGGATAACAGAGGCCGATACGCCGAGGCGCCAACGCTTGTCCTTACATGGTTGGTTGGTTGGTTGGGTTAGTTTAACGTCCAACAGCAGCACTATATAGGCTATATTGTGAACGAGCCCCAAGACGGACGTCTGACAATTTTATGTGCTGCCACACACGAGACAGGGCGGGGATACCATGACTCCTGTCTCAGCCGGTCACATTAAACTGACACCGACCCAACCAGTAGGGAACGCTACAGCCAGGATTCGAACTCGGGACCTTTTACGTTGGAAGCCGATGTTCTAGCCCTGGACGATCGCGCCCCCCATGCCGAGGCTCCAACGCTTGTCCTTACATGGACATGTACGCTTATCGACCGCAGTCTCTGGAAATCTGGTGCTCTGCTTTCGGCAGAAAAAACACTACATTTGATCTGCTCTATAAAACGGCGATGACTTGTGGACTGAGGAAAAGAAGGCTGTTACAGGTGGCTTTTTGACTAAGAGACTTGTAGGAGTTACTTTCCATTCACTTTTCTTTTTTGGATCTGGAATACTTGCGCTCAACTTAAAAAAAAAAATCAGAAGTCTATCTCTGGCCTAGTGGTGAAGCTGGCGGATCAACATTTGTGAACAGATCATATTTTATATAAAATAAAGCACACAAAAAAACTACAGAAAATTAATGTTCATGGAATGATTTGCAAAACTGCTTTTCAATATTTACCATTTGTGAATTACAAAAAACAAAACAAAAACACAGCAAAAGTAAATATATACAACATATTGAATCCAGGCATTTTGCTCTTGTGCTTGAGAGAGAGATTTATAATTATAGGATTAAAATATGGAAACATACAAAAAAGGTTAGTGATGCACATTTAGATTACAAACATGAAAGGGCAGCTGTGATGTGAATCATGTGAATATTGAGCAACAATTTATAAACCTACTCTGTGGAGAAAAATATCTCATGAAGGAAATCACTTTCAATGCCACAGATTTCATTCACTTCAAATGCATACACTTGGCAGAGATAAAAACCGTTGCCAATTATAAATACTGAAACCTGATAAAAAGTGAAAAAAAACACACAAAAAACCCACAAAACAATGTTGAGAAAAGATAAAGATTTCATTTACAGACTTAGAGAGTTTGGTTATTTGCCCTGAAAAAACAACAACAACCCTATACACAAAATTTGCCCTGAAAAAACAACAACAACCCTATACACAGAATTTGCCCTGAAAAAACAACAACAACCCTATACACATAATAGAGAGGACAACACTGTGACGAGAGGAAACCTGTTTTCACAGAAGAGAAGAATTTGCATTGAAGAAGGCCACAATATTAAAAGTTTTCTGCTGCAACAACTGTACGATAAGACAGTCCCTAACATATTCTGCGTCAATATTAGGATTATTCTAACTTTGCCCCGTGATTTTCTTTGACAAACCCTACAAAATTTTGGTGTTATCAAATCTTGGTATATCTTAATATTTCTGATAACTCCCCACTCCTGAGTGCTCATTTTTTTCCTTGCATTTCTTGAGCTTCACACCCTTGGTTATAGGAATATAGATCTGAAGATGATGTGTAATCAAGATAAACAAATAAAAACAGGTGGGCTAAAAGAAAAAGGACTCTTCAATAGTTAACGTAAAAAGCCTCAATACAGAGATTTGTTGGTACTGTGATCCACTTTCAAAGCTTGCTAAACTCAAGACACAGCAGCACAGCGACTGATGAATTAGGCGCCATTAACATTTTCAATACACATGCGAAAAAAACCGTAAGCTGAGGGGGGGCAGGCAGCTGATCTGTCTCGAGTACTCCATCAAGTGGTGGAGACAACATAACAACCAGGCAGCGCTGACAAGTGACGAGAGACAGGGACTAATTGTGATAGTGATCAACAAGCAGAGCTATACTGCTGCAGGAAAGCAAAGCAAACACAGGTAATAATGATATTCAGGTTCAACAAGACTTCACTGCTTGACCGTGCGCTCTCTGACATTAATAAAAAAAATTGTATTTGTTTTATCAAAAGCGACCAAACCTCCAGACTGTCTTTGCTCTCTACATTATGCTGGTGTATTTGACTTGTAATACACAATTAAGTCTGTCCCAGCCTAGTGCTCTTGCCACACAAGTGTCACGTTAATTTTTTGTCAAGCAGTTTTTTCTCTCCTGATCTTATTGTGGACTCTTACATGTTGCATTTGTTTACTGTTAGAATCATGGGGTAGCAGTTCCTCAGGCCCTATTTTGTCTTTCTAAAGTGCCGGTACTGATTTTGGGGAGTATTCTAAATAGCTGTGTTTGGGTTAATCCAACCAGGAAGACTTGGAGCCTTGATTGGCTTAAATTCCTTAGGTGAACAAATTCCCGATTTACGCCTTTCCAAATAACAAGTTCTGAACAGCTTTCTCATTTGGGGCAAACCTTCCATTGCACTTATTTGTTTATATTTAACACATTTTCTTAACCCCAGGATTAAACACATGTAGCAAACTAAATAAACTGGTCTTTTTTTTTTTTACTGATTTTCACCAGCCACCACAAGGCGGCAGATCCAAGTGAGAGTCTCTTATCATGCATGGACCGATACATTTAAATGTTAGGAGGAAACAATGTCAAAGTTAAACGCAACTGCATTGAAAAACCCAATGTTATTCAAATGGAAATTTAAAAAAAAGGGTTAATCAACATTTGTCAGAAGAATCAGTAAAAATGAGACATTCGTTGGAACTATCAGTGTGGTGACCAAATCGTTCTAGAATATTCTTAAGTTGTCAGTTTCGTTAACTGTTTTTGCAATAAACAAGACATGTGCCAACTCTGAACTTTGTTACCTGGCAAATTTGCAATACTGAATTGGAGATAAATTATAATACCAAAACATTTTTAGCATCACTCACACTATGTCTCTAATGTTTGCATTACCTTGGACTTTTTGTTTTAGTGGTTGTTGTTTCATTTTATTTGTATAACAAATCACCTGAACCAAGTGAAGCACCTTCTTTCTGCCTAGTTCTGCTGACTGTTTCTCAGTTTCATTCGTTGCCATGCATAATCAGTTTGCCACAAATAAGATCATTTAAAATATGCATACTGAATACTTGTAAAATTGAAAAGTAATTTTTACCAGTCTTTCATTTGTCTTATTTATCTTTTTTCTTTCTTTTCTCTCGTTTTATTTAAGATGTTAGAGAGGCAGGCAATAATTGGGTTAAAAAAACACAAACAAACAATAAAAAAAAACAAAAAACGAGTAAAAGCAAGCCGACCAAACAAGACGTGGGCAGGGCAGGCCATCTCAGGCATGCGCAGTGGAATACTAATTTAAAAAAAAAAAAAAAATACAAAAATACAGAAGTTGATGGAGAAGACGGGGCTGTGTGTACCTAGTCTCATCATTGAAAATGGCGAAACCAGGGTGCCGCGAGAATATGCCAGGGTCAAGGTCTTTCAGCTTCAGGCCCTCCAGGCTGAGCATATACTTCTTGTCTTTTTGCTGTGGAGCAAATGAGCATGGTAGGAGGGAGAGATATACACAGAGAGAACGGAAATAAAAACCAGGGGGAGGCGCGGTGAGGGAAAGCATTGCAATGAAAGCTGAGTCTGAATGGAGAGTGATGAGCCCTGTCCAAACAAGAGGACCAGTTATAAATTTGTTGTGGGATGGTTTTCCTTTCTCTGGACTGTTTCGCATAATGTAATCTTTCTGTTTGCCTGGCTCAGTGTTGTGTATCTATCAGAATAGGTACATGCCCATATCTCGTCAAATTTTCACTGCAGTAAAGATACTTTCACCACATATGGCAGCATACATTGATAGCTAACTTGTTCTGCAGAATAACTTTTCCTGAGAAATTCTTGAAAGATCTATGTGAGGGACAATGCATAAGTTGTTTTTATCGCTCATGTGTTCTTCATTTTGTTAGTACAAGCTCAAATGTCACAGTAGAGAAGATAAGAAAATGTCACTTGAGACTAAAAATTTAATTAAACCAAGCTGCACATTGTCCTCACACATTACACTTTCATTGGGTGTAGGAATGGAAGTTTATCAGAGGGGAAAATGTTTCCAAAATTAAAAAAACACAGCGCCATCTAGTGTCCACTCTTTGGTCATCGCAAACTGTGTCCTGCAAGACAAACATTAGAGGTAGAACAGTGGAACACTGATTTTGGTCCCCGTCATTCTGTCAGTGGCCGTCACCTGAATAAACATTAGTGGCAAAAACAAAAGAAACACGCACGCACACATAGTTCAAAGTATATCATTAATTACAAATACAAAAATTAGCAAAAATGTGAAAAAATGTTCATGTCTTAAGTTCTGACATAGAGCAACAATTTAATTTTCTAATCAAAAGAAAAACAACAAAAAATCTATTGGTCTTACAAAATAAAACATTCATTATCCACAGAAGAAGTTGACCTGTGCCCCAACAATCAGTTTGAAAATACAAAGTGGCCTGAACTAATCCCTTTTTTTCTTCTTTACACAATTATCAATGACTCGAAATTACATTAAACTTTGAGATTTAACAAGGTTTCTCAAAACCTAGTATAACTTTTACCTCCATGCTAACATACTTAGAAAACTTCTGTTGCTCCAAATGTAATTTCCCTCATATAACCATCGGGACGGATCCGTCAGATCCATTGAGCAGGCGGGACGAGCTGACTAGTTCAGACTCACACTTCTCTGTCAACCAGCAGGCTCGGATCCTGGAAGCTCTAGGTAATGTTTGATGATCATCTAGGTTTTCCGCAGAATTCTTTAGAGAGTCAGAGGTTCGAACCAAAAACCTTCCCCTCTCAGTCCAGAGCACTAGCACTAACTTACTGAACCAGCCATCCTCACAGAAAGCCTGTGAACAGTTCAGGACCTACTCGTCTAGAATACACCTTTAAAGCATATATTAACATGCCCCTTTTTTGCATTGAAATGAAATTTACTTTTCAACAAATAATAGGTCTTAGTGAGATGAAAAAAAATGTGAGTCCTACCTCTTCATCTTTGAACCAGGAGAGGGACTCTGCGGTGAGCACAAACCAGAAGTCTTTGGAGCCTCCCTTGATGAAGCTGACGTTGTGGAGCGAGAGCCAGCCTTTCCTGATCACCTGTACAGACAGAGATAAGTAGTGAAAGAAATCTGTAGGGAAAGGAATACTAAGGATATCAAACTGTTACTCTAAAAATAATGGTTTTCTGTTACTATCACTTTGTCAAACGAGCCATCAAGCTTGAAAGCCCAAATAAAGCTGACTGAAAAAACAGAGAAGGCAAAACAGGAAAGTACATGCAGAAGGAGAGGAAAGAGGGGGAAAGGGAGTAAAAAAAGATTTTAGTGAAAAAGAAGATTAGAAAACTATAACCTGTCAGTTTTACTCATTCTGTTTCTTTTTCTTGCAGGCTCTACTCTCTGTTCTGAAAAATATCTGAGTATTTTATATATAAAATCATAGTGCAAAACAAAACAAAAGTTCTCTCTTACTTGATTCCCAAGCTTTCTCTTTGTGGTGGTTTCCGATTTTTGTTGAGCACTGTGGATTTTAAACAAGAGAGCACTCACACATTTGATTATTTTTTTTCTAACTTTAGAAAATAAAAATGTTTTGTAATGAGATTATCCAAGGACCAATAGAAACAGCGTGTTCTATTCACTTCAAAGATATATCTTGATTCCATTCGACATATTTTTGTTCATGAATGAATCTTATTTGCAAAGCTGGCAGCCTGATTGCCCATTCCATAAAAAAAAAATTGTTGACTTTCTAATACAGTGCTGATGGATCTTTGGCAGCTGTTTTATTAATTTCATCCTATAGTATTTTTGTTTGTATTTATAATCAACTTGGAGAATATGTTTGAGTCTTATAGTAGCTCTAAAAAGACAGATTTCATCTTCACTACAAGATATCACATGTGTTTTGGCAAGTGTCACTTATGTTATAATCGCAGCACCGTGACTATATAGAACTTACTTGGCAAATCCTATAAAATCCTCGTGGTTGGTGTTCATGTACGACAGCTGTATGGCTATGAGCTGCAAGATCTGCTCCTTAGCGACCTGCTCCTGTTCCCTGATACGTGTGTTCACAATGCGTTCCGTCTCCTCTCTAAGTCTCGGGTAGCGCCCCATCTAGCAAAATGAATAACAAATAAACATTTTTTTGTACTAAAATAATTAAGTGTTTCATAATTATTTCATGCTTCGTGAACAGTTATAACATTTAATTTTATTAATTTTTTAAATGTATAAACTTTATGACACACTAAAGAAAGTCACTTTCAATAAAACGAACATTTGTAAAACTTATAAAATAACTTGTGAGAAAAAAAAACAAGTGATTCCAATTTAATTTGTGGGACTACAAATCTATTGACTGAAAGACATCAATCAAGTTACCTATAAAAACTTTAAAATTATTGCCTTTAACTTCTATGAGAGACATTTGAGCGAGAATGCACTTGATTTACATTGAAACCTGCTTCAGATATACAGTTTTCAATATAAACTAAAAGCACCAATTTCTTTGTTTTCTTCTTCTTTAAAGGCAATATTCAGTATAAACTTTCAGGCTGTGTCAGGTTTATCCTAAGCAGCTTACACTGCAGTCATGAAGCAACAAATATTACTATCTATCTACAAATGACAATAGCAGAGCCAGCAACAAGCAGCCCACCTTCTCGGTACACTTGCGTACGACTGTGGAGAGCTCACTGACTACCAGGTCCACACAGTTTAACGATGGTTCTTTCAATCTGTTGATCTGTTTTTTCACTATGCTCTCGAAAGCCATGTCTGGAGTGAAGAGACCCGTTCTGTGAAAGACAAATGGAAAGACACGAAGAGATTCATTAGAAGATTCAAACACTATCACAGAGTGTTGTTTAAGGTAAAAGTTAATGTTTGGTCTCTTTATATTTTAAAGAAGAATTAAACATCTTCCAGGTTCCCAGGCGCGATCTGATACCACAGCTCTTGTCTCAATCGATCACATTTAACTGACCCAACCCAACCAGTAGGGGCGAAATTGCCAGGGCTCTAACCACAAACCACCTGCATTGGAGCAGATGGCCCTGATAGGACACCTTAAGTTTTGCCTTGAGGATACAGACAGTCTGATTGGGAACCGAACCCAGGAACTCTTGATTAGAAGCTGCACACTCCACCAATTGAGTTACCTCATATAATCCCCATTATGGATTTATATATACATTTCATCTTTTTTATGATATATTGATGTCAATGCATAGCACGGTTTGAGATTAAGCCATTCTGCTTTTGTAAATGTTGTACATAGATTCTAATCATGACGGTGACTCTTATCATGGCTTCAACTTTATAATTTAGCCATCGGTAATTTCTAGTCAGTAGATTAACCCTCTGGCATGGTATAGGAGAAAGTTCAGACTCACCTGATACCATGAATGTTTTTGATGGTGATGCCAATCTCCCTCCTCATCTCTCGCTCATCAAATTCCATCTGAGGACAGACAGGCGGTTAGAACCTTTTCCATGAAGATCTTTACCACATCAAGCTAAAGTGCTATATACGCTTTGCCAACCCTCCTCTCTATAAAAAAGTTTTTTTCCTCATTAAAATCAATTCAAGACTCTTAAGCACAAAGAAAAATAACTACCAGGGCACTAAAAGTATAAGTTATATCTATGTAAATGAATTTCAGGGTTCACAGTCATAATGGGAAAAACAGAATTTCTGAAAGGTTAGGAAGAGGTGTCCCTCAGGATCTCTGAATTACAGTGAGTGGTTCTTCTTCGGTCCAGTGGTCTCTGAGCTTCCACAATAAGGAATAAGGCAACAGTTTTTTAGGGCTTTAATGTAATGAGTGGAGGGAAGACATTCCTCTGAGGACACTGAAACCCAGAAATTATGCCAGGCAGTCATTTTCTTGCAAAATTTATCATTGCATGAATCTGAGTGAAATGTGTTCAGTTGTACAACGGCAACAACAACACCAAAAAATAAAACGCCTATCTTCTGAGACATCCAGCATCACTAGTATTAGCAGAGACTTGTGGCAGAAGCCATCTCTTGGATTTCTGGGCATCTTTTAAAACCAAAGTACGTAATGGAGTTAGCCAATTTAAAATAAACATTTTATGCAGAGTTTTAATTCACAACATGAGTCCTAACCTTGACAAGCTCAAAGGGAAAACGCTCGTGGAAGATTCTGTTGATCTTGGCACCCCCTGAGAGGTCCTCTGTTGATATGTGGCTGCCGAAACCTTCAATGTCCCTCTCAAAGTCCGTGCTGAACTGGGAAATCATTCTGAGAAAAAAATGTGGTTTTATTTTTGGCATTGGAGTCAATAGTTGCCTATGTTACAAACAGACTCTTTTTTTTCTCTCCGTGTCCACTCTGTGTCTGTTTGATAGGGTAGGTACTTTAACCGTCGCGATTCAAAGTGCTATGGATATCTTTGAGTTTTTAACAACATGAAATCACTTTGCAATTCTTTTCAGGCTTACTTAAGTTGAAAGTAATTCATATTTACAGGTTAAAGCTTAAAGAAATACAACCAACAGTTACTTGCTCTTCTATTCAAACTTCTTTCCCTCCTAAAAACTATAACGAAAATATAATTCGAGGCTGAATAGAGCCGCGTCACTCACTGCATCATGGCCTTGGTCTTGCGCGCAGGGTCGTCGGGCTTGAAGTTCTTGTACTCCTCGACATCTTTCTCCATGGAGAGCAGCTGGGACTGGAGCTTGTTAGGGGGTGCCCAGTCGGTCGCCATGTGTCTGCACAGACCAACGGTTCAAAGGTATATTTTGTAAAGGCGTTAAAGAGGGCAGTTATACTGTTTTGCTTCTAAACCCGCGAGATATACACCAAGGTGCAATCAATAAGGGGTGTGATTTCAACAAGAGTTTAAGAAAATATTTGGATGGTCGATCAGCCATGTGTCTGCACAGACCAACGGTTCAAAGGTATAGGGGGTGCCCAGTCGGTCGGCCATGTGTCTGCACAGACCAACGGTTCAAAGGTATAGTTTGGTAAAGGCGTTAAAGAGGGCAGTTATACTGTTTTGCTTCTAAACCCGCGAGATATACACCAAGGAGCAATCAATAGGGGGTGTGATTTCAACAAGAGTTTAAGAAAGTATTTGGATGGTCGATCCATGTGTGTGCACAGACCAACGGTTCAAAGGTATAATTTTGTAAAGGCCTTAAAGAGGGCAGCTATACTGTTTTGCTTCTAAACCACCGAGATATACACCAAGTAGTAGGGAATTTCAGGGTCTCCAGAAATTATTTGCTGAAAAGATTAAAAATCCCTGGCTCAAAGTCAGAAACATTTTACAGTTAACAGCCTGGATGTTAAAGAAGCGTACTTTAAACAATTAAAACTAAGGGGGAGGAAGAAAGGAAGGATGGGAAGAAGAAATTCCGGCTACTCACCTGTAGGAAGGGTGGGAGAGGAAGAACTTTCTCTCTGCTGCGAGAGCTGCTCGGATATCTTTCCTGCCCTCGATGTCCTTTTGACTTCTGTTCACCACGCCAATGTAGCCTGGGTTTGGTTATGCAAATTCATCATATTGTGAATTAATTTTAAAAAATTAAGTTAGTGTTATTACACATACTATGCAGTCAAAGTTAAAGACCATTTGTAAAATATCAAGCTTAAACATTGTACAATGAATAAATGCAGCTTTGAAAAGTCTGACAAATGATTATGAAGCAGACAGCCAAATCAACCAATTAAAATTCAAGATTCAAAATTCTTTCATTGTCCTATATAACAGGCACTCTTTTTAAGTTCATACAGCAACATATACAATCAATAAATCTACTGAATCAATGATTAATCAACGTAAAATAAATAAATAAACAAATTCTATGTATCATAATAATGTCGTGTGTCTTTACATCATACACATCTTAGTTGTTTTCGTTCAAATGCTTGAAATAGAAGTGGGGGAAACAATAATACTTGAAGTCAGTAAAATGAATAATAAAAAAGTTGAATGAACTGATCATACATAAACGTTCCGACTCTAGTTTTGTGATTTGTTCAAAGACTTCATCTCATCCCGCCACACTATGCTGACAAGGGAAAATCTGTGTAGGACTCGAATATCTATAGAGTGGCCTACCTCTCCTCAGGGGTAACAGTCTGTTCTCCAGAATCTCACGTGCGTCTGTTCCATCATCCATCAAGTCAAGCTTTGTGATGACTCCAATGGTGCGAAGACCTGACAAAAAAAGGAGGAAAAAAAAATCTTTGTTTACTTTGTGTGTATCATTTTTGACAAAAACAACATCACTTTTCATTATCAAATTCATAACAAACCACCTTGGCTACTTCAAAAACATGGTTACAAGTTAGAAGTTATGAAGACATAACATTGATAAAAACACAGCTCACTTCTGAAATAATCATAAAAATACCAACTAGAGCAAATGGAAGTTGAACGTAGCGAGATCTCATGCTAATGTGACAACTTCTATCAAACAGCTGCCCGGCATTCTATCCCTTTAGCTCAGCCTCAAGCAATATGATTCAGACTCAAGCAAGATAAAAATAGCTTTGCTCTTTTCCAGTCCCTTTGTCTAAGTGGAATGAATCTTACAATTTTTTTTCTTAAAAAGCAACTATTTTCAAAATTCAAAAAATCATAAAACAAGACTGATCGGAGAAGAATAGACTTTAATTCTTAAAAAGGCAGTAAAACCTCACTGACCTTGAGGATCGACCTCCTTGGCAATTTTGAGGGCGTCAGAGTTTGCGAGGTCAGCATTGGCCGGAGTTACGGCCAGAATGAGACAGGACTCCTTGGTGATAAACTCGAGCAGCATGGAGCGGATCTGCATCTCGATGTCTAGCGGCTGGTCGCCCACGGCAACCTTGGTCATGCCAGGCAGATCAATCAGTGTCAGGTTCAGCACTATGTGCCGTAACGCCATGTAAGCAAAAAACAAAACAAAAACAAAAAAAATGTAATAAAAAAAACTAATTGTGATGACAGTTAAAATGATTTTAAAAATATCTTGACTACTTAGAGAAGGGTTACAAGTTATTTTTTTAGAAGATTTTAGTCAGATGTGAAGTGTGTGTGTGTTGATGCTTAGATCCAACATCAGAGTTGTTTAAACTATCCTATTTTGTAGCAATAATGGTTGTAAAAAAAAATACAAATATACAAATTTTTACAAGTCTATGATTCCCACTAAGTATTATACAATTTAACTAATTCTAAGCCAACAGTAACCATTTTGTATGACTGTGGAACAAGTTGAACATCGGCAGAGCCAAAGGCAGGGATAACCCTATACAGCCCTTACCGTGTGGAGAGAAGACCCTCAAGTTGATGGGGATGTTGGAAATGCCTTTGTTGCTGCCAGTGATACGATCTGTCTCATCCTCAATCTCCTTGCGCACCATGGCAAAGTCTGTGAACTTCTTGCCCTTCGTGTGCACAAACTCGGCATATTCTGAAATGAACATTGCAATTATATAACTTTTTTTTGGTCTCCTTGGTTTGGAGAAAGGTGACCTGTATGCATGGGGAATTGCTTTTGCTGAAAAGTTTGTTTTTGTGAAAACATTTGTTTATAAAGAATATGTTATTTGAATGTGTTTGAAGCAAATAATAATAATAATAATAATAATAATAATAATAATAATAATAATAATAATAATAATAATAATAATAATAATAATAATAATAATAATAATCACTATAATCAGTATAATCATAACTGCAGATACCATGAGCAAAATGTATAGCCCAAAGTGATGCCTTTCAAAACAGAAAATGTATATCTTCGAGTTCATTAACATAGGCTAACCTGTTCTGCTGTAGATGAGCTGTAATACAAGAGGTCGACGGGTGACGATTCCAGAACCTCGCGGTAAAAAATCTCTGCAAGAGGAGAGGCAAAAACAATCAACATGAGGAGGCAAATATAATTAGTCAAAAAAAGTCATCGCACTCCAAGTAAGCTGTAAGCTGCATTCGTAGCTTTATATGTGACCTTTATACCAATGTCAACCAGATCTGCTCTGAATGTAAGACTTGCATACGTACAGTAATCTCTGAATACCTTTAATGCCCCCTATCTTTCATGTCGATTCTTTAAGGAGGGAGAAGGGACCCCCAACCAGCATGGATTTGAACTTCAGATATCCATCCCAATAGTTAAGAACAGTCCCATAATGGACACAGATCGCACACTCAGTGGGTTATTGTAAACAGATTAAGCCCCAGTTATACCCCTAAATTTCGAGTCTTTCATGAAACCGAATATATATGGCAGTTGTTGCCAGCAAATTCACTGATTTGGTGCAGCCATTTGCCCCAGATGAAAAGGACAAACATTCCTTTTTGAACAGACTGCTACTCATCACCTATGGGTAACATCCTCTAAGATATACGGTAATACTTCTCAAATGCAGTGAAAGATTATTGATATAACACCAGTGGTCAGTTACCAGCATAAATTAGAGAGCTATCTAAGTAAAGAAACTATGCCTTCATATTTGGGTGAAGTCGGCACATCTAGGTTGAAGGGTTTGATAGAAATTAGTACCACATCCCCATTCCACAACCCGCAGGTAAAGAGGGGCCCTTTCATATGAATTGGAATCACGAGCGATGCCGAGATAAGCACCCTCGGCTGCCTGGGCGGAAGAGTGCATGAATGGATGGATGAATAAATGAAGAGCTGGGGTAAGATGGGGACTTAAGAGTTAAACCGTTTACTTTGCAAAAACATCTGAGCTTAGAGGAGAGTGCCGACGTCTGCCTACCATTGTGACACTTGAGTTAAGGTACACAGGCGCCGCTGTCTAGTTTGGACTTGGGCTAAACTAGTAAAATAATGAAGCCTTTCATGGCTTCATCTTCGCGTTGTGTTTTGATACTATCCATGCATACGGGTGTTTGTGCCTTTACTACGGGCTCAAAAAGTAAAGTGTTGGGTTCCAGATCGGGAGGTCCGCGGTTCGAATCCCACGATCGGCAGATTTATTTGATCGTTTTCGTCCCTTGTAACTGGTTGCGTCGGTGTCAATAAAATGCGACCGTCTGAGACAGGGGTCATGGTATCCCAGACCTATATCGTGTGTGGCAGCATTTAAAATTGCCTATATGTATAGTGCTGACGGTGGACGTTAAACCAACTCAACTCAACTCTGTATTCATGCATCTCTGTCTCCATCTCTCTTTTCTGCTCTCCGATATCTATTATCCTCTAATCCTCCCCTCTACCTCTGTCTGTCTGTCCGTCCGTCCCTCCCCCCCCCCCCCTCTCTCTCTCTTCTCTCTCTCTCATCTCTCTCTCTCTCTCTCTCTCTCTCTCACTTCACAACACGACCGAAAGACATCATTCCTTGCGCGGAAATCAATGGAGCGAGTTCTACGCAAATCTTTCGAGGGTAGGAAAATAACATTGAGGGTCGTAAGTACAACATAGCGGCAGATTGCACCTCGGCGTAAGCCTCCTATTTGCATCTCTTAAGATGAGTCGCACGCTTACCACAACGTTGCATTTACGACCCTCAGACTAGAGGCTGAGAGTCCACTCACGGCCTAAAAGGGACCTTGTCACAGTAATAAAATGCCATCAACCGCTTGGCGGTAAATAAATATCGGGGCACCGGCAGCGACTGTCAACCATAGATATACAAAGGTATAAACTTTCTTGCTACGTGCCAACTTTACTTGCGGCGGGTACATAGATGTATATTAATACCACGGGTAGTTATATATATATGGGTGGGTACGATCCAGACCATTCCAGGGTAATAATTATACTGTTTTATTACACAATCATGCTGACCTGAGAACATCATTCTGGGCGATCTGCCAACGTCAGGCGACACAAATTATTCCAACAGTGACAGACGCAGTAAAGTAGCAGGGATTGGGTGAGCGGTTTGCTTGTTTTGGTTGATTCCTTGACGTAAACATGGTAAGCGGCCATGTCATCCCGTGGACGGATCCCAAGACTATCGTCTGACACACAGTAACAGCGGGAATGCATGTACGTGTACTTGCACCTGTGTCACCGTCTGTAATATTATACTAACACTGACCCACCCAGTATCTTGTAATGTAATGTCTTGATGACGTCCCCATCCCGGGTTATCGTGCCATACATTTCCAAACTAAACGTTATTGCGCCAGTCTGTGGTTCTTATGCAGCTGGTTCCCTGTCCCTGTCCACTCTTCTATTATTGTAATTTGTATGTCGTGGTATCTTAAAGACTTGAAAAAAATCGAACAAAAAAGAGCATGGGAGAGGTTCAGAAAATACGCAGATTCCTCAAAAGCCTGGCTTCCATCTACACTAGATAATCTAGTTGATGACGATGAAAGTTGAAACCAACCAACCAACCAGTCAAGTAGCTCAATAATTTAAAAATTGACATATCAAAGACAGAATTTAGAAATGTAATCAACCATTACATGATGTTCTCAAACAAACCCATACATTTGCTGGAGAAAAACGGCCGTTTTCTAAATAACAAAGGAGATGGGAGAGGGGCAGAATCCCGGAAACATTTCAGGTCGTAATTACAACATTGAGGCAAGCTTAATACTCGTCTAAAGTTATAAGGTGTATAGGAATACGAAGTTTAACGTCGAGTTGTAAGCTACCGCGCTGTTGTACTTGTATGACTCCTGGAAGGTTGGCAGAACTGCAGCATACCGTGTGTGAGCGACAGCCTAGACCTGGCGACAGGTGGCTCTGGTCCGAGCCGCTCATCACACAAGACTTAGTAAATAGTATACATGTATTAACTATTATAAGTAGCAAGGGTGATTGTAATGAGGGCGCCAGATAGCTCAGTCGGTGCTGCTTTTGACTGACGCGTAGGATGTACAAGGTTCGAAAATCAACTGGAGCCCACGTCTTGTAAGTGTAGGGTATATATTTTCGGAAACATAGGGAGAGCGCGCATACTTCATCTGAGAAGCCGCTTGTGGTGCTGACAAGCAACATATAGCCCCGTTGGAAGGGCGCCAGAATGAAAAGCAGGAAGTTCAAGGTTCGACCATGGGTTATTTAATCTTTGGCTTCACAGAAAGTAAATTCAACATTCAAGATTCTTTGGGATGCCAAAAATTTAAAAAAAAAAAAAAAAAAAAAAAAAGAGGGGGGG